>SJYV01013106.1:69182-129969 GCA_006410875.1 Neotragus pygmaeus | reverse complement strand
GGATTTTCCAGGCAAGAATACTGGAGTGGGTTGCCATGCCCTCCTCCAGGGGATCTTCCTGATCCAGGGCTTGAACCTGCATATCTTATGTCTCTCACATTGGCAGGCAGGTTTCTTACCACTAGTGCCACCTGGGAGGCCCCCTAGATTCCATATATGTGAATTTCCAGATAAGGGTTCCATATCTATACTAGATTTGTTTTTCTCTTTCTAACTCACTTCACTCTGTATGACAGATTCTAGGTCTATCCACATCACTACAAATTACCCAATTCTTCTCCTTTTTATGGGGAGTAATAGTCCATTATATATAAGTACCACAACTATTCTATCCATTCATCTGTCAGTGGACATCTAGGTTGCTTCCATGTCCTGGCTGTTATAAATAGTGATGCAATAAACATTGGTGTACATGCGTCTTTTTTTCCCCTATTTTATTTTTTTTAATTTAAATTTTATTTTTTTACTTTACAATACTGTATTGGGTTTGCCATACATTGACATGAATCCACCATAGGTGTACATGAGTTCCCAACCCTGAACCCCCCTCCCACCGACTTCCCCATATCATCTCTCTGGGTCATCCCAGTGCACCAGCCCCAAGCATCCTATATTCTGTATCAAACCTAGACTAGCAATTCGTTTCTTACATGATAGTGTACATATTTCAATGCCATTCTCCCAAATCATCCCACCCTCTCACTCTCCCACAGAATCCAAAAGTCTGTTCTTTACATCTGTGTCTCTTTTGCTGTCTCACCTATAGGGTTATCATTACCATCTTTCTAAATTCCATATATATGTGTTAGTGTACTGTATTGGTGTTTTTCTTTTTGAATTAAACCTATNCACTCTCCCACAGAATCCAAAAGTCTGTTCTTTACATCTGTGTCTCTTTTGCTGTCTCACCTATAGGGTTATCATTACCATCTTTCTAAATTCCATATATATGTGTTAGTGTACTGTATTGGTGTTTTTCTTTTTGAATTAAACCTATTATGTGCCACATACTCCACAAATATCCCACATGAATCTAATAAATGGGCTTCCCTTGTGGTTCAGATGGTAAAGAATTCGCCTGCAATGTGGGAGACCTAGGTTTGATCCCTGGGTTGGGAAGATCCTCTGGAGGAGGGCATGGCAACCTACTCCAGTATTCTTACCTGGAGAATCCCCATGGACGGAGTAGCCTGGTGGGCTGCAGTCCATAGGGTTGCAGAGTTGGACATGGCTGAGCTAATAAGCACAAGCACAAATGTAATAAACTAGGTAGAAAAATTTTTTTCTTAATTTGACTATGCAGAGCAGCTTGTGGAATCTCAGTTCCTTGACCAGGGATTGAACCTGGGCCACTGCATTGGAAACACCAAATCCTATACTACCAAGGGACTCACAAAAGGGTTATTTTTAATATTCTTATCTTTTTGAAATATTTTGGGAAAGTATCATCCTCATTTTCTCTGTATCCTGAGTTGCCCCACCTTTTAAGGATAGTAATTCATTTGATTGAAGAAATGGGAAAACTCAATAACCAGGACTCACTACATTCGAAGGTGAGCCTGGAGGGTCATGGGGCAGCTCTTTCTTTCTTGTGAGAGGTGACCACAACCTCCAGGTGCCTGGGAGTGGATCTGCTCTGTACTCTCAACTCTTCCCAAAAGTTCTACAGGATAACCTTGAGAAGAGGTGATTGGAGGCCCTTATATTTCAAGTGTGGGTCTAAGCTAGATTAGTTACTAACTTATTTTTCAAATTTAAGATATGTTAATTTTAAGATGCACCCTTCTTTTACATGTTATTAAGAAAATAATGTTGCCAATTGAACCACAGTAAGATGTTTTATTACTTAGAATTTTTATCTTATGCTAATTGCAAGAGTATTTTCGACGTATCTTGCATGGATTTTTCTTGCAATTCATGCAATCCAGGCTTCCCTGGTAGCTGGGCACTGGTAGCTCAGTGGTAAAGAATCCACTTGTTAATGTAGAGGTAGAAGGAAATGGCAACCCACTCCAGTACTCTTGCCTGGAGAATCCCATAGACAGAAGAGCCTGGTAGGCTACAGTCCATCGCGTCTCGAAGAGTCGGTCACGACTGAGCGACTTCATTTCCACTTTTCACTTTCATGCATTTGAGAAAGATATGGCAACCCACTCCAGTGTTCTTGCCTGGAGAATCCCAGGGATGGTGGAGCCTGGTGGGCTGCTGTCTNCTACAGTCCATCGCGTCTCGAAGAGTCGGTCACGACTGAGCGACTTCATTTCCACTTTTCACTTTCATGCATTTGAGAAAGATATGGCAACCCACTCCAGTGTTCTTGCCTGGAGAATCCCAGGGATGGTGGAGCCTGGTGGGCTGCTGTCTATCGGGTTGCACAGAGTCGGACATGACTGAAGTGACTTAGCAGCAGCAGCAGCAGCTAATAAAGGAGTCTTGGGTTCCATCTCTGGGCCAGGAAGATGCCCTGGAGAAGGAAATGGCAGTGCACTCCAGTATTCTTGCCTATGAAATCCCATGGACAGAGGAGTCTGGAGGGCCCACAGTTCATGGGGCTGCAAATAATCAGACACAACTTAGTGACTAAACAACAATAACAACAATTCTTGAAATCACTCACTGTGCATTCATAAAAGAAAAACATAAGGAAAACAAATTAAGATAGTCTTAAAATTTCTTCACATTAAAAGTTAGATTCTGAGTTGTATTTTGACTGGGTTGTCAGTGTCTAAGTAAGATTTGCAAGTATTATTTTCCTCTGTGCCACAGCACTGGTGACCCAACATTTATTAAAAGGATGCTTTCTTAAGCCACTGATACTCTTTCTGTAAACAAGATTGTGCAAGAACTGTGGCTGGTCAGTAGCAATTCCAAAACACATCCTCATTTCAGATTTGTTTAAATATGAGAAAGTGAAGCGAGGTGTTAGATGTTCAGTCGTGTCCGATTCTTTGTGATCCCATGGACTGTAGCTCACCAGACTCCTCTGTCCATGGCTTCTCCAGGCAAGAATACTGGAGTGGGTAGCCATTCCCTTCCCCAGAGCATTTTCCTGATCTAGGGGTAGAACCTGGGTCTCCCGCATTGCAAGCAGATTCTTTACTATCTGAGCCAACAGGGATCAAATCCATGAGTATGAAAAAAGGTGACTCAAATATATATATATTTCCCTACTTGTATCATTTTTTAAGGGTATGATTTACATGTAAAACAAAGCATCCAGGAAAGTGACTTAGGAAATAAAAAAACCATATTCCTCTTCTTTTGCCCCGTGGAAGGAAAGCAGATGCACAGATGAGTTTGGGTTAGAGATTTAGCTGGATAGCATGAGGGAAGATGATAGAGTAAAGAATAGTTTAGCTAAAGTGAGAAGCACAAATTAACAGTAAGATCATGGGAAATGAATTTAATTTCCAATTCTCAGGTATGTCCATTGTAAAATCAAAATAATCATCCAGTGAGGCTCAAGTGAGACAGAATTTGGAAAAGCTGTTTATAGACTAAAGCTTCTTCTGAGGAATGCTGTGGTTATGGCTGCTATTGCAGGCAAATAGATCTCTTCCTTTGATTCTCTCCAAACAAAATGCCCTTTGCTCCATGACCAGGACTGTAGTCTTCCAGGGTCCTCTGTCCATGGGATTCTCCAGGCAAGAAAACTGGAATGGGTGCCTATTCCCTTTTCCAGGGGATCTTCCCTATCCAGGGATTGAACCTGGGTCTCCTGCATTGCAGGCACATTCTTTATTGTCTGAGCCACGAGGGAAGCTCCTACACCTGGGTAGTTCACACTTATCAATGCTCTACTTTCAGGTGCAGGCAAAGTTGCTAAAGCATGATCTTAGCTGTAGACGGAAGTAGCTGCAAAGCAGGCTGGGTGGTCACTTAGGGTGTTGCAATCAATGTTGTGTGGTTCTCATGATGAAGCCCACTCCACAGGTCAGTTCTCTGTTATATTGGCTCTTCCAGCATCATCATGTCTGAGATTGGTGTTTGGCCAATGGATTTAGGTAGAATGTGATTTTTATTGCTGGGATATGCCTTAAAAATCATCTAATCCAACTTTTTCATGTTAAATATGAGGAAATCTGTTCTGCAGAATTTAAATTCTTTGCATAAAATGACATTGTTAGGGAGTGGCAAATATGGAGTTCTAAATGCCTTAATATGACTGTATCTTCATGATGTATGTTTGTTTTCAAAATTCATAGCAGAGGAGATTGAGAAGAAACCTCTGGGTTTTCATTTGTTTAATGAATGTTTCTCTGAAAATCACCAAATGACTGATTTCCCAAGAAGTGGTGTAAGGCAGTCTGAAGAGCTGATTTTAGAACAATTATATTTAAGATGTATACCTCGGAATCTTGAGTGAAGCATAAGGTGGGAGGAAAGAAGTTGGAAGTATTTCCTCCCTTTTTCTGTGATACCCTCACCTAAATCCCTCACTTCACTTCTAACTCTCCTTCCTTCAAACAAAATGCTAGTAAAGATATCACATTTCATGACAAACTGGAGCTCTGGGTGTCTGCAAGCTCCATGTCTTCAAAGATGGTCTCCAGCACTTGGTTTTTGTGAAATGGGATACTATCTCATATCAGATACAGGATTTACCAAGGCCAATTTCACTGGAAATGCTTTTCTTTTAATTTTTTATACTTTATTTTACTTTAAAATACTCTATTGGCTTTGCCATACATCGACATCAATCCACCACAGGTGTACACGAGCTCCCAGTCCTGAATCCCCCTCCCACTTCCCACCCCACAACGTCTCTCTGGATCATCCCCGTGCACCAGCTTCAAGTTTCCTGCATCCTGCATCGAACATAGACTGGCGCTTCCTTTCTTACATGATAGTATACATGCTTCAATGCCATTCTCCCAAATCATCCCACCCTCTCCCTCTCCTTCAGAGGCCAAAAGTTCGTTCTATATGTCTGTGTCTCTTTTGTTGTCTCACATACAGGGTCATCATTACTATCTTTCTAAATTCCATATATATGTGTCAGTATACTGTATTGGTGTTTTTCTTTCTGGCTTACTTCACTCTGTATAATAGGCTCCAGTTTCATCCACCTCATTAGAATTGATTCAAATGTATTCTTTTCTTTGCTGCAGATTTAATGACTGCCTAGAGGCTCCTGTGTTAGGTTAAGATTCTTTTAGTTGAAGCAATGAATTCTTTCAAATACCTTAAGTAAGACAGGACACAAGTAAGAAAGGACCCAAAGTATTTCATGGATCACAAGAGCAGAGCTGCACTCAAGTCTTAGGATAGAACTAGAACCCCAAATTGAACACCCTAAGCGCCTTCTTTCTCTGCTCCCCTCTGCCCAACTTCTTCCTCATTGCTGATTGACTTCCTCTGCTGCTATGGTCCAAATGGAAAATGAAAATGTGGCTGCTGACAGCACCCTAGCATATATTACAGCTCACGTCTCCTGCCTCCAAGAAGAGCAACTGCTAGCAAAGAGTAGGTTTGGAGTACATCTGTGGAAAGTCTTGAATATTTGGTTAATAAGAAATTGCTGTAATTGTTATTATTTTTTAGCTATAGGATCTTAATTCCTTGACCAGAGATCAAACTCATGCCCCCTGTAGTTGAAGCACAGAGTCCTAACAACTGAACTGCCAGGGAATTTCCTATTACTCTTGTATCATTAAACATCCTATACTAATATGCAGAACAGCTTTAGTGAAATGTTTTCAATTAACTAAATTCACTATTGAAATAAGGTGAAAGAAATAAAGGAAAATTGCAGACATAAGCTGACAAATAGAAAGCATTTCATTTAATGGCAGAGTGGGAAAGGATGGCTATATATGATGAACTCTAGTCTCTGGTTGAAGTGATGGGCTTGAAAAATAATAGAATATTGCAGAGTCGAGTGTTGCTATAGGAACAGTTACCTAAAGATCTAATCAGTGTCTTGTTGAGTGAAAGGATTTTCTCTTCAGTATGAAGCATTTCAGCACGTGTTAAAAATAGTTTTCTCAAAGTCCTGCAATCTCTGTCCCCCAATCTGCTAGCTCCTAAGATTTTTAAAACAAATTTTAAAAACAATCAGAACTGTGTAAAATGCTCATTAATAAATGTGATGAGGTTAAACCTATGCTTAGTACATCAGTTATTCAGTTAGAAGAATCAGATGCGTTATAGTTGGCTTTCCCCAAGGCAAAGCCTAAGAAAAGGATTTGGGGGAGAGGTGGTTTATTTGGAAGGTGGTTAAGCAAACAGATCAGAGGAGGGGTAGTTGGCAGAGTGAGGTGGGGAAGGGGATTTGCCCCTCTGAAAGATGGAGGCCAGGGCATTTATCCACTAATTCTGTCCCCCATTGGTTGAGGGTTGCCCCTTGAATGTCTTTGTTTCTCAGCTGACCTAGAAAGAGAGCCAAGTGACCTCCGGCCTCCTAGGAGAGGGTCCATGGGAAGAATGTGGAAAGATGAGAGTCTCAGGCTTGAAGCAGGATGCTGGCAGTAGTTGAGTCTAAGCCCATGTAAAGGTGATATGACACAAGTACCAGTGAAATCTGCTATATGTAATTTCAGGACAGTAATTCCCTAACCTCCTCCTACACCGAAGTCCAATTTCTTATGGTATACTACTTTATTTTCTAACAAAATGATACTTGGGGAGTTATTTAATCTCTCTCTGTGTTAGTACTTTGTCTCTAAAATTGGGATAATACCATTTGCAAAAGAGTTGTGATGAGGATTAAATGCATTAAAATTTGTAATGCCCTTAACAAAGTGTGCAGTCCATGGTAAATGCTTGATATATGTTAGCTATCATTATCATGAATAATGGTGGAGTAGTAATGTACCACTACCATTGATGGTGAAGCCTGTTTTTTCATCTATTAATAGTATCTCCACAATGTCAATAACTTCACTGCTGAGTGATTTCTACTTTATTTCACATGCATTATCTGATTTATTCCTCACCACAATTCACATGAGGAACCTGGTACTTTGAGTTCTGAAAATATCTCTCAGACAGAAAGTCATGGGCTTTTTTCAGAGCACTGTTGAATAATGTAACTCTTGTTAAGTCTCTTTAGTATGTCTTCAATGTGTCTAAAGTTGGTGAAGTGTGTGTTCTGAGCTTTAAAGCCCTGAATGATGCTAAAGCTGAAACTCCAGTACTTTGGCCACCTCATGCGAAGAGTTGACTCATTGGAAAAGACTCTGATGCTGGGAAGGATTGGGGGCAGGAGGAGAAGGGGATGACAGCGAATGAGATGGCTGGATGGCATCACGGACTCAATGAACATGAGTCTGAGTGAACTCCGGGAGATGGTGATGGACAGGGAGGTCTGGCGTGCTGCAATTCATGGGGTCGTGAAGAGTCGGACACGACTGAGCGACTGAACTGAACTGAACTGATATGACTTCATTCAGGCAATCTCAAGTCCTTCAGCTGAGACAGCAGTAGATCTGAATACTATTGTTTGTATTGGAAGGATAATTTTAGATTACACAAATGATTTTCTGCAGTGCCAAGATGAAAGGACAAATCACACAGGAAGAGGAACCAAAGCTCACCTGAAAGAAATTGCAATAACTACTTACTAATGAAAACATTTCAAAGGGTCTGTATCTTAAAATACAGTGCTTTAATAGAGAAAAGGAAAAGTAAACAAGTTCATACTTTTCAAGTAATATTAAGTCACTTTCCATTTTTATATTTGTTCTTTATTCAAGTTTCAGGGCTTCAATTCCTAATAGTAAAATGAAACTGATAATGGTTACTGTATTTATTAACTTGGGCTACTATTAAAAAACCCACAGATTGGGTGGCTTAGATAAGAGACATTAACTTTTTCACAGTTCTGGAGGCTTGAAGTCCCTGATTAAGATCTGGTAGGACTTATTTTTGAGAGGGCTCTCTTCTTGGTTTACAGACAGCAGCCTTCTCATGGTGTCCTCACACTGCTGAAAAGAGAGTCAGCAAACTTCTGGTGTCTCTTTTCACTAGGACACTGATCTTATCTAATCAGACCCCAGTCTTAAGGCCTCATTTAATCCTAATTACTTCACTAGAAGCTTCATCTCCAAATATGACCATACTGGACATATAAATTTTGGGGGGAACACAAAGTTTCATTCCATAACAGTTACTTAGGAAAATATTTTTAAACACAAATGGTAGCTCATCTTCTCTATAAGCAAAAAGTATTGGTTGCTCAGTCATATTCAACTCTTTGAGACCCCCATGGACCACAGCCCCCCAGGCTTCTCTGTCCATGGGATCCTCCAGGCAAGAATATTGACTGGAGTGGGTAGCCATTTCCTTCTCCAGGGGATCTTCCTGACTCAGGAATTAAACCGGGTTCTTTCACATTGCAGGCAGATTCTTTACCGTCTGAGTCACCAAGGAAATCCACAAGTATGAAAGGAGAAGAATTGGTCAAATGCATGAGAAAGACAATGGTGTTTTTCTTTTAAAAGGGTCATCCAGGCACAGGCAATGAGTAAGGCTCTTTCTTTGCACCTCATCTAATTTCTAAAAACTACCCTCCTAGACAGAATTATAAGTGATTTAAGAAGTTTTTTGATTAGGGAGGAAAATAAGACATTAAAACCAGACCATTCTTAGAAATCTTTGGAAATAGTGTGAAATGCATGGGTGTGGAATGCTTTAATGTAGCCTTGTCTGAAATCAGGGGGTTGATAGTTGCAATAAAACTCCAAATACATTGTGATATCTCAGATTTTGGGAATCTTACTTTCTTAAAGAGATGGTTTCAAGAGGAAATTTGTTGAAATGCAACATCCTGAAAGTCTGCATTCTTCTTGGGCTAGCTGAACCTTCAAGTAAGTGTGATAAACATCGCTGTTGTGTGTGTGTGTGCTCAGTCACTCGGGTGCATCTGACTCTTTTGTGACCCCATGGATTGTGGCCCACCAGGCTTTCCTGTCCATAGAACTTTTCAAGCAAGAATACTGGAATGGGTTGCTATTTCTTCCTCTGGGGGATCTTCCCGACCTAGGGATTGCACCCACATCTTCTGCATTGACATCTCCTGCTTTGACAGGTGGATTCTTTATCACTGAGCCACTTGGGAAGCCAATTGATAAGGATTGTTGCTGCTGCTGCTGCTGCTAAGTCACTTCAGTCATGTCCGACTCTGTGCGACCCCATAGACGGCAGCCCACCAGGCTCCGCTGTCCCTGGGGTTTTCCAGGCAAGAACACTGGAGTGGGTTGCCATTTTCTTCTCCAATGCATGAAAGTAAAAAGTGAAAGTGAAGTCGCTCAGTCATGTCCAACTCTTAGCGACCCCATGGATTGCAGCCTACCAGGCTCCTCTGCCCATGGGATGTTCCAGGCAAGAGCACTGGAGTGCGTTGCCATTGCCTTCTCTGGATAAGGATTGCTAATGATTACCAAATGTTACATCCTTTTTAGGTGTTCCATAACAATCTCTTCATGTTTTGTGTTAGTCACAGCTCAGTCTTGTCTGACTCTTTGCGTCCCCATGGACTGTAGCCCACCAGGCTCCTCTGTCCATGGCATTCTCCAGGCAAGAATTCTGAAGTGGGTAGCCATTTCCTTCTCCAGGGGTTCTTCCTGATCCAGGGATTGAACCCAGGCTTCCTGCATTGCAGGCACATTCTTTGCCATCTGAGCCACCAGGGCCTCTTTCGTGCTTTTAAACTCTACAAACATGAGAGAAAAACCCAGCTTAGCAACACTCTCCTGCACAGAGTCCTGTAGCAGAGAACCCTAGCTGAATAAAGCCAGTTTTCTGGACTTTCCACTTCTAGTTGCCATATCTTCCTGCATATTACAGATTGCACGAGAAACCATGGCTTTCAAAAACTATGACCCTCTGTACAGCACACTTTTTTAAGCTGTGAAAAACCAAGTGAGGAAAAGCAGAAGGAAAATTAGAAAATAAATCCTCAGCATGGGTGAGCAGGTTTATTTCTTTATCTTCCTATGGATTAGCTCTGTTGTTTTCCTTTTCAAAACTATAACCCTCACAGCCCACTGGTGAATTCTTAGACTTCTCTTTAAAGACTCTTCAAAGGAAAAACAGTGGCTGTGTTTCTGGTATGTTTAAGTGGAAAATCAGTATCTCCTGCTTAGGGAAATGAGAAATATTAAGCAGTTAGTAAGCTGTTGCATTACATAGTAATCTTAGTTAGTCAGTTCAGTCACTCAGTTGTGTCTGACTCTTTGTGACTCATGGACTGCAGCATGCCAGGCTTCCCTGTCCACCACTAACTCCTGGAGCTTACTCAAACTCAGCAATCTCAATCATCAGCTATAAATTTTCTGTTGAACACCTGTAGTGCTTTACAGTGTCAGATAAGCTAGTCATTTAGCAGTTGTGTTATACTCATAACCATTCCATCTAGAGTTCTGCTCTAAACAAAATGATCAAGGCAGAACAAAAGAAAGGCAAATTTCAGATTGGTGGCCCAACTGAATTAAAACACACAATGAATTGTTAGATGGCAGCATTAATACTTGTCCTGTATTTTACCTTCTATAGACAAAGGCTATTTAGATCCATTTTACTCATTAATTCCATAGGCTTTTTTTAATTTTTAGGTAATTATTTTATTTAATATTCATTTACATATTTATTTGACTGCATCAGATCTTAGTTGCAGCATGTGGATCTCGTTTCCTGACCAAGGAATCTAACCTGGGTCCCCTGCATTAGAAGTGAAGAGTCTTAACCACTGGACCTCCAGGTACATCCCCCTATAGGTGTTTTTGAGTTCTTATGTTTTTCGGACATTGCTCTAAGAGTTTGGAATAAAACTGTCTGCCTGTACTTGCACTAGGCTTATACTCTAGAGGAGGAAGCAGACATTAAAAAAAGACAAAAAGTAAACAAACAAAATAATTACAGATAGTAACACTTGCTTTGAAGCCAATAAAACAGTACAGTATGATAAGGTTGCATCATTTACAACAATTTTTGTTTAAAAAGTTATATGTCAATTATACCTCTGTTGAAAAAAAACCCCAAACAAAAAACAAAACCCCCCAATCAAAGTGATTTAAACAACATGGGAATTTATTGGTTCAGGTAGCTGAAAATGTAGAGGTATGGATGATTTGGGGTTTAGTTGATCCAGGAGATAAGCAGTGTCAATACTGACCCAGTTTTCTCACCCTTCTGTTCTGTAGTCCACAGAAGAGGCTTCATCTTAGAGCTGGGTACCCTAAGGGGAGGAGGAGGTCTACTGGCTGGAGTCGGGTACCAGGTGTCTTTGTTCATAGGCATCTGGGCTTCTGCATTCTAGTTAAAGGTGCTGAGATTCATTAACTTAGGGCTCTTTCTCATTATTGTAATGGTGACTGAGGATGGAAATAAAATCTAGTTACTGTAAGCCAGTCAAGTCCCATTCCTAGAGTTGGAAAAGAGGGGCTGCATGGGAGCGGGTAGATACTGGAAAAGATACATCTGCTATAAGCAAGAAAACAACGAAGGATTGATGCTGACCAAGTACCTAAAAATGTTCACTGCAGAAAGCAACCAGGACCAAGAGATACTTCATAGTGGAAGACGTGAGTGGAGAAATGAATGACAAGAAGAACCTCGGTGTGCTGATATCTGGGGAAGGGCACTTCAGGCAGAAGAAGCGCCAAGTATAAAGGCTCTGAGGTAGAAATGAATTGTTATATATTTTATGAGCAAATATGTAGCAGAGTGTGATGTCACAGAGGTGGAGCAGTGTGGTGATTTAGTACTTGTCAGTTTAGCCAAGCTGTAACTACTTTTGCCAGAATTCCTGTATAGTTTTAGATGAGAGTTGGCCATAACAATCTTTGAAAAGTGGTATCCATGTTTATGGGGTTTCCCTGGAGGGTCAGCCAGAATCTGCCTATAATGCAGGAGACCTGGGTTCGATCCCTAGGTTGGGAAGATCCCCTGGAGAAGGGAATGGCAACCCATTCCAGTGTACCTGCTTGGAGAAGTCCATGGACAGAGGAGCCTGGCAGGCTATAGTCCATGAGGTTGCAAAGAGTTAGACACAGCTTAGCAACTGAACAGGGAGGGCTCCCTGGTGGCTCAGAGGTTAAAGCGTCTGCCTGGAATGTGGGACACCTGGGTTTGATCCCTGGGTCAGGAAGATCCCCTGGAGAAGGAAATGGCAACCCACTCCAGTACTCTTGCCTGGAGGATCCCATGGAGGGAGGAGCCTGGTAGGCTACAGTCCATGAGGTCGCAAAGAGTTGGACACGACTGAGCGACTTCACTCACTCACTAGCTACTGAACAACTAACAACAATCCATGTTTATGTCCAGAGGGCTGGTGTACCAAGGCACCATCGCACTTCCCACGTTCCTGTGACTGGCCTAATGACTCACCTGGGTAGTATGGGGCACTTGGCATGTTTGCAAAGTGCCTCTAGCTCTGGCAAGACTGTTCCTTAGGCATCTCTGAACCTTGGACCATGTGTGTGTATGGTCAGGGTGCGAGCACCTCCTGCAGATCACTCACATCATCCAAGCTGGAGGCCTGGAGGTAGTGAGAGACAGAAGGGGACTCTGAGTTCATACTTGTGGTGTCTAGTTTGTTTTTTCAGGTTCCTGTTAGTCCTTGCTCTCTTCTTCTTGTCCCCCCCCCACTCCCTCGCACCCTGATTACCTGCCTTGCTAACTTCAAGCCAGGTACCAAACATGGACGCAGTAGTCTTATATGTATTGTTTCAGTTCAGTTCAGTTCAGTCGCTCAGTCGTGTCTGACTCTTTGNCGACTCTTCGTGACCCCATGGACTGCAGCCTACCAGGCTCCCCTGTCCATGGGATTTTCCAGGCAAGAGTACTGGAGTGGGGTGCCATTGCCTTCTCTGGAGAGATAGTGCACTAATATCATTATTCAGTTATGACATAATAATTGAGTAAAGAATACTGTCTTTTTGTGGTTTTTTTTGAAAGTCCACCATGTACTCATGGGTAACTAGGTGATTATGTAACACAATGCCACACACATAATATTTTTCTGACTCTCAAATGGCAATCAAAAGCTGTAAGGTAATAATAATTGTAACTCTAATCAGAATAGCCATTATTAATATGAGTTAACTTTACAATAGGAAAGATATTGTGATACAATTAATGTTATTCACAATTTCTTGCCTTATCAGGAGTGTGGAATATGACTTGCATGTTTAGAAGTATTTGTTATTGTTCAATCACTAAGTCAAGTGTATTTCTGCAACCCCATGGACTTCTATACACCAGGTTCCTCTGTCCTCTATTATCTCCCGGAGTTTACTCAGATTCATGTTCATTGAGTCAGTGATGCTATCTAACCATCTCATCCTCTGCCACCTGCTTCTCCTTTTGCCATCAATCTTTCCTAGCATTGGATCTTTTCCAATGAATCAGCTCTTCACATCAGGTGGGCAAAATATTGGAACTTCAGCTTCAGCATCAGTCCTTCCAATGAATATTCAGGATTGATTTCCTTTGGGATCAACTGATTTGTTCTCCTTGAAGTTCAAGGACATCTCAAGAGTCTTCTCCAACACCACAATTCAAAAGCACCAATTCTTCAGCACTCAGCCCTCTTTATGGTCCAACTTTCATATCCATACATGACTACTGGAAAAACCATAGTTTTGACTATACGGACCTTTGTCAGCAAAGTGATGTCTTTGTTTTTCAATACACTGTCTAGGTTTGTAACAGTTTTCCTTTCAAGGATCATATCAGGTATCAAATTTATGAGGCAGAGATTATTAGGCAGGTTCTGGTTCTTGTCCTTGGAATAAAGACAATGTGCACTTGTCTGAAAAGCTGCTTTAAGATAGGTTTTTTCCCTTTTAAAAATCAGCTTATTCTCTTTTATTGTCTAGGGACATAACTAGTTCAGTTCATGTCAATATTATTTTGGGATAAGTGGGAAAATTACTCTTTTCAGTTCTGCACTAGGATGATCAAAATGCAACACCGTCTGAAACTGGTCCTATTGCTTCTTGCATACAATGGTAAAAACCTAGATTTTTTTCTTCTTGCTGTTTAGTCCAACTCTCTGAGACTCCATGGACTGTAGGATGCCAGGCTTTTGTGTCCGTGAGATTTCCCAAGCAAGAATACTGGAGTGGATTGCCATTTCCTTATCTAGGGGATCTTCCCGATCCAGGTACCGAACCCACGCTACCTGCAAGTCTTCTGCATTACAGGAGGATTCTTTACTGGTGAGTCACTGATCTGGACCTCCCATTTTGGCCTTGCATGGTCCCAAGTCATCAGTGAGATGCAATGCAGAGACTTTGGAGTCAGAATCCTGGGTTCAAATTTTGGGTCTATCACTATCTGGCTGATATATATCACTATTTACCTTAAAGGTAAATTATCTATTTCCTTTGAGTTCTAGTTTTCCCACTAAAATGAAAATAATAATAACTAACTTTTAGAAATATTATGAGGATTAAATGAAATA
Organism: Neotragus pygmaeus; assembly: GCA_006410875.1. Classification (NCBI taxonomy): domain Eukaryota; kingdom Metazoa; phylum Chordata; class Mammalia; order Artiodactyla; family Bovidae; genus Neotragus; species Neotragus pygmaeus. The sequence goes on along the minus strand of SJYV01013106.1, from coordinate 115,559 downwards.
ACACAGTTCTTGGTATTTCCTGAGCAAATGCTTGGTGTCTGTTAGCTACTATCTGCAGCTCAGGCTTAGTCAGTTATATCTATTCTATTTATATCTCAGATCTCCCATAGCACCCTAAATTTAACAGACCTTCATCTTCCTCTTTCTCTTCTTTATTTTTATCTTCTCCCTTTCTTTAAAAAATTTCAATTTATTAAAAAATTGAATTATAGTTGATTTATAATGTTATATTAGTTCCAGGTGTGCAGGAGACTGATTCAGTATTTCTACGGATTATACTCCATTAAAAATTATTGTAAAACAATGGCTATAATTCCCTATGCTATGCCATGTATCTTTTTTGCTTATTTATTTTATACATAGTAGCTTGTGTTTTAATCCCATAACCCCCAACTCTCCCCTTTCCTCTTCTTTCTCCCCTCTGGTAACTACCAGTTTGTTTTCTATATCTGTGAGTCTGTCCCTGTTTTGCTAAATACATTCATTTGTATTATTTTTTAGATTACAGATATAAATGATATCATACAGTTTTTGTCTTTTTCTGATTTATTTCACTAAGCATTATATTTTATAGTTCTATCCATGTTGCTGCAAATGGCAGAATTTCATTCTTTTAATTTTTATGGCTGAGCAATATTCCACTGTATGTACCACATCTTTTTTATCTGTTCCTCTGTTAATGTGCACTAGGCATGCTTCCACATCTTTGATATTGTAAATAGTGCTTCTATGAACATTAGTGTGCAAGTGTGTTTTTGAATTAGTGTTTTCATTTTCTTCAGATATATATCCAGAAGTGGAATTTCTGAGTCATATGGTAATATATTTTTAGTTTTTTGAGAAAACTTGATACTGTTTTCTATAGTGGCTGTACCCACTTACATTCCCATCAGCAGTACAAGGGTTCCCTTTCCTCCACATCCTCACAAGCATTTGTTATTCATAGACTTTTTGGTGAGAGTTATTCTGATAGGTGAGATGGTATCTCATTGCTGTTTTGATTTGCAACACTTAAATATAGCAAATAAATGTGTAAGTCTTAAACTTACACATTGTTTTATGTCAATTTCATCAGTAAAAAAGAAATTAAAAAATTATTTTAAATTGGAGAATAATTGTTTTATAATGTTGTGTTGGTTTCTTCCATATGAAGGAAATTTTGTATTATAGCTTTCTATTTCTCAGAGGTGTATGCACATGATACGCAAATAAAATTGTGGTGGATTTGGACATTTTCCATACAAGTTTAATACTATTCAAGATGTGTGAAGCCTAATTCAACTTCCCTTGAGTTTGAGTTGACTTAGTGATGTGCTGGTATTGAATGGAGAAAAGCAGAAATGGTGATGTTGGACTTCAGAGACTAGGTCATGCAAGGCACTGTCACTCCTTTCTTCCTATTGAATTGCTCACTCTGGGTGAAGTTCATTGACTTGTCCTGAACAGAGGTCATGTGGATGAGAAACTGAGGTCTCCTGCCACTATCCAGTGACTAACCAAGGCCTCCAGCCAACAGCAGTGTGAGTAAGTCCTCCTGGAAGCAAATCCTCCTGTACTGACAATCTTCAGATGTCTGCATCCTCAACTGACATTGACTGCAACCCCACAAATGATGTGGACTCAGAAAAACCAGGCTAAGCTGCTCCTGGCTCCCTGATCTTCAGAAACTCCTGTGAGATAATACATGCTTCTTGTTTTAAGCCACTGAGATTTGGGAGTAATTCATAATGAAGCAGTAGATAACTAATATAAACATGTTTCTCTATAAGGATAACCTTATTAGATAATATTTATTATATTAAAATGTCTAATATGTTATTATTGTGTTTCAGACACTGATTAAATATTTTGTCTGTACTATCTTCTTTGATTCTCTTTGGGATCTGATGGTATAGGTTCAATTATATATTTATTTTGCATAGGAGGAAATGGAGTCTTGAAGAGCTTATGTAACCTGCTTAAGTTAAGTGAGAAACCTTACTCTGGAGTTGTAATGCAGAAGTCCACACTACATTGACTCATTCTTCAGACAGTTAGAGTAAATCTCTTATTGATGTCTTTGGCAGAGTGAGATATCAAGCATTATACATTCCACATTCCAGTGCTAATAATGCTGTTTTGTCCTTTCTTTTCCATAATATATGCTTTGAGCTTCCTAGGCTTGCTTTTTTTTTTTTTTCCCGTCAGTCTTAACCAAAGGAATCCCAGTACTTTGTCTTGAAACACAGGTCCTCCTAATCATGAAGAAGAGAAGACAGTGTCATATAAGAAGGAAATGTTTCTTTCCTCTTTCTTTGCACATGCAGAGAAAAACAGGAACTATTCTTGCTTATATTAATTTTGGATAAGGATTTTATAAGATACCTGAATTTCTGAGATTGTTGCTAACTACTGTTGATAATAGCCTTTAATCTCTGAAAGGTCAGTAATTTTGATTGGTTGTTTTTCTTAATAATGTGTTGCCTTGGTTATAATTTTGATGTAGGCATCACTTTTTTTTAACAAGGTATAAAACTTGTGAACTCTGTGAATTCTGAAGGAGATCATTGTTATTTCCCTCTTATTTCACATGCCTGAGGTAAAATAAAATTATTCTGCAAATTTCTTATTTAACAAAGATCTTAGAAATCTTGTCTTATTTAAATTTAGCAAGGGTATACTTCAGTACTACATTTTTTAGTGTTATTTGAGGAAGTCTTTTTGTTGCTGTCACAAATGAATAATTACTTGGATGGCTATAAAATTCCTGGGTCACAGCTCTAAACTGGTACTGATTGTTCAGTAGAGTTTGATTATTCCACTGTCTTCTGGCATGTTTTAGGTTGGAGAAAAATAGGAGGCAGATATTTTCCTGATACTTGTAGAGTCTATTTTTCTTTATCTTCGAAACTATAGAATGATGTGTGTGTGTGTGTGTGTGTGTGTGTGTGTGTGTGTGTGTGTGTGTATGTGTGTGTATGTCTGCATTTTATCTTATTCTTTTTCTAGAATCCCACAAATACTTAGGCTCATGTATTTTTTAAAATATAAATTTATTTATTTTAATTGGAGGCTAATTACTTTACAATATTGTATTGGTTTTGCCATACATCAACATGAATCTGCCACAGGAATACACGTGTTCCCCATCCTGAACGCCCCCTCCCCCCTCCCTCCCCGTACCATCCCTTTGGGTTGTCCCAGTGCACCAGCCCCAAGCATCCAGTGTCATGCATTGAACCTTGACTGGCGACTCGTTTCATATATGATATTATACATGTTTCAATGCCATTCTTCCCAATCATCCCACCCTTTCCCTCTCCTACCGAGTCCAAAAGCCTGTTCTATACATCTATGTTTCTTTTGCTGTCTTGCATACAGGGTTATCGTTACCATCTTTCTAAATTCTATATATATATATGCATTAGTATACTGTATTAGTGTTTTTCTTTCTGGCTTACTTCACTCTGTATAATAGGCTCCAGTTTCACCCATCTCATTAGTACTGATTTAAACATACTCTTTTAAATGGCTGAGTAATATTCTATTGTGTATATGTACCACAGCTTTCTTATCCATTTGTCTGCTGATGGACATCTAGGTTGCTTCTATGTCCTGGCTATTAGGGACATGGAAGCAATGAACATTGGGATACACGTGTCTCTTTCAATTCTGGTTTCCTCGGTGTGTATGCCCAGCAGTGGGATTGCTGAGTCATAGGCAGTTCTATTTCCAATTTTTTAAGGAATCTCCACACTGTTCTCCATAGTGGCTGTACTAGTTTGCATTTCCATCAACAGTGTAAGAGAGTTCCTTTTTCTCCACATCCTCTATAGCATTTATTGCTTGTAGACTTTTGGATCACAGCCATTCTGACTGGTGTGAAATGGTACCTCATTGTGGTCTTGATTTTCATTTCTCTGATAATGAGTGATGTTGAGCATCTTTTCATGGGTTTTTTAGCCTATGCCTTCTTTGGAGAAATGTCTATTTAGTTCTTTGGCCCATTTTTTGGTTGGGTCGTTTATTTTCCTGGAATTAAGCTGCAAGAGTTGCTTGTATATTTTTGAGATTAGTTGTTTGTCAATTGCTTCATTTGCTATTATTTTCTCCCATTCTGAAGATTTTTTTTTTTCCTACTTGATTTTCAGTTGTGTTCTTGATTGTCAATTTTTATTTCATTGGAACATTTACACTCCTTACTGACTCTGTCTCTACCCTCCACATGTATTATCTTTTCTCATTGTTTCTTCTCCTCATTTTTATCTTCAATACTGATTTTCTGGGGGTGAGTGACTTTTTCTTCTCTTTCAGAGGGTAGAGGTGGATAAGTGATTCAACAATGTGCATCTCAGTCTATTTTGGCTGATTGCTGCATTTAGTGAGAATTTCACCAGGATTTTCCAAGTTCTTTTTAAAAATCATTTTGTCTCAAAGTCAGCTTTTACAATTTTATGTGTCATCAGAATAGAAAATTAAGAAAAAAATCTATTTGATGTTTGTCATCTCTTGCCATATTTTCTTAGAAGTCAAAATATAGTAATTTCAAATGCTTTCAAATACAAAATGATATATATGTCTCCCCTTTTTTTTCAGAAATCTCTTTGGAAACTTATTAGACTCTAATTTACTTCTCATTTTTTCATTAATGATTAGAGTATAAATATTTCACCTACATTTTTTCTACTGATATTTCAATCAATATATTTCTAATTACATAGAGTTTAAAACAATGCTTTGATCTCTGTTCTGGGAATTAGGAACACTCACTAATTGATCTTTATGAAATATTTATATCCTAGGATAAAAATATTAATCACATTTTTATAAATTTCTTATTCATTAACAAGGTTGAAAATTTGCAAACAATTGTGAAAACAATTCTTCATCAACTTTCTAAAAATCTTGCATAAAGCTTTAAAGAAATGCACTATATCATAGAACATGTTCCTTTGTGTCCATTTCAGATTAAGGGAATATATTGATTATCATATGTTTAGAACTGTTCTTTATGCAGTGGGGAATACAAAAGGAAACCATTCTTGAATTTAAGGGAATTTAAAACTCTCTTAAACACTCTGAGAAATGCTGGGCTGGAGGAAGCACAAGCTGGAATCATGATTGCCAGGAGAAATATCAATAACCTCAGATATGCAGATGACCCCACCCTTATGGCAGAAAGTGAAGAAGTAAAGAGCGTCTTGATGAAAATGAAAGAGGAGAGTGAAAAAGTTGGCTTAAAGCTCAACATTCAAAAAACTAAGATCATGGCACCCGGTCCCATCGCTTCATAGGAAATAGATGGGGAACCAGTGGAAACAGAGGCTGACTTTTTTATTTGGCTCCAAAATCACTGCAGATGGTGAGTGTAGCCATGAGATTAAAAGACACTTACTCCTTGGAAGTAATGTTATCACCAACCTAGAGAGCATATTAAAAAGCAGAGACATTACTTTGCCAACAAAGATCCATCTAATCAAGGCTATGGTTTTTCCAGTGGTCATGTATCGATGTGAGAGTTGGACTATAAAGAAAGCTGAGAAGAATTGATGCTTTTGAACTGTGGTGTTGGAGAAGACTCTTGAGAGCCCCTTGGACTCCAAAGAGATCCAATCAGTCCATCCTAAAGGAGACCAGTCCTGGGTGTTCATTGGAAGGACTGATGTTTAAGCTGAAACTCCAATAGTTTGGCCACCTGATGTGAAGAGCTGACTCGTTGGAAAAGACCCTGATGCTGGGAAAGATTGAGGGTGGGAGGAGAAGGGGATGACAGAGGATGAGATGGTTGGATGGTATTACCAACTCAATGGACATGGGTTTGGGTGGACTCTGGGAGTTGGTGATGGACCTGGCTTGCTGTGGTTCTTGGGGTCACAAAGAAACGGACATGGCTGAGTGGCTGAACTGAACTGAAAACCCTCTTGGAGACAAAAGAATCATGACACGTTTCATGTTGATGTATGGCAAAGCCAATAGAGTATTGTAAAGTAAAATTAAAAAGATAAATAAATTAAAAAAAAAGAATCATGACACGATACATGGCTATGTATATATATATAATTGATGGTCATGGATGAAAAAGAAGAAAATTACCTATGAGGTAATGCTGTCCACTATCAGTTTACTTGTTTATTTATTTTTATGTTACAAGATAAAGCAAGATATTGAACTGCTCGATACTTAAAAATAAAATCTTCTTTCTTCTCTGTGGGGTTGTATTTAGTTTGTGTTTAAATTACATAGGCGTAACATACTTTCCAAGATGAATTATTTAGAAAGTAGTTTGTTTCACGTATTGTTGACTGTTTTTACTTTTAACAAAATCTTTAATATCTTTGCTTACTAAATACAAAAATGATAAAAAGACAGACATCTCTGAAGCTGCAGTGTCTTTTTAAACTTTATTTTTGTTTTTTAGGAAACAAAAAAGAAGTCAATATTTGTGGGTCAGAATTTCTTTAGGTTTTATGCTGCTGGGAAATTATGTATAATTTGATATTGGATTGTAGCAGAATGACATTTTTTTTCTTTTGTTCCAGTTGCTTTTAACCTTAGCATGCCACTTAGCAGTGCTGAATTCCGCAGCAGACCTTCCTGCAGACAGAAATTTCCTAGAATCAATATATTGGCCACACTGTGTCATGGAATAAAGACCTCACTAGTTTCTTTTCCTTGGATAGTTTCACGTTTTTTCCTTGTTTTGGGACTGTTTCAATGCGAAAGGGTTACTTGCTTAGTTATGTCTTGCTTTTTGTGACCCCATGGACTGTAGCCTGCCAGGCTTCTCTGTCCAAGAAATTCTCTAGGAAAGAATATTGGAATAGGTGGTATCCATTGTCTTCTCCAGGAGATCTTCCTGAGCTAGGAGTCGAGCCAGGGTCTCTGGCGTCGCAGGTGGATTCTTCATGGTCTAAGCACTTGGGAAGCCCATGATGTTGTTTAAGAATACACAAAACTAGGGGTACTTTGAAATATCTGCATGACTGTACTCAGCAAAGGTTTTCTTAGTATATCAAATCTCTTAACTTCCTGGGACAAAAAAAGAAATAGAATGGGGGAGGGAAGAGAGAGAGAGCTAGAGAGATTAATGAAGTTCTACATATCATAAATGACCTTGTTTTGAAAGTTTTTATGACCTGTTACATGACTTTCAATAAGTTGTTTAATAGCTCTGTTCATAACTCCAGAAATGAAAGCACTGGTATTGTCCCCAGAAGTGTGTTGTATAGGTTAAGTAAAAGAATTGCACAGATTCTCCCTACCTCCCCAGCCAGATTCACTAGTACCTGGCCCAGTTGTATCAGCCCTGGGCCCTCCCCAAAAGCCATGCAACCAGCCACACTAGGACAAACTCCATAAGCAGTAGGATAAAACTGGTCCCAAGACCTCTTATGGCCAGCAATGGGATGTACCAGGAACCAGCCCCCTATCTTCAGGCCAGCGGAGGCCATTCAAGGTAGAGTCTGGCAGCCAGTTGGACCAGGGGCCCCGCCTACCAGCATTCCCACAGTAGTAAGCCCTATCAGAACAGAAGAGTCCACAAATTTATTGCAGCACTGTTTACAGTAGACAAGACGTGGAAGTAATTTAGATGTCCATCAACAGATGAATGGATAAAGAAGACGTGGTGTATACATACAATGAAATATTACTCAGCCATAAAAAATGAGATTATGTCATTTTCAGCAACATGGATAGGCCTAGAAATTACCATACTAAATGAAATCAGACAGATAAAGTCAACTGCCTCATGGTTTCACTTACAAGTGGAATCTAAAAAATGAAAGAAATGAACAAACATAAAACTGAAACAGATTCATAGATACAGAGAACAAACTGGTGGTTGATAGAGGTGAGGGATGAGACGAATAGGCAAGGAAGATTAAGATGTGAAAACTTCCAGTTATAAAACAAGTTATAGGGATGTAACATACAGCATAGGGTTTATAGTCAATAATACTGTAAAAACTTTGTATAACGATAGATGACAACTGTGGTGTCCCTGGTGGCTCAGATGGTGAAGAATCTGCCTGCAATGCAGGAGACTCAGGTTCAATCCCTGGGCCAGGAAGATCCCCTGGAGAAGGGAGTGGCAATCCACTCCACTGTTATTGCCTGGAGATTTCCATGGACAGAGGAACCTGGCAAGCTATAGTCCATGGGGTCACAAAGATGGTAACTAGACATTGTGGTGATTATTTTGTTATGTATAAAAATATGTAATTACTTGATACCTTAAATATAAATGGGTTGAATGCCCAACCAAAAGACAAAGACTGGCTGAATGGATACAAAAACAAGACCCCTAGATATGCTGTCTACAAGAGACCTACCTCAAAACAAGGGACACATACAGAAAGTGAAGGGCTGGAAAAAGATATTTCACACAAATTGAGAACAAAAGAAAGCAGGAGTAGCAATATTCATGTCAGATAAAATAAACTTTGAAATAAAGGCCATGAAAAGAGACAAAGAAGGATACTACATAATGATCAAAGGATCAATTTAAGAAGAAGATATAACAAGTATAAATATATATGCACCCAACATAGGAACACAGCAATATGTAAGACAAATGCTAACAAGTATGAAAGGGGAAATTAACAGTAACACAATAATAGTGAGAGAATTTAATACCCCACTCACACCTACGCATAGATCAACTAAAAAGAAAATTAGCAAGGAAACACAAAATTTAAATGATACAATGGACCAGTTAGACCTAATTTATATCTATAGGACATTTTACCCCAAAACAATGAATTTCACCTTTTTCTCAAGTGTACATTGAACCTTCTCCAGGATAGATCACATCCTGGACCACAAATCTAGCCTTGGTAAATTCAGAAAAATTGAAATGATTTCAATCATCTTTTCTGATCACAATGCAGTAAGATTAGATGTCAACTACATGAGAAAAACTTAAAAATTCCAACATCAGTTCAGTTCAGTTGCTCAGTCATGTCCGACTCTTTCCGACCCCATGAATTGCAGCATGCCAGGCCTCCCTGTCCATCACCAACTCCAGGAGTTCACTCAAACTCACATCCATCGAGTTGGTGATGCCATCCAGCCATCTCATCCTCTGTCATCCCCTTTTCCTCCTGCCCCCAATCCCTCCCAGCATCAGAGTCTTTTCCAATTAGTCAACTCTTCTCAAGAAGTGGCCAAAGTACTGGAGTTTCAGCTTTAGCATCAGTCCTTCCAAAGAACATCCAGGACCGATCTCCTTTAGAATGGACTGGTTGGATCTCCTTGCAGTCCAAGGGACTCTCAAGAGTCTTCTCCAACACCACAGTTCAAAAGTATCAATTCTTCCACGCTCAGCTTTCTTCACAGTCCAACTCTCACATCCATACATGACCACNTTAGAAAGAGGTCCAGGGATGATGTATTTGGGGATTATGTTTCTCTACCCAGGAATTCATGCAGTTCATTTCAGAAACATTGACCCTCTGCTTGTGTGACACACCCTTCCTGAAGATCTGATGAACACTTTCTGTTGACCTTGCAGCTGTTTTTTCACGTGGAAGTTGGAAGACAGGTGAAAGTGGCCGAAAGGTACCCGCTTTGGTGAATAGACCTGCTCCCCTCGGTTCTTAGAACATGGGCCCTCGTTTAAAGGTAAGGTGGTAGACTAGTTAAGGTTCACTTATTAGGATGGAGAATATGGACTCAGTGATCAGTTTCTGAGGTCTCTCAGCAAGGGCTAGCTAGCATTGACGTGCATAGTTGCAGTCAGAATTGACTTTACTCCCAGCAGGGCATATTTAAGTATGAAGAAATCAATTCTCCATTTCTGGGAACTGACTTTTTCACACTGGATCTTCAATGTTAGGGCTAAAATTTATTTGATACTGTAATTATAAATCTTAGTACTAAAAAAAGGCAAAGAGTTTTAGAATATGTATGTCAGTCAACTTTCTAACATTCCCCTGAGACAAATAGCTTCAAGTATTTCCCCTTTCTCTCTTTTGTAGATAATGTGAGCCAAAGTGCTGTAGTATTAAGCAGCTTGCCCGGGATCTTTTAGTAAGCAAGCGGTATTTCTGCATTAGATAATCGGTACTGCATTCCATTTTCCTTTGTAATGCTTTATTTTTATTTCAAAAGATTAAAAAGGAGGCCATAAACATTTATCTTTCTAATTTTAGCCTCAATAAGATTGGGTAATGTTTTTCATACTTTCTTTTACCTGTTTTCTTAAATTTTTTCTCTCCCCAAATACTTCACTGTCCGTCTCACTCTACTCTTTTTTCATGATTCATGATTAACAGTTATATGAGGTTAAGAACATTGGGCTTCAGTGTTAGATATGGGCTTGAGTCACTTATCCTGCTGGGAGATGTTCAGCAAGTCAACTTTTCCAACCGTAGCTTTTTTTTTTCCCCAAGTCTGTAAAATGAGAATAATAATGCTCATTTTACCAAGTTGTATTGGTGACAATTACTTAGGCTAACTTGTGAAACACTTAGTACGCTGTTGGCCTGTGGTAATGACTCAATAAGGGGAGTTGCAAGTTATGGGTTTACTACTGTGAGGTGGAACGGGAGGAGAGATGGAGCAGAGAGCACACCACAGGTACAGTAAGAGGACAGAAACTGCCACAGAAGAAGTGAATCTGGATTAAAAGTGATTTGGGGGGTCACCCTAAAAGGAAACCCTGTACCCAAAGGCATGGAGGCTTTGTGATAACATCCAGAGGGAGAAGATGCAGAAGGCAAGTTTAGAATGTGACCATGGGCAAAATTGAGAGCCGGGTAAAGTATTGTTGGGCTGTTTTTTGGAATGGTATTATAGAGAAGTGGGATAGTTCATAAAGATCACATTAGTGAGTGATGAATTGACAGAGCTAATTCCCTGGTCACGAGGCGGCTTCATGGCGAAGAGAGTTTAAAAAAAAATTGGTATGCTAAGTTTTGAATAATAGAGGAAATTAGAATAGAAAAGTAGAATTGATGTATTGGAAAAGGTGTAGGTGATCTAGATCAGTGGTGGTGATTTGGTTGAGCAATAAGTGAATGGGGAGAAGATGGACAAGGTCTCAACAAAGTCAAGTTTAGTATTATCAGCCATGAGGACTGAGACTATGACTGTTGTATAATACCATTTCCCCAGTATCTGGCGTATGAAGTAGGTACTCAGTATTTGTTAGATGAATGATATTAGTATGAATTTTTTTAAACTCTTGATTATAAAAATTTTCAAACATGAAATTAGAACAGTATAAAGAATACCAGTGTAGGCAGAGGATTTAAGTATGGTTAGGAAGGCTTAAGGAAGCCTTTCTTTTTGTAGTTCTGATGCGTTTCTCTTTGAANAAAAAAAAAAAAAAAGGAAAGAAAGAAAGAAAGAAAAACACCCTCGAATACCCAAAGCAATCTTGAGAAAGAAGAATGGAACTGGAGGAATCAACATGCCTGACTTCAGACTATACTACAAAGCTACAGTCATTAAGACAGTATGGTACTGGCACAAAGACAGAAATATAGATCAATGGAACAAAATAGAAAGCCCAGAGATAAATCCATGCACCTATGGGCACCTTATATTTGACACAGGAGGCAAGAATATACAACGGAGAAAAGACAATCTCTTTAACAAGTGGTGCTGGGAAAACTGGTCAGCCACTTGTAAAAGAATGAAACTAGATCACTTTCTAACACCATACACAAAAATAAACTCAAAATGGATTAACGATCTAAATGTAAGACCAGAAACTATAAAACTCCTAGAGAAAAACATAGGCAAAACTTTCTCTGACATAAACCACAGCAGGATCCTTTATGACCCACCTCCCAGAGTAATGGAAAGAAAAACAAAAATAAACAAATGGGACTTAACTAAAAAGCTTTTGCACAACGAAGGAAACGGTAAACAAGGTGAAGAGACAGCCTTCACAATGGTAGAAAATAATAGCAAATGAAGCAACTGACAAAGAATTAATCTCAAAAATATACAAGCAGCTCCTGCAGCTCAATACCAGAAAAATAAATGACCCAATCAGAAAATGAGCCAAAGAAGTAAACAGACATTTCTCCATATGGATGGCTAACAAACACATGGAAAAATGCTCAATATCCCTCATATTGGAGAAATGCAAATCAAAACCATAATGAGGTACCCTCTCATGCTGATCAGAATGGCTGCTATCAAAAAGTCTACAAACAATAAATGTTGGAAAGGGTGTGGAGAAAAGGGAAATGTCTTACACTATTGGTGGGAAATACAAACTATTGCAGCCACTATGGAGAACAGTGTGGAGATTCCTTAAAAAACTGGAAGTAGAACTGCCATATGACCCAGCAATCCCACTGCTGGGCATACACACTGAGGAAACCAGAATTGAAAGAGACACATATACCCCAATGTTCATTGCAGCACTGTTTACAATAGCCAGGACATGGAAGCAACCTAGATGTCCATCAGCAGATGAATGGATAAGAAAGCTGTGGTACACATACACAATGGAATATTACTCAGCTATTAAAAAGAATGCATTTGAGTCAGTTCTAATGAAGTGGATGAAACTGGAACCTATTATACAGAGTGAAATAAGTCAGAAAGAGAAATACCAATACAGTATGTTGACACAAATATATGAAAGTTAGAAAGATGGTCACAATGACGCTATATGCGAGGTAGCAAAAGAGACACAGATGTAAAGAATAGACTTTCGGACTCTGTTGGAGAAGGCAAAGGTGGGATGATTTCAGAGAATAGCATTGAGATATGTATATTATCATATGTGAAATAGATTGCCAGGCCAGTCGATTGATGCTACCAGTCAGTCCAGATCACCACTCCGTCAGTTCGATGCATGAGACAGGGTGCTCAGGGCTGGAGCACTGGGTTGACCCTGAAGAATGGGATGGGGAGGGATGTGGGAGGGGAGTTCAGGATGGGGAACACATGTACACCCATGGCTGATTCATGTCAATGTACAGCAAAAACCACTACAATATTGTAAAGTAATTAGCCTCCAATTAAAATAAATAAATTAATTTTAAAAATAAATAAAAATATGGAATCACTTTGTTGTATGCCTGAAACTAGTATAATATTGTAGTCAATTAGATTTCAGTTAAAATTTAAAAAAAGGAACTGCAATTTTTTTTTTAGACATTGTGAGTGCTGGCTCATATACTGTTCTCCACTGATTTCAGGCCAGGTTGCTTCTATATGTGTATAATACTTTCATGTTGTCTAATGTTGTCTCATGGGTCTCAAAGAGTTGGACATGACTGAGCAACTGAGCATGCATGCACACAGTCTCACTGATCCAAGCGAGACGATTTGCCACATAAAAATTTCTGAGCACATGGGCCCTATTTAACCTTCTTATGCATAATTCAAATTCTTTTCCTCAAGATCTCTTGTTTCCTGCAAAGAAGACTCCTTCCCTCCTCTCAAGATTCTTCCCCAAATGGAATTAGGTGGCACTAGAGCAGCTCTTTACCTACTTTTTAATTGGTGACTTTCCATAGCTGTTATGTTTGTGAGTAGATGGCACCCCACTCTAGCACTCTTGCCTGGGAAGTCCCATGGACAGAGGAGCCTGGTGGGCCACAGTCCATGGGGTCGTTGGGAGTCAGACACAACTGAGTGACTTCACTTTCACTTTTCGCTTTCATGCATTGGAGAAGGAGATGGCGACCCACTCCAGTGTTTTTGCCTGGAGAATCCCAGGGACCGGGGAGCCTGGTGGGCTGCCGTCTATAGGGTCGCACAGAATCAGACATGACTGAAGCGACTTAGCAGCAGCAGCAGCAGAGGTAAAGAGCCTGGTAGGCTGTAGTCCGTAGGGTCACAAAGAGTTGAACAAGACTGAAGTGATTTAGCATGCACACACAGTGGTAAAGAAGCTACCTGCCAATGCAGGAGACATAAGAGACGTGGATTGGATCCTTTGGTTGGGAAGATCTCCTGGGGGAAGGCATGGCAATCCACTCCAGTGTGCTTGCCTTGGAGTATCCCATGGAAAGAGGAGCCTGGCAGGCTACAGTCCATAGAATTGCACAGTCGGGCACAACTGAAGTGACTTAGCTCACGCATAGTTATTGTAAGCTTCATTTGTATGTGATTTTCTCATCTTAATATCATCAAACTAAGAAAATTCTGCTGCTAAGGGCATCTACAATGGCAAATGCATCTTAGTGTCTGTTGGACCATTACTTCATCTCATCAAATTCTATTCTTGACTTGTTTCAATTTTGTTGTAACAAGAATGGAAATAGTCTCCAAATTCTCTTCTTTATTTTCACAAGGTCTTGATAACTTGTACTACCTTGAATTTACTGACATCACACATTCTATTTCTTTTTTTTTTAGTTTCCTTTATTTATTTATTTTAAATTTTTTATTTTTTAAATTTTAATTTTTACTTTATTTTACTTTACAATACTGTGTTGGTTTTGGCATACATTGACATGAATCTGCCACGGGTGTACATGAGCTCCCAAACATGAATCCCCGTCCCACCTCCCACCCCACATCATCCCTCTGGATCATCTCCGTGCACTAGCCCCCAAGCATCCTGCATTCATGCCATTCTCCCAAAATCATCCCACCCTCTCCCTCTCCCACAGAGTCCAAAAGTCCACTCTATACATCTGTCTCTCTTTCGCTATCTTGTGTACAGGGTCATCATTACCATCTTTCTAAATTCCATATATATGTGTTAGTATACTGTATTGGTGTTTTTCTTTCTGGTTTACTTCACTCTGTATAATAGGCTCCAGTTTCATCCATCTCATCAGAAGTGATTCTAATGTATCCTTTTTAATAGCTGAGTAATACTCCATTGTGTATATGTACCACTGCTTTCTTATACATTCATCTGCTGATGGATGGATATGTCCCCACACATTCTATTTCTATAATTAACTTTGATATATTTCCTCTTTTCCAATAAAAATATTCTCCTCTGACCAGGGTTGCCCACTCAATACCACACAGAGTCTATTGATTGGCAGCTGAATCCAAAGTTATTCTCTCCCAGGTTATAGTGCTGGGTGTTTTCTCATTTGGTACTTTGAAATTCCTTCTGTTCCAGTTAACTATTGCTATTAGACAAGCTATCCCTAAACTTACTGGCTTAAAACAGCTTTAATATTTTATTGTATCTTACTATTTTATTGATGGGGAATTTGTGGATTCTGGTGATGCGTCTGTTCCCTGTAGTGTTGCTGAAGGTCTCTTGGTGGTATAGAGCTGGCAAATGGGCTGGTCTGAATGGTTCAAAATGGCTTGGCTCACATGTCTGCCACTTGTATGGCAATGCCTGGAAGGCTGGCCTTAGCGTCTCAGGATGGTTGTAGCTCAGGGCTCCTAGAGCAAGTGTTCCAAGTGGACCAGGCAGAAGATGAAAGCCTTCCAAGACCTAGTCTTACAATTTCCAGAATATCAATCTTGTCACATTCAAACAATTCACTAAGATTCAAGAAGGGGGGAATTAGAATTAGTTCTTCAATAGAACAATAGCAAGAATTTGTGATTATCTTTAATCACTTATAATTGTCCTGCAGATTTAGTCTAAAACAATGTTAAGGATAAGTGGCATGCCAAGCAATTTAGAAGTGATTACTTTGCCTGCCTAATTCACATTTGTTAGTGTGCATTTTACTATATATTTTATGAACCAAGTGATAGGTACATGTTTTAAATTTTGTTAATTCAGTAGTGAGTGCAAGATGAGTTTGGTTGTAGAGAAAGTCTACTTTCTAGCCACAACGGCGTTGACAATGATGATGGCCACAGCTACCACTATTTTTACCTCTACCACCACTGTTTACTTAGGACCTGTGAGCTGTGTGCCTGGCACTTACGAGCTTTACATTGGCTCTAATACCAAGATGATTCTACAAAGAAGAATCATTATCTTCATTCTGTACATCAATACAGTAAAGCTCTGAGCAGATAAGTAAACTGTAGTTTAGTAGAGGCAGAAAGAGGTGACTGGAACCAGACTGAGTTCCACTTCCAACTCAGCCACTATCTACTAGTCTGACTTTTGAGCAAGTTCCTTAGTTTATTTGTGCTGCAGTTTCCTGCTCTGTAAAAAAGGGACTAAGAGCAGCAACCACTACGTGAGAATGTAATCGGGAAATCTAGGGGCCAAGGACAGTTCGTGACATTTGGGAAGTGTGAGCTATTATTATTACTATTGCCCAAGTTACAGAGCTTGTAAATATTTCATAATTCTGCAAGCGGCCACATAGGATGAAAGTGAAGAGCACCAAAATACCTAAGGAATCTTTTACTAACTTAGGGACTTAGGGACTAGTTTGCATTCTATTGAAAGTTAAGTGGACTTTGGCCTTCATAGCACTAAATTCCAAGAAGTCTGAAAATTAAGATCTGACTGCAAATGCTGTCTGTGTGTATCTGCCTCATGGGGCTGCCATTGGCAAACTGCTCGTTCACCTTCAACCTCGATGGCTGTTCTCAGTATCTTGTCACAGTGCATGTTTACTTGTTAAGCTGTGACCCACTCTTTCCTACCCTTTGGACCATAGCCCACCAGGCTCCTCTGTCCATGGGATTTTTCAGGCAAGGATATTGGAGTGTATTGCCATTTCCTCCTCCGGGGGATCTTCCTGACCCAGGGATCAAACCTGCATCTCCTGTGTCTCCTGCATTGCAGCTAGGTTCTTAATCTGTTGAGCTATTGGGGGAGCTGTCTTTTAACTTTCATGGCAGTAGAACCTAGACCCCTCACAAGGGTAGACATAGCCTGTCTGACTCAGATAATTTCACAGCGTCGCATGTTTTAAAAGAAAAAGGAAAACACATCCTGATTTTATAAGTGTGTGTCCTCATATCACGGCTGCCCTTCCCGTATGATCACTAGCTCCTTTTCTTTTTTAGACTTAACATTCAGTTCACATTTATTGAGTACATATCCTGTGAAGTATACACCATAATAATTAATTTATACTTTATGAATAGCTTTACCGTGGACAATCTTTTTAAACCCATGTAGCATTTTACAACAGAGAAACTGGGGCTCCAAAATGTGGCGTGTCTTCCTCAAAGTAATAGACAGTGGCAGCGACATATTCTCTAAAAAGAAACTTTAAAAAACTGAATTATATCTATGTGCATAAAAATACACCAATCATCTGTATATATATGGACGGATTTTTCACACAGTGAATACACCCATATAATATCCACTGAGGTTAAGAAATGTTGGACTGGAGAAGCGCCTCAGGTCCTTGTCCAGTTTCAATCACTCTCCTTTCTTTTGTGATTTCAAATGGCATCAATTAGGTTTGTCTGTTGTGTATGACTTCTTTTAGTCAAGTTACATTTTATGTTTCTTTTAAATCACATTTATCCCTATTGTTTTATTCAATGTCTTAATCTTCTTGGGCTGTGCTGTAACAAAAATATCAAAGACTGGGTAGCTTAAATGATTTTTCTGAGATTTATTTTCTCAGTTATGGAGGCCGGAAGTCAGGGATCAAGGTGCCAGCATGGTTGGGTTCTGGTGAAGACTCTCCCCTGGGCTTATGGATGGCTGTCCTCTCCCCGTGTCCTCATGTGGCCTTTCCTTGGTATGTGCATATGAGAAGTGATGAGACCTGGTGTCTTTTCCTCTTCTTTTTTTTAAGGTCAAGTTACATCTTATTTGTTTATTTATTTGGGCCATGTGGCATGTGTGATCTTAGTTTCCCTACCAAGGATTGAACTTGTGCCCCCTGCATTGGAAGTGCAGTCTTAACCACTGGGACCACACTCTTCCTCCTCTTATCAAGTCACTTGTCCTGCCATGGGGCCCCACCCTCATGGCCTCATCTAAACCTAATTACCTACAAAGGCCCCACTTCCAAATAACATTACACTGAGGGGTAGGGCTTCAACCTATGAACTTTGGAGAAGCAGAAACTTTGTCTATAACACTGGGTATAAACAGAAGATCAGCTTTAAATAAGAAGTTTTCTTCTTTGAAAATAAGCATACACATGATTGGTTATTCAAAAACAAGCAAAAGAAGTAAAACTTACTTGAAATTTATATGTGATTTCTTTGGAGAAAATGATGTTTGCTTCCAAAAAAGTGTCTGATCTCAGACAAATCAAACCTTCCTGTGGACTGAATTCCTGGCAGGCACTTTTGTGTGTCACAAAGACAGTGAGCACAAAGGAACCATCGTGCATTTTCCTTCTTGATTTTATCGCAGGTTTTTTCTAGCGGCCACAAACATGGAAACTGCATATTGGAAAATTATTGATATGTTGGCCTATATTTATGAATTTCTGCTGTATACTAAGAACTGCGGAGGCTGGCTGGGATGATGATAGTGTTGCATAGCACTAGTAGTGTTGAGCATCAAGAGAGTTCACTGACTTTGAGCAGCTTACACTCAGGTTGGGGAAAGCATTCGTTCTCCCAGCCTTTTCCCATGTATGTGTTCATGGTTTATTTTGCTGGCTTTATACAGAATCCTTGTGTCCCTCTTCATTTAATATGCAGGATGGAGATTTGGACAATCAAAAACAAATTGTTTAAACTGCAGGGAAAAAATCTATCTGCTAAAATAAAAATACATGTTTGTAACAACAACAAACTGAATTGTTTGAATGTGTGTATTCTCAAGGAGAGGAGAATAAGAATAACACTAATGCTTTGAGCTCCTTATATTCCATGGCATATATCAGAGGCTGCACATACAATTTTCCATAGGAACCTGGAATGAGGACTTAGAAGCAGAGGATTTATGATTTCCTTTACTTCTTTACCATCAGATTCTGAAACAAATGAAAGCTTATTTGTCAGCAAAAGAAAAATGTATAATTTCTTTTAGCCCTGATGGAACTGTGGTTTAAAAATACCTAGTGTCTTCTGCAAAAGCCTTGGCTGAGTTTTGAGAGCAGCCACTTCCCTGTCAGATGTCTAATTATTTTTCCCTCCTCCTCAGCCACACCAGTAGTAGGGAACTACGGAGACCATATTGTTACCCATATGTTGAAAAGCTACTAAATTAAACCCTAGTGAAACGTGCTGACAAGTCTATTGCAGGAGTTGAAAGTTGAGTGACTATATTTTTCGAACCTAGCACTCCATTGTTAGTATTTTTGAGTTTTCGCTCTCTGTGGTACAAGCTGGCTGTTCTTTGTCAAGGCCTGAGAGGTTGTTATCACACGTCAAAGCCATCAAAAAAGAAATTGAAAATCTAGCTTAGACTGGATTTCATCAGTTGATAAATTAGAGATAGGCCTAAATCCCTAATGTTAAATCACAAAAGCCTGATGTTCAGTTTGTCCCACTCTGAAGTGTGCGAGATATTCAGAGAATTTAATTCAGGGACCAATGATGTTCTGTGCACGTGCAAACCCCAGACACAGTCTCCTGAGGTTCAGTGTTCATGGCAGGAAAGGGTTTCTTCACATCTCCCCTCTTCCCTTTTTTTCCCCTTTCTTTTACTATTGTACTTCTTTCAGCATGACTGACATTTTATTTTTCAGTGCATTTTATATTTTGGGGGTTAACATTAGAAAAAGAGAACTGACTCTTCAGTTCAGTAGCTCAGTCATGTCCGACTCTTGTGCAACCCCATGAATCACAGCAGACCAGGCTTCCCTGTCCATCACCAACTACTTGAGTTTACCCAAACTCATGTCCATCGAATTGATGATGCCATCCAGCCATCTCATCCTCGGTCGTCCCCTTCTCCTCCTGCCCCCAATCCCTCCCAGCATAAGAGTCTTTTCCAATGAGTCAATGCTTCGCATGAGGTGGCCAAAGTACTGGAGTTTCAACTTCAGCATCAGTCCTNGCGAGTCTGAGTGAACTCCGAGAGATGGTGATGAACAGGGAGGCCTGGCGTGCTGCAATTCATGGGGTCGCAGAGAGTTGGACATGACTGAACGCCTGAACTGAACTGAACTGAAGGGTGAATGAGGAGTCCTTCCTTTGGAGAAGAACAGAAAACTTTTTTTTTTTTTCAATGACTGACAGTATAGTATATTATCTTAAGAGTTAACAAGAATCTATGAAGGCTGCCTTATTGCCTAGTTTGCATTTGGGGAAACTGGCTCAGAGACAGTAAAAAGCTTTCCCAAGGTTGCGTGAATCAAATTATGGCAGAGTTATTGTCTCTTTGGTTCCTGTGCCATTTCTTCTCAACTCTGCACATTGGCTTGAACAAGACAACTGAAGATTTCTCAGATTTTTCTCCATAGGACACTGGAGTCCTTCTAAATGTTAGTAGATATCCTCCACAAAGGACTCTATATCAAAAATATCTATATCCTGGGGTTTCCAGGTGGTGCTAGTGGTAAAGAACCTGCCTGCCAAAACAGGAGACATAAGATATTTGCATTCCATCACTGGGTCAGGAAGATCCTCTGGAGGGAGGGCATATGGCAACTCACTCCAGTATTCTTGCCTGGAGAATCCCATGGACAAAGGATCCTGGCAGCCTACAGTCCATAGGGTTGCACAGAATTGGACTCAACTGAAGTGACTCAGCATGCAGCACATCTAATATGTTAAGATTCACCAGAGAAATAGAATCAATATGATAACACACACACATACATTTTTCAGTTGATAGGTAAAGAAGCTCACCATCATCTTCTACAATGATAGGGAAAATTTGTTTTAATTAGGCTAAAAAAAATCTGTACAGCTCCTTTCTTGTTTTCAAACTTCTTATTTGCAACTTTATTTCATTCAGGAGTTTATAAAAAAATGTACAGATTTTTAAGAGGAAAGTAGTTATCAAGGAAAAATTTTACCTAAAACAACTAGAGTATTTTTTACGTATGTGACCTTACAGTTGAAGTGTTATATATATGAAAAATTTCTGTTTTTACTCAGAAATCTGATTCCTGCAAAGCTTGAGAACAAGGTGTATATACTTGCTCCAACCCAAAAGAGTTGGTTACTGCCCTTAACCAAGTTTATTCCTTGATTCAAATTCACCTAGATTGAAGAGTTTGCTGGGAGCCTAAAGTGGCTTTCTACTGGCATATTTCTAAAACACAAAATCCCAAATGCAAGCTTAATTCATTGTAATTGAGGAAGCCTCTGACTTGAAAAGAAAAGCCTTTTCCCGCTTCACTTTTCTCTAGAATCTCAGTAAACAAGAATGGGTTGTGTGTGTGCTTAGTCCCTCAGTCATGTCCGACTTTTTGCGACCCCATGGATGGTAGCCCGTCAAGCTCCTTCATCCATTAAATTTTCCAGGCAAGAATACTGGAATGGGTTGCCATTTCCTCCTTCAGGGGATCTTGCCAACCCAGGGATTGAACTTAGGTTTCCTGTGTTGGCAGGTGGATTCTTTACCACTGTGCCACCTGGGAAGCCCCAAGAATGGGTTACTTTAAGCAAACTTTATTTAGGGCACAGAAAAGTTCAATTCAGGCTATTGGCCTATTAACAAATATTTTATTAGATTACAAAGAAAGAAGAAATATTCAGATCATTTCAAATAAAATAGAAATAACTTCCTTTATGGCTCACATTTAGGCCGTCACCACTCTAATTTCAGTATGTTTTATTGCTATCATAGAACAGAAATCTTTCTTGTGTATGAGTTTAAATAGCTGATCTCAACTCTCTGTGGATACGGACAGTTAATGAAGCAGTTAAAGTCAGCTATCCAATAACTCCCTGAGATTCTCGGGTTCAGTCACTCAGCAGCATTTACTTAACATCCTTGGTGAGCACAGAATCTTAAATGGTGTCAGGGCTAAAATGTAATAGATATATTTCTTGTCTTAAAGGATTTTTCAGCCATGGAGCTTATAAAAACAAACACACATGAAAAACAATGGGGTTGTTAAAATAATATTTAAACAACTTTAGAGAAGCCTCATAAGTTTATGAATTTGTGTTAGTCTTACTTTTAGTGTGTTAGTGTGAGTGAATTTCCAAATAGTGAGCTTTAATTATTTTCAAGTTTAGGTAAAGGGCATTTCCCCACTTCTTCAACTACATGTACAAAGTTTTGGGGCATAAAGACTTGTAGGAGCACACTCTGATAGAATCATTTTTGCTTAGTAGAACAACTCTTTACCTGTAAATCACCTTCTAAGATGAACAAGTGGCCACGATCTACAAAACATAACCCAAACACACTATCAGTTCAGGTTGCAGGAAGAACCAGCAATTGATTCAAGGAAAGTTCAGGGGCTTCCCTGGTAGCTCAGCTGATGAAGAATCAGCCTGGGATGCAGGAGACCCCAGTTTGATTCCTGGGTCAGAAAATTCCACTGGAGAAGGGATAGGCTACCCACTCCAGTATTCTTGGGCTTCCCTGGTGGCTCAGATGGTAAAGAAGCATCCTGCAATGTGGGAGGCCTGGGTTTGATCCCTGGGTTGGGAAGATCTCCTGGAGAAGGGATTGGCTACCCACTCCAGTATTTTGGCCTGGAGATTCCCATGGACGGTATAGTCTATGGGGTAGCAAAGAGTCAGAAACGACTGAACAACTTTCACTTTCATATATGACAGTAGTTCTGGAAGTGGTTAAGCTCAAGTTCTGTACAACCAAGATGATGGTCACTAATGAGACAAGGAGCTAGTATCTGAGGAGTTTGAATGTGAAACATAGTGAAAGCTAAAATGCCCTTGGTAAAAGTACAGGCTGAAAAGGATGCAGATATACATGAAACCAGTTCCACCCAAATCTTCAAAGACAGGTGAGAGTAATGTTTCAGATACCATAATGATAATATGTTGCTCTGAATCTCATTCCATTAAATGACGTGGAGATCTCTAGACTTTGTCTTTATTTGGTGTTTTTTACAAATTTAATCTCAGAAGTAGGCATATGAAATAACACAATTACACATTAATGCCTAGCCTCCTTTCTCTATACAGATTTATATATTTTTTCTTCAAAGCACAAAGGAGTTCAGGATTCTAAGGAAAATTTGGAAATTAGTATCTAGGCTTGTACAAGACTTTAAAGCTCTATTTTTCCAAACCTAAAATCCACCCTCTTGAGTTTAACTGCTCTACTACTTCTAATAAAAAGTGATGTTTGCTGCTTTCACCCATATTCCATTTGTCTTTGTTTTTTTGAAAGCTTGATTTTAATGTGTAGGTCTCCTTGAGTTCATCTTATTTGGAGTTGGTTGAATGTATTAGATGTTTATGTTCACATTTTTATCAGATTTTGGAAGTTTAAAACCACTACTTCTTCAAATATTCTTTCTTCACTTTTCCTCCTTTCTCTCTTCTCCAACTAGGACTGCCAAAATGTGTGTGCTTGGTCTGTTTGATTGTGTGCCAAAGTTTTTCTTGGTTCCTTAGCTTTTCAATCTTTTTTCTTTCTGCTCCTTAGGTTTGATATTTTTCATTGTCTTGACTTCAGGTTTGCTGATTCTCCATTCTGCCCACTTGAATTTGCCTTTGAATCCTTGTAGTGAAAATTTCATTTCACTTATTGTAATTTTCAGCTCCAGAATTTATTTTAGGTTATCTTTAGGTTTTTTATTTCTTTATTGATATTTCCATTTTTTTCATATGTTGTTTTATTGAATTTTCCCCCCACTGTTTCTTTAGTTCTTTGAGCTTGTTTAAGACAATGTTTTATTGTCTTTATATACTGGATCTGCCAATAGGTCTTTTTCAGGGACAATTTCTTTTGATTTATTTGAAAGGGCCATAGTTTTCTGTGTCTTTGTTTGGCTTATGATTTTTTTTTTCTTTTTGTGGTAGTTGAAGGCTGGACATTTTAACCTAGTAATGTAGTAATACTGGAAAGCAGATTTTCCCCATTCTCAGGGTTTGCTGTGTTTGTTTGTTTGTTTGTTTCTTGTAGGTTGTCTATATGCCAAGGATCAGTCTTAGGTACAAACTTAGGGTCATCTCAGATAGTTTCTGAGTCTTTCCCTGGACACTCATGGTTATCTGCTAACTTTCTGCATATTTGCAGTTGTTTTGAATGTCCTAGTTTTTAACATCTGGCTCCTAAAAGGGGGGAGGGTGGGTGGAAATGAAGGAAAAAACTTTAAATCCGTTTAAATCCTTTGGAAGTCAGTTCAGCTGGATGGTCTTGAAATAATGGATGGAGTTTCAACAACAATGACTGCCTACCTCTTCGTCTGCAGCTTTATAATCTGAGGTAGAAATCAGTGATCAGAGAATAGATCCTTAAATATTTGGAGGACAGGGTCCTTTTTGTGCACTCTGACTCCCACAAGCTGTCTGTAAGTTGTTCAAGGAACACAGCTGCTTGCCATGGGGCCGGGTAGCTGTTTCTGTTTTAAGGCCTGGAATTGACCTCAGTGTACTGTTTAAGCCTTTGCCTGGGAACTTTAAGTCTCCAATAGATGCCCAAGTTCTAAAATAGCTATATCAGGTCCTTACAGTGCAATTGTCTTCTAGATAGGGAGACAGATTCTTGGTGCTTCACACTCCTGCCATCTTCTTGGAGTCCTCAGATGACTTTTTGATACCAAGAGGTTGTAAAATCAAGAAACCTGCTTGTGATCTCACCTGGAGATGGAAAATGATTTTCCACAGAGCTGGCTGAACACGAAGGTGCTTCTTTTTTAAGAGTCTAGCTTTTTCCATCAGTTTGTTACCAACTTAAGAAATACAGCAGCAAATTGAATGAAGTGCTTGATGGGATTTTGAGTGGATGTTTGAGGTCAGTAGAATGAGTGGTTGGGAAAGAAGTTGTAGTTTTAGTCGTATGGAGTCAAGGTGTTAGTGAGACTTCTGGGTAGAAGTGCCCAGCAGTCATAAGAAATGTAGAATTGGGTCTAGGAGAGAACTAATGGCTGGAGATAAGGATTTCAGAAAAAATCTGTGACAACTGTCTTTTCTCCTCCTGAACTACCCTCACTGTCTCAATGAGAGAGTCTTCCAGGCTAAATTAAACAAAAGTTCTGCTACAGAAGGCAATTCTTAGATGACTGTTTGTCACTTATACTTATAAATAAACATCTCTACAGTAGAAAAAGCTAGTGACTTGACTTACATCTATTGTGAAATAATTACCACAATAAGTTTAGTTAACATCCATGACCTCACAGAGTTACAAAAAATGCTTTTATTTTCTTGTAATGAGAACTTTAAGGATTTATTCTTTTAGCAACTTTAAAATACACCCTCACTTCAGTTCAGTCACTCAGTTGTGTCTGACTCTTTGCGACCCCATGATTGCAGCACGCCAGGCCTCCCTGTCCATCACCAACTACCGGAGTTTACTCATGTCCATCGAGTCGGTGATGTCATCCAGCCATCTCATCCTCTGTTGTCCCCTTCTCCTCCTGCCCCCAATCCCTGCCAGCATCAGGGTCTTTCCCAATGAGTCAACTCTTCACATGAGGTGGCCAAAGTATTGGAGTTTCAGCTTCAGCATCAGTCCTTCCAATGAATACCCAGGACTGGTCTCCTTTAGGATGGACTGATTGGATCTCCTTGCAGTCCAAGGGACTCTCAAGAGTCTTCTCCAACACCACAGTTCAAAAGCATCAGTTCTTCGGCACTCAGCTTTCTTCACAGTCCAACNCCAGCGTTTCTCATGATGTACTCTGCATATAAGTTAAATAAGCAGGGTGACAATATACAGCCTTGACGTACTCCTTTTCCTATTTGGAATCAGTTTGTTGTTCCATGTCCAGTTCTAACTGTTGCTTCCTGACCTGCATACAGATTTCTCAAGAGGCAGGTTAGGTATGAAATGTCACTCCTAAAAGTTCTATCATGAGGTCACTCTTCCTCTTTTTCTTCACATTGGATGATTTTAACCTCACTCATCCTTTTAAACACACTAATTTCCCACATGTACATTCTAGCCAGAAGCTTGTGTCTGCTTGCTCTGCAGGTTCCTCAAAGTCCACACAGTGAATCCATCTACCAGCTGATGTTTTTCTGTTTTGCTCTTGGCATGTCATTTAATGGCTGGAGTATCCAGCCAGTTCCTTAGTTCAGGTGCTCATCATTCCTCAGGTGGACTATTCCAATAACTCTTCAATGAATCTCTCTGCTTTCCCCCCTCATTTCACAACAATCCATCTCCATATTGCTCTTATTTGTTTATTTGGCTGCACTGGGTCTTAGTTGCAGCATGGAGGATCTAGATCCCTGACCAGGGATTGAGCTTGGAACCCCTGCATTGGGAGCACGGAGTCTTAGCTACTGGACCACCAGGGAAATCCCTATATTGCTCTTAGAATGCACCTTTAAAGTCTTTTGAGGCCCCCCACCCCCGTTTTTCCTGCCTCACATCTGGCCGCCTGCACACACTTGTTTTCCTCTGGTTAATCTTCTGGCCGTTCTCAGAATGCCTCTTGTTCTCTCATGCCCTGCTACTTTTACACCAGTAATTTCTTCTCCTGGGCTACCTCCTCTCTCTCATAGAATGAGTTAATTCCTACTGATGCTGTATGAGTTAGTTCCTGCTGCTTCCTCCAGGGAGCCAGCCCTTGAAATCCCAACCCATGTAATGTGGTCTTTTTTCTGTGCTCCTTCACACATACTTCAGCATCCCCACTCACTTTTCTATTTAATTCACGTGTGTTTGTGGAACTACCACACATATTTTGATATTATCCCTCCCTTTTCACTTCACTTGGGAGCAGAAACCATGTCTTTTTGGTTTCTTTGTCCCTAGAACCTAGGTGACACTGGATAATCAGTAAGACTTGTGTGCTTAGTTGCTCAGTCATGTCCAACTCTCTGTGACCTCATGGGCTGTAACCTTCCAGGCTCCTCTGTCCATGGAATTCTCCAGGCAAGATACTGGAATGGGTTGCTACGCCCTTCTTCAGGGGATCTTCCCAACCCAGGTATCAAACCCAGGTATCCCACACTGCAGGTGGATTTATTTACTGGCTGAGCCACCAGGGAGGCCCCAGTAAAGCTTAGTACATGTTTTTTAAATGAATTCATGTGCATGTCTGCTCGGTTGCTAAGTTGTGTCCAACTCTTTGCAACCTCATGGACTGTAGCCCTCGTGGATCCTCTGTCCTTGGGATTTTCCAAGCAAAAATACTGGCATCGGTTACTATTTCCTTCTCCAGAGGATCTTTCTGACCCAAGGATCAAACCTGTGTCTCCTGAACTGGCAGGCTGGTTCTTTACTGCTGAGCCAACTAGAAAAATCCTTTTAAAATGAATGAAAGTGAAAGTTGCTCAGTCATGTCTAACTCTTTGCAATCCCATGGGCTATACAGTCTATGAAATTCACCAGGACAGAATACTGGAGTGTGTACCCAATCCTTTCTCCAGGAGATCTTAACATCCCAGGAATTTAACCCAGGCCTCCTGCATTGCAGTCAGATTCTTTACCGTCTGAGACACGAGGGAAGCCCAAGAATACTGGATTGCATAGCTTATCCCTGCTCCAACATATCTTTCTGACCCAGGAATCCAACCAGGGTTTCCTGCATTGCAGGTAGATTCTTTACCAACTGAGCTACCAGAGAATGAATGGTGGAGGTCAATAGAATATGGGCAGATGAAAGGTTATTGCACTCTGTATTTTCCTGGTGGTCCAGCAATTAAGACTCCATGCTCCCAGTGCAGGGTGTCTGGGTTTGACCCTTGGTCAGGAAACTAGATCCCCCATGCTGCAACTAAAGATCCTACAGGTGGAAACTAAGACCCAGGACAGGCAAATAAAAAAACAAACTTAATAAAAAGGTTATTGAGTTTGGTTAGCCAGGGGTCTCTACTGGTCTTGGAGAGAGGATGTTCAGTAAATATTTTGCTTTCACAGTTCGGGCCCTGAAATGCTGATAAGGAAAGCTACCTGCTTGAACACTAGCCTTAACTCTCTGATATATATCAAAATAGAAAGAAAAGCTGTTAAGAGCTTCTTAAAGTGGATTGTGGAGCAATTAGAGTGATGGAAAGATATCTGTGATATGGATGAGCATGGCTTTTAGCCACAGAAAAATAGCTAGACGCATACACTTCAATAAAATCCAGAGCAAAAACCTTTGTAATCAGTTTGAAAATGCCCAAGACTTGTTTTCCTTTTCAGAGAAAAGTGAAAAGCAAAAAACAGTTTAGCAGTTGGATGTGTCATCATTCGGACAATACTTAATCTTTCATTTTTTGAGTCATGTTAAAATGTGCATTTAAAACCACCATTCTTTCCTTCATGATAGATATCCTGAGATTTATCCCTGGGTAGAAGATGAACTTCATGGCAATGGCCCTCATTCTGCTTGGTTTCTGTGTAGGCTCTCAGCCTCCTTCTTTTAACCTCCTCACTTACTTTTCTTACAGACCTTTGGGGCCCCAGCTGCTCAGTGTGGATCACATAACAAGCTGTCAGCAACCAAATAAACAATTTCAGCCAGAAAGTGAAAACCCTGGGCAGGCTATCCCATAGTGATGAGATAATAATAAATGACTTTCATTTCCAGTCACTCAGGAGAACAGAAGGCTGGTTAGGGCTGCTGGAAACCCTGTAAGTGTTTGGGGGAGCATGTCAGGAATGTACTTACACAGAACCCAGCAAGGGTACTTCAAAAACTGTGCTCACAACTAGACTTGGATACAAAATAGCAGTAGGTGACTTAAATTAATATTGGGGTATTTGGGGCAGTAGGTGGGTGTGAGGGGGTCTATGGATTGGAATCCACTAGAGATATAGAACCAATAAGATATGTGCGTGCACGCACACACACACACACACACACACACACAAATTGCAGAGAGAGATTTGTTTTAAGGGATTGGCCTACACAATTGTGCGGTTGGCCAACCTGAAATTTGTAAGGCAGGCTGGTAGGTTGGAGACTTAGGGAAAAGTTAATGCTTTAATTTTGAGTTTAAATTCCACAAGGCAGCAGACTGGCAACTCATGCAGGACTCTTACGTTGCCACCTCGAGGAAGAATACCTTCTTCAAGAAACCTCGGTTTTTGCTTTCAGTTAATTGCGTGAGGTTCACCTACACTATGGGAGGATAATCTGCTTTACTTAAGGTCTACAGATTACAAATTACATCTAAAACATACTCTCAAGAGGCAGGATAAAGGTGGCAGAGACTCTGAGCTCCCCTCCTCCCATGGACACACAGAAACTACAGATACATCTAGAACAACTCTCTCTAAGAACAATCTGAAGACTAGCAGAACAGTTCTTTGATGACTAAGGATATAAAGGAAAAAGTCACCTATTGAGATAGGTAGGAGGGGCAGAGATGTGGTCTAGCCAGGACCCACAACCCCAGTGTGGTGACGCACAACTAGGAGGGAAAAGAAAAACACAGAGGTCCTCCCTAAGGAGTGAGGAGTTGAATCCCACGTTAGGCATTCCCAGCACTGAGGGATTGCACTGGGAGGATGAGCCCCCATAATATCTGGCTTTGAGCCCCCCATGTGACTCCCACCCTGCCACACCCAGTGGGTGGCCTCAGCTGAGACTGGTGCCCCCTAAAGCAGCTCCTGCCCCCGCAACACCTGGAAAACCGTCTTGGCACTGACAAGTACTCCCCACCCCCAAAGTGAATCGCACTCTGGAGGGCCAGCCCTGCCTACTAGCATGCCCACAGCAGCTCCTGCTGGGCTTTAAAGACAGACAGTCTAGCTGTAAAACCCTCCCAACAGTGTGCCCGTAACAGCTCTGGCACCACCACTGAAGGACGGCACATGTAGACCACACAGGGGGCACCCCTGGAGCACCTGGCTCAGGTCACCAGCAGGGACTGCTCTTCTGGGTCCCATAAGACATTTTTCAAGTAAGGCCAGGAGACATAGCTTATTTGCCTATTACATGATACATACACAGAGAATTATTCAAAATAAAGAGAATATTCCAAGTGAAAGGACAAGACAAAACCTCAGAAAAGAAACTAAAGGAGACAGAAAGAAGTAATCTACCTGATAAAGAGTTAAGAGTAATGATCATAATGATGCTCCCTGAATGCAGGAGAAAAATAAACACAGGAAGAACTTCAACAAAGAGAAAATATAAAAAGAAACAGAGCTGAAAACTACAATAACAGAAATGAAAAATACACTAGATGGAATTAAGAGCAGATTAGATGATAAAGAATAGAGAATGCATCAGGGATGTGTAAGACAAGGTAGTGAAAATTACCCACTCAGAACAGCAATCCCCATCCCCCCAAAAAAAGTAGTTTAAGAGATTTTGGGGACAACATCAAGCATACTAACATCTGTACCATAGGTACCCCAAAAAGAAAAAGAGAGAGCAAAAGGAATAGAAAGCTTATTTGAAAAAATAATAACTGAGAATTTCGCTAACTAACTGGGTGAACAAAATGGGAATTCAAGTCCAGGAAACACAGAGTCCCCAAAATGATAAACCCAAAGAGACCCACACCAAGATGCATTATAAATAAAATGTCAAAAGTTAAAAGAGAGAATTTTAGTCAAGAGAGAAAACAATTAGTTAGGTGCAAGAAAGCCATAATCAGACTATTGGCTTATTTTTCAGTAGCAACTTTAGAGGCCAGAGAAAGTGGCATTATATAAAGTGCTGAAACAAAATACTTACAACCAAGAATACTCTACTTGGCAAGGTTATCATGCAGAATTGAAGAAGAGATTAAGAATTTCCCAGACAAACAGAAGCGGAAAGAGTTTACAACTCCTAAACCAGCCATATAAGATGATAAAGGGACTTCTTTAAGTGGAAAAGCAATAACTAGAAATAAGTAAATATAAAGAAATGAAAATTATCACTGATAAAGCAAACATATAGTAAAGGTAGTGATCAACCAGTTATAAAACTAGTATGAAGGTTAAAAGGCAAAATTAATAAAATCAACTAAAACTACAAAAATTAGTTAAATAATACCAAAAAAGTAAAATATAATGTCAAAAATGTAAAATGTGGAAGGGGAGTAAAAATGGACTATTTTAGAAAGAGTTCAAAATCAAGTGATCCTCAACTTATAATAGACCTCTATTGTTATATTCATTCCCAGAGGAGGGTGTGGCAACTCATTCCAATATTCTTGCCTGGAGAATCCCATGAATAGAGGAGCCTGGTTGGCTGCAGTCCATAGAGTCGCAAAGCATCGGACCCAACTGAAGCTACTTAGCACATTGTTATAGGTTGTTACACATGAATTTCATGGTAACCAGAAACTTAAAGCTTATAATAGATACACAAAATATGAGGAGACAGGAATCCAAGCATAAGACTGAAGAAAGTCGTCATGTCCTGCAAGCATCCTTTCAGCAGAAGAAGCTACAGGGGCAGCAGACACCTCCAGCTCCTGTGTTTTTTGGTTTGCCAAACGTCAGCTGCAGGGCATCCTTCTCTGGAGTCTGCAGTTGCGTGGTACCTCTTCTGAGCACTGGAAAGTGAGCCTCTGAAAGCCTTCATTTAGAGCTCTGAGTGCCACTGGGAAGCATGCCTAGCTCCCTGAAAGTCCTGGATTAGATTGGCAGTGCCCGCTCAAAGATCTGAGCATTGGTTATTCAAGAAGCCCCAAGAAGCTCTCAGAGGTCCAAGATCAGACAGGCAGTCCTTTCCTCAGAGGTTTGAGGGCCAGCCATTGTTCGCAGTACCTTCTCAGGGAGCCCAGGCACCAGACTGCAGTGTCCCCACAGGGGTCTGAGAGTCAGCCATGTGGGGCCCACCACAGCCCACAGATCCATGTACCCCCTCACTGGTCACGACTCCAGCTCCACAGCAGCACCTTTTCTGAGGTTCCAGGATCTGGTAACATCCATCTTTTCCTTTTTGTTCTCCAAGCCCTATGAATGGTGGCTGCCTCCAAGGGTTAACTCAAAGTCCAATTTTTGTTGCGTTAGCTTTCCAATGCCTTTCAAACTAATTGCCAGTATTAGACTTCCTATAACCTGGACACTGAAATATGCACCTATTTGGGAGCTCATGTACACCCGTGGTGGATTCATGTCAATGCATGTGAAAACCAATACAGTATTGTAAAGTAAATAAAGTAAAAATAAAAAAAAAAAAACATAAAATTTCTCACAGACTATATAGCTGGAATATTCTAGGATTATTTTCCTCAGAGTAGATTGATATTGTGAAGGTCCAGAAGGACAGAAAAGTTGAGATTTGGGGGTTTTAAAAAATGTTCTTTTTGAAGGCCAAGATAGAGACAATAATTTTGAGGTTTAAGAGCTTGAATTTTGGTTTCTCAAAAGCAGAGCTCTCAGGTCATCTTTTTTTTTTTTTTTTCATAAATGATAAGTATCCTTTCTCTCTCTCTCAGACTGCATAAATATTCTGAAGGTGAGGAGAAGGCAAAAAAGTTTGGAAAGGTAAACAAGATACACAGATGTTTGTATGTTTTCAAACATATTGATGGTTTCTGAAAAGGGGCCTTGTTTCTTGTCCCTCTCCTCTCAGACTAGCAATACAGTCATCTGTAGATGTGAATATCTGAGAGCAGAGAGAAGGCTGTCTGCTCTCCTGGAAAGCACTACTTCCTGTCTCTACCCTGTTGTGGGGGCAGTGAGTAGAGACAATCAGTGTGGACAGTAGATACAGAGAGTCTCAGGATGAGGAACAGAGGAGCCCCAAGTCCAGTCCATCAGGGTTCCTGCTACTCCAGGCTGAGAAAGAGAGCCAGCCTACCCACAGTCATTTAAGGTTGTGGTGAATGATGCTTTTGGTGGAAGTAAAGTAGAAGATGTAACTCTCAAGAGTCTTCTTGAGATTACAGACATGGGTAGATGCCAGAGTAAAGGAGAAATGACTATATCCAAGGGCAACAGGAAACTGGTTTGAAAAGTGAATCCAGTTGGCACAGATAATCCTGCTTGAATGGTGGTTGATGTTCCGAAGACAGTGAATTCAGCATGTGCAGAGGATCAAGCCTGGACACATAATCAAGGATGAACAAGTGTCTTATCTTCATGCCATGACACTAGGTAACCTCTGCCCCAAGAATTTAGAAGATACAAAATGGGGGAGAAAAATGGTGATGGAACAGTCCTATATTGACTTTTTAACTAAATTTTATTGAATTTTAACTGAAATGTCTAATTTCAGCAGAGTTGACTAAGATTGTAATATCTCTCATCAAATGAAACTGAGGGGGGCTTGAAGGAAATTATATTGCTATAGGAGAATACAGAAATATTGCTTTTGTACATCTGAACATATGGATGTTTACTTCACTGTATGTGTTCAGAGTGTCTCTGCTTTACAAGGAAGTGCTGGTATGAGACATTTTTAGGCAGGAGCTGTTTTTTTTTTTTTTTTTCCCCTGCCTAAAAATATGGCTTTATGTCTATGAGGGACAGAAATGATATTCTGTTGCTTGTAATATAAAACAGAACAGAGGAATCATTATGAAGATTCGGAGTTCATCCCTCAATTAAGAAGGAAAAGGAACAATCTAAAGCATCTAAAATAATCTAGGAGACTGAAATCACAAAACCAATAGTAGACTTACTTTTATTTATTTATTTATTTATTTAATTGCTATTATTTTATTTATTTTTTCCTTTTTTTATTATTATTTTAATTTTTTTTTAAAATTTATTTATTTTTAAATTTAACTTTACAATACTCTATTGGGTTTGCCATACATCGACACGAATCCACCACAGGTGCACACAAGCTCCCACAATTGCCATACATCGACATGAATCTTTTAAAAGTCATAATTGTTTAAGAATTTTTCTTATTCCAAAGGAAATGTTTAATTTTTAGTCTACCTGGGTAGCATAAAATAGACTATGTTTTTGAGTTCCCAAATCATTTTGAAAGTTAGACAGTATGAAGTTAGATCCTAGAGGAAAAAACTCAAAGGAAATCAGTTGCAGTGTTGTGTGATGACAGGATTCCTAGTCAAAAGTGACAGATGTGGTCCAATCTAATAATCACTGGGTGAGATTTAGCCCTATGTCAAATGTTGTGCTGAATATTTTGAAGAGAGGCTCTGCTTTGGAGCTGCCCACAGCTTGGCAAGTTTTTACTGGTTTTGGAAGGGATCTATTAATACTAATGATTGGGGAAAAACCTACACACTCATTGTGAACCAGTTTTGGATGAAAAAAAAGTTTTACTGACACATACTGTATGGGAGCCCTTCAACAATTTATCTTTAATTTAAAAGGAAAAATCAAGAATCTAAGTATAAATAAGGGTTTCCCTGGTGGCTTAGAGGGTAAAGTGTCTGCCTGCAATGCGGGAGATCTGAGCTCAGTCTTCCTGATGGGAAGATCCCCTGGAGAAGGAAATGGCAACCCACTCCAGTACTTTTGCCTGGAAAATCCCATGGACAGAGGAGCCTGGAAGGCTGCAGTCCATGAGGTCGCAAAGAGTCGGACACGACTGAGAGACTTCACTTTCACTAAGTATAAATAAAGAGGATTTTTAATTGTAATGACTGAGAAATGGAAATAGTTGAGCTTGAGATAAAAACAGTTATCAAGAGGCATTAGTGTTTTTGTGTCTAAAAATTTGATTGATTCCTTCTAAACAACAGTAGTTGTGGTACTGGTGTATTGTGTGTTCATGAAACATAATGTTTGAATCAATTCATATTCTATTGGTACAATAACTGCGCCTAAATATCCATTTACAAATAGCAATATTAGAAGACTGAAGAATCAGTTCGATTTAAAAATAATTTTGTTGGAATATATTATGTACATGTGAAGTACTGAGCGAGATGCTCTGGCTATGTTAGAATGAATAAAGCATGGCCTCAGCTTTCAAAGTTGAGAGCAGGGATTTTAAAAATCTTCTTAACAACTCTATTTTCAACACTTAGGATAGTTCTTAATACATAATTGGCTTTCAAATAAAGCTCTTTAAAGTATTTGCTACGATGTGAGGCCTTACATGTGAAGTACTTTAAACAGGAATTACAAGTAGGTCATAGAAGCTGAGGCAGCAAGACAGGTATCTTACCCTGCTGCCATTTTATCTAAGCACACAAACCCACTCAAAGGTGGAGTGCAGGCATGTGAGTACCACACACCCACACAGTCACAAACACTGTGTTTCCTGTAATCTGCAAGATAGATGAAGCCTTGGGCCCTTTCCTGTAAGCTGATCTGTCCTTAACTAAATGCTAATATTGACAGATAAGTAAGATCCTTGCAGATATAACAGTTGTGTGGTGTAACTTATTTTCCACCACTGAGAATTTTAAATAGACAAATGAAACCTTGAGGATTTTTCTTAAATATTTGCTATATCTATAATTGACAGTCCAGTTCTTTTGAAATATAACACGTACAATTTTAAATAAAATTATTTTCTAAAATGCTGACCTTCATTTCTGAGTCTTTTCTACACAGTTACTACAGATGTTCCATGGATCAATGGGAGAGCTACAAGTTTTAATAAAATTGCCCAACTTTGTTCAACTATAGGAGAGAGTTATACTGTTGTCTGAGATGCACATCTTATGGGCCCCAAGAACCCAGATTTGCTTTTTTCAGCTGTCAGGATGAATCTTACTATCTGGCAATAAAGATATTACCCTCCCTTTCTCTGATTATCAGAGAAGGCAGTGGCAACCCACTCCAGTACTCTTGTCTGGAAAATCCCATGGATGGAGGACCCTGGTAGGCTGCAGTCCATGGGGTTGCAAAGAGTCGGACATGACTGACTTTACTTTTATTTTTCACTTTCTTGCATTTAAGAAGGAAATGACAACCCACTCCAGTTATAGATTAAATCAGGTTTTGTTTTTTAAGGCAGCTTTCCTATTACTCTCATTCTTGGAGGAAACACTGGAATCTGTTTCTTTATCTTTGTTTTTCAAAGACAGGGCATCTCTTCTTTTTAGGTAGGAGATAAAAGAAATCTAGATGACTTCTTATGCATGACCTTTTGGTCTGTTTGTTTTTATTAAGTATTCTCTTATTTCCTGGCATTTAGGACACCCATGTCTTTGTCACAGGGTCACTAGTCTTGATTTAGTCAGATCAATAGTCAACTGTGGGATTAACAAGGTATTCTTGTTATTTCCTGTGCCATCGAATATTTGCCTTTCTGACTGCTGATAAAATCATCTTTGCTATTTTCTTTGGTCTGAAGTTTAAAAAAAGTGTACCCACCTTGATAATGCAGGTGGGTACAAGATAAGGCAAGATAATGCAAAATAACCCCTGGGTCAAGGAATGTCACAATCGGTGTAACATTAAGATCTTTCGTGTCTCTTTGACTTTCCTGTTCTGCTGCTGCTACCACTACCCTTGAGTTTAATGAGAGAGTGGCAAGTGGGCTCCATTTCAGAGTGCATGTGCCAAAATCTGATGGCTACTGACTTGCTCTGGTTAAAGCATCTTTATCTTTTGTTTTTTGCTGTGCAGCCTGCAAGATTTTAGTTCTCTGATTCAGGGATTGAACCCGTGCCACCTGCAGTGGAAGCTCAGAATCCTAACCATTTGATGGCCAAGGAATTCCTTGTCTTTATCATTTTAAAATTAGAAACTAAAAGAATCATTCATGAATGCTGAATGAAAATTGACTAAATGATTAAAAGGCTGGGTTTTGTTTGTTCGTTTGTTTGCTTTAACAAAGTCCTGCATTCTAAACAATCTGGTCCAGATGCCAGGAGTTGTCTGTAGGGTGAGAGCTTGGAGGACCCAGTTGGCTGGCTGTTTTCAACTTTAGAGACTGAAAGACAAGGTTAGTTTGGGAGAGTTTGAAAAGTGTGTATATCTAAAGGTTTGTGACAGTTTCAAAAGTAAAATAGAATAATGGACTTTCATGGATCTATATTTGCTCTTGATCAGCTTCCCAGGTGGTGCTAGTGGTAAAGAACCTGTCTGCCAACGCAGGAGAGGTGAGAGATGCTGGTTTGATTCCTGAGTCAGAAAGATCCCCTGGAGGAGGAAATGGCAGTTCACTCCAGGATTCTTGCCTGGAGAATCAAATGGACAGAGGAGCCTGGCTGGTTGCAGCCCATAGCATTGCTAAGAGTCAGACATGACTGAAATGATTTAGCACTGTTGGCTAAAGTTGTAAAACCAAGGCTACCACATCTCTGTGTGTCTGTAACAGAGACAATAAGCCCTTTATCCCTTTTTACAAAGAAGTGAGTCTTTTATTAAGTGTCTGTTGGTAGCTAGAGCCCTTTTGCATCTGTGTCTAGAAGTTTTGGCAGGGGGGGAGTCTGTTGGATATAAATTGATAACAGGAATTTGTTGTTTATACACAAATGTGTAAAGAGTCTAATGCCTCATTCCAAGAAGCAGCATGTCAGAAAGGTGCAGGAGTGAAAGGCAGGCACCAGATAATTCTGAGAGTGGTGAGCAGAGGATCTGAATAAGGATGATTGGTTAGAAGTGTCTAAAAGAGACAGCTGGGACCCTGGACCCTGGTTCCACTCCCTGGAGCCAGGTGAAGCCCTCCCTACATCTGCCAGAGGACTGGAGAATTCTGTTTGGAAAGACTGAATTCTAGTAATGCTTAGGCACAGATAAAGGTAGGGTGACAAACTGACAAACCTGGATGAAACCTTTTGATTAAAAACAGTAGGTTGCTTCCATGTCCTGGCTATTATAAACAGTGCTGCAATGAACATTGGGGTACATGTGTCTCTTTCAATTCTAGTTTCCTCAGTGTGTATGCCCAGCAGTGGGATTGCTGGGTCATAAGGCAGTTCTATTTGCAATTTTTAAAGGAATCTCCACACTTTTTTCCATAATGGCTGTACTAGTTTGCATTCCCACCAGCAGTGTAAGAGGGTTCCCTTATAATAGCCAGGACATGGAAACAACCTAGATGTCCATCAGCAGATGAATGGATAAGAAAGCTGTGGTACATATACACAATGGAGTATTACTCAGCCATTAAAAAGAATACATTTGAATCAGTTCTAATGAGATGGATGAAACTGGAGCCTATTATACAGAGTGAAGTAAGCCAGGAAGAAAAACACTAATATAGTATACTGACACATATATATGGAATTTAGAAAGATCGTAATGATGACCCTGTATGTGAGACAACAAAAGAGACACAGACATATAGATCGGACTTTTGGCCTCTGAGGGAGAGGAGGAGGGTGGGATGATTTGGGAGAATGGCATTGAAGCATGTATACTATCATGTAAGAAATGAGGCGCCGGTCTATGTTCGATGCAGGATGCAAGATGCTTGGGGCTGGTGCAGGGAGATGATCCAGAGAGACAATGTGGGGTGGGAGGTGGGAGGGGGATTCAGGATTGGGAGCTCGTGTATACCTGTGGTGGATTCATGTCGATGTATGGCAAAGCCAATAGAGTATTGTAAAGTAAAATAAAGTAAAAAAAAAAAAAAAAGAAAGAAAGAAAAAATAAAAATAAAAACTGCAGAGAATGTATTGATAGATATGAAGTATATTAGGTTATTGAAACTGTTCTGCATGGCTTGGAAAAGAGAACACTAATTTGTTAGTCCTTTCCTGGATTGGATAATGAACCTAAGTGTGTATTGGAAGAAAATGCAGGTAAAATATGAATGATTCTTTCTGGATTGTCAGGAAACTTCTTCTCAACAGACAAACCTAAAGGGTTATGAATTTAAACTGTCTTCTTTCTATGCTCTTAAAAATGAGATGTTTTATAAAAATACACTGAAGCTATACAACACAGAATATTTTCTCTGTTCTCTTGACATTTATTTAGCTGCTAAATCCCCTCCCCCCATGTTAGTGATCCCCAATTTAATTTTTTTCTTTCTTATTTTCTTGTTCTGTTCTCTAGTAGACTTTCTCAACTTTATTTTCCAATTCTTCTCTTGAATTCCTCATTTCTGCTATTGTATTTTAAGTTTCTAGGATCTCTTTTTTTTTTTCTCGATGGTGCTTTATTTTTTCAGCCTCTTCTGTATATTTAAAATGTAGCATCTTCTCTTGTCTTCTGAGGAGAATTAGTTGGTATATTAGGAAGTTTTCTTGGCTACCTGCTCTGTTCCCTGAAGTTTTTTCCTTTCTTAAATCTTTTCCCTCTATAAGTTCATTTTGATTGCCATCTTTCATGATGGAGAGTGATTCTTCAGGATTGAAGAGGTGAAAAACAGACTGGGAAGCATATATTTGGGTGGAAGAGGTTAACTGGTAAAATTTGATCTGGGAAGTTGTAGCTGGCCTGTTTGTTGGCTGACCACCAACTCTCAGCATCTTCAGATCTTTTCTCTAGGGTTGATCAGTTTTTCCAGAGTGGAATTCATCAGTCTTCTGTGGCAAAAACTCAAGCCTGTTTGCTGGGTCCTACTTTCTGAGTGGGGACTAAATTTTTAAAGTCAAATTCTTATTTTCATTAGGGCATCTCTCTCTCCCACATACATATGTGCCCAAGTCCAGAATCCCTTGAGTTCAGTTTCTTAGACAGCCATTCTCAGTCTTCCTGCAAAGTGTGAGAAAGAGCTTCCCTGGATGCAATGGGTGGGAAAGCTGTTCCAGTTGCCTCTTTTATACACTTCTGGTCCTTTCTTCAGATCCATTGCTCTGAGGCTTTCAGAGATATCTGGTGCCTTCATCTGTGAGGTGTAATACCAGGATTTGGTAAACTATGGTCTGCTGGTCAAATCACAATCTTCTTTATCCCAATCCTTGCCTGTTTTAATAAATAAAAAGTTTTATTGTCACATAGCCTTTCCCATAGTCTTGTATTGCCTATGGCTACTTTTGCACTACAAAGAAGAGTTGATTAGTCATTATAGAGACCCTATGATTGGCAAAGTTTAAAATATTCTATGTGGGTCTTTATAGAAAAAAAAAAAAAGCCAACTCCTTTACCACACAACAGCATGGACCAATCTGCTTCTGGACTTCCCCTCTTGTCAGCTTGGGTGACAGTACTTTCTGATTTGCTATGTTGGTTATCATTTATTTATCTAATTTTTTAGGTTTCAGCAACTTATTACTATTTTATGTTTTTCCATTTGTCTTTGGTTTATACCTTTTCCCTCAGAGATATTTTAGCAGAATTTCAGGGGGACATGGAGATAAACTTTTGGATTCACTTTGTCATGTTCAGCCAGAAGAATAAGGTGGGAATTACCAACCTCAGCAGAAAAGAAAATCAGGTTACAGGAAGCTAATTCTTAAGAACTTGGAACAAAACTGGTATGCACACCAAGGCCTTTTTGAGCCTGGGGTGGTGTGAACTCCGGGAGTTGGTGATGGACAGGGAGGCCTGGTGAGATTCATGGGGTCACAGAGTCGGACATGACTGAGTGACTGAGCTGAACTGAACTGAACTGATACCTTTAGGACTTGATTGTCATTTAGAATGTACTGGACAAATATTCATTCTAGTTACTGTTGTTAAAGTCCAGTTCATAACCATTATGCTCCTCCATTGTCTCCAAGAAGTGCTGATCTTCTTATTTGCACTTATTTCAATCTCCAGAATATTCA
Organism: Neotragus pygmaeus; assembly: GCA_006410875.1. NCBI lineage: Eukaryota > Metazoa > Chordata > Mammalia > Artiodactyla > Bovidae > Neotragus > Neotragus pygmaeus. Next base: position 75,335 of record SJYV01013106.1, on the reverse strand, counting down.
TATTATGGATCTAGGTTCATGTAGCCATGGATTTGTCACTAACTTTCATGTCCCATCAGAGCAGAGGCTATATAGCTCTTTGATTTTTTTGTGTTTCCAATTTGGTGCACTCTTACTTCTGCTCACATTTCATTGGCCAGACTAAATCATGTGGCCAAACTGAAACTCAGTAGGGCAGAGAACATTCTTTGCCAATAGGAAAGCTACTGTGAAGGAAAGGAAGCATTGTGAACAAGTAATACTATGTACAACTTCACTCCAGTTCTAGCCTTTATTATCTCTGCCCTGAATAATGTCAATAGCCTTTCACATGGTCTCCCTGATTCTACCCATGCTCCCTATACAGTAGCCAAAGTGATTTTTTGGAAACATAAGTTAGATTCCATCAACTTTTGACTAAAAAAATCTCCGATGGCTTCTATCACATTAATAATAAAAATTAATCTCGCTTGTTAAATGGAAAAGAACAAAACCAAAGTGTAAAAAAAAAGCACACATATCTTGTCACCTTTTGTGTAAAAAATAAGAGGAAATAAGAAATTATACATGTATATGCTTATCTTTATAAAAAGAAGCATCCAAAGTGTAAACCACAAACCAATGAGGTTGGTTACCTATGGTGGAAAAGATATGAGAAAGAGTGTCTCATATACATCTCTGAGTAAACCTTTTTGTATAATTTTGAATTTTACAAACACTTCATTGCCTCAGTGTTGGGTGGCACTGTGGTTTGGGGCAGGCTAGGGGAGAACTGCAAGCAAATCTTCAGCTCCTTATAGTGGGTTTTCTGTTGGTGTGGGTGAAGCAAGTCTGAAACTTCTTTTGAAGTAATGAAGCAATGAAGAAATGAGTCGATATTTTAGGGAGCCAGGGTTTGCAATGTGAGAAGAGACCTAGAAAAATAGAATGGGGAAATTCAAGGAAGATGTCCATGGAGATGGATTAGAAATGTATGTATTGGTGTAAACCCATGATTCTAAAATACATATGTGTTGGTATATATGCATGTGTATGTGCACCAATGTGTGCATGTATGTGTGCATTATAATATATGTACACAAATCAGACCTTGGTCTCTAATATCATTCCCTTTTAAAAGGAACCAGGGCTCCTTGGAGAAGTTGCTAATTCCAGGGCTGTGGCAAGGTAGGTAAAAGACGACCCTAGAACATCTCATTTTGCTAGAATATTCTGTTAACCACTAGCTTTTGGTGGCTATTTAAAATTACGCTAATTAAAATTAGCAAGTCAGTTCCACTCATTTGTATTGGCCACATTTCAAGAGCTCAGTCGCAACACGAGGCGGGTGGCTTAGTATTGGATAGCATAGATATGGAACGTTCCCATCATTGCAGAAAATCCTACTGGATGGCATTGTGCCAGAAAGTATAAAGGAGTATTCTAAGAAATAATGAGTTCATATTACAAGAGTGCATGAACTGATTGGAAGGCAAGAAGAGGTAAATTTGAGCAATGAAATGATTAAAAACAGTAATGACTTATATACCATTGGAAAAATACAAACCCCTGAATCTGTACTGATGGTAAGTAAATAAATACATATATAAATGGAGGAGAGGGGAAGACTCTTACAATAGAATGCTAAGGACCAACTGGCAAACGTGCAAGGAATCCTGCAGTTCAAAATCACCATATTGTAATGATTACATTACAGACTGGTTCAGCTAAGAATCATTAATAGATACTAAGTTTAGAGGGAAATTTTAATGAAAGGCAGGATAGTTACAGGGTCTCTGTGATTACTTATTGATTGTAAGAAAAAAATTGTAACTACAATGGAGATATAGATACACCCTGACTGGGTGATCTGAATTAGCATTACCAGTGAGAGGCTGATGGACACTGAGTTCCTCTAGATGTGCTAACCTGGGAAGAATATATCATTCAGGTAGTGCTCCGGCTGGGATCTGTTACCTGAATCTAATCACCAAGGATCCATTAGACAAACCTCAAATGAGTAATGTTTTATTTGGAATTTGACAACCAATGAAATACCTGATTCTAGGCAGGATTCTCTATGGGGGAGGGAGGGTAGGCTATAAAGGACATTGAATCATGAAATGGGAGATTAGACAAAAATGTAGTATTAATGTCAGATGTACTGAGGTTGATTACTATATAGTGTCTATTTAAGAAAATAGTCTCCTTTTTAGGAAATAAACATTGAAGTGTTTAGGGATAAAGGGCCAAGATGAATGCAACTTACTCTCAGATTCTAAAAAATTGTTCAGATACACACAGACACAGACACAGACACACACACACAAGCATGCACACACACCACAAGAAAAAAAGCAAATGGGGGTAAAATGTTAACAATATGCAAATCTGGAGAAAAGATATGTGAACCTTCTCTGTACTATTATTATTTCAATTTCCATAACTTTGACATTAACTCCAAATAAAAAGATTTTTAAAACTTCTTAACCTTGTCCTAAGAAGGACTTTTTAAAAAATATAAATTTATTTTTTTTAATTGGAGGTTAATTACTTTACAATATTGTATTGGTTTTGCCTAGTTCTTTGCCCTTATATCTGATGTTCACTCTCTCCCGCTCCCTGGGACCTGCAATACACCAGAGTTGTTCTATTTAAAATTTTTTTAAAAAAATAATTGAATGTATTTATTTATTTTTTAAGTTTTTATTTTTACTTTGTTTTACTTTATAATGCTGTATTAGTTTTGGCATACATTGACATGAATCTGCCACGGGTGTACATGAGCTCCCAAACATGAACCCCCCTCCCACCTCCTATCCCACATCATCCCTCCAGATCATCCCCGTGCACTAGCCCCTGGCATCCTGCATCCTGCATCGAACATAGACTGGCGATTCGTTTCTTACATGATAGTATACATGTTTCAATGCCTTTCTCCCAAATCTTCCCACCCTCTCCCTCTCCCTCAAAGTCCAAAAGTCTGCTCTACACATCTGTGTCTCTTTTGCTGTCTTGCATACAGGGTCATCATTATTTTTAATTGAAGAATAATTGCTCTACAATATTCTGTTGGTTTCTGCCAAACATCCACATGAATCAGGCATAGGTATAACTATGCCCCCTCCCTCTGGAACCTTCTTCCCACCTCCCCAGATTTGTGCTAAAAGTGGAGATTTTACATCTGCTTTTCCTTCTGCCTGGAATTCTCCCCCTGGATCTTTGGTGGGCTGGTGTCCTCACATCACTGAGATTAAGGTCTTTGTTCAAAGGCCATCTCCTCAGAGAAGCCTTCCTTGAAATGCTGTGCGTTCCTTCCTTTTACTCTTATTACTAATTGAAATTGTGCATATTTTCATTGCATGTTTCTTCAAGTGAATGCACATTCCACGAGGACAGGGACTTTGTTTGGTCTACTGCTAGGCCTTTGATGCCTAGGTAAATATTTGTTGGATGAATACAAGAATGATAGGAGTTTTCATCATGGTCATTATGGTCTTAACTTTTCTTAACATTTCTAGCAGGTTAACACTCATTTACGACTCCTCTAGGAGTTGGCCCTCGGTCTTCCATACCTTGGCAGTGGCTTTGTAGAGTTTATACCCAGAGTCGTCTGTCTCAGGTCCTAGTCTACCTCTGACGTTAATCTGTTCCTGCTTTTGGGCATGATATTGATCTCTAAGACTTTTGGGTGAAGATTCAATGAGTTAATAATATCAAGTGTTTAGCACAGGGCCTAACATATCATTGAGTCAGCCAAAATTTGCTGCTTCAATTATTATATCTGCCTAACACAAAGCCTGCCAGACCATAAGTATTTAATGAATAATGAATCATATTAGTGTTCATATCACCAAATATAAGAATGTCATTCCTCCCCCCAACCCTGGTTCCTTTTATTTTTAAATTAACTTTTTTTTTTATTGAATGATAATTGCTTTACAGAAGTTTGTTGTGTTCTGTCAAACCTCAACATGAATCAGCTATAGGTATACATATATCCCCTCCCTTTTGAGCCTCTCTCTATTTCCCTCCCCATCCCACCCTCTAGGTTGATATAGAACCCCTGTTTGAGTTTCCTGAGCCATATAGAAATTTCCTGTTGGCTATCTATTTTACATATGGTAATATGAGTTTCCATGTTACTCTTTCCATATATCTCACCCTCTCCTCCCCTCTCCTAATGTCCATAAGTCTATTCTCCATGTCTGTTTCTCCATTGCTGCTCTGTAAATAAATTCTTTGGCACCATTTTTCTAGATTCCATATATATGTGTTAGAATACAATATTTTTCTTTCTCTTTCTGACTTACTTCACCCTGTATAATAGGTTCTAGGTTCATCCACCTCATCAGAACCGACTCAAATGCATTCCTTTTAATGGCTGAGTAATATTTGATTGTGAATGTGTACCGCAACTTCTTTATCCATTCATTTGTCAGTGGACATCTAGGTTGCTTCCTTGTTCTAGCTATTGTAAATAGTGCTGCAGTGAACAATGGGATACATGTGTCTTTTTCAATTTTGGTTTCCTCAGGGTTGTATATGCCTAGGAGTGGGATTGCTGGGTCATATGGTGGTCTTATTCCTAGTTTTTTAAGGACTCTCCATACCATCTTCCATAGTGACTGTATCATTTTAACTTTCCACCAACAGGGCAAGAGCTTTCCCATTTTTCCACACCCTTTCTAGCATTTACTGTTTGTAGACTTTTTGGTGATGGCCATTCTGAGCAGTGTGAGGTGATATCTCATTGTAGTTTTGATTTGCATTTCTCTAATAATGAGCAATGTTGAGAGTCTTTTCATGTATTTGTTAGTCATCCATATTTCTTCTTTGGAGAAATGTCTTTTTAGGTCTTTTTCCCACTTTTGGATTGGGTTGTTTGTTTTTCTGGTATTGAGTTCTATGGCTGCTTGTTTATTCTGGAAATTAATCCTTTGTCAGTTGTTCAATTTGCTATTATTTTCTCCCGTACTGAGGGTTGTCTTTTCACCTTGCTTATAGTTTCCTTTGCTGTGCAAAAGCTTTTAAGTTTAATCAGGTCCCCCTTGTTTACTTTTGCTTTTATTTCCATTACTCTAAGAGGTGGGTCATAGAGGATCTTGTTTTGATTTATGTCATCGAGTATTCTGCTTATATTTTCTTCTAAGAGTTTTATAGTTTCTGGTCTTACATTTAGATCTTTAATCCATTTTGAGTTTATCTTTGTGTATGGTGTTAGGAGGAAGTGTTCTAATTTCGTTCTTTTACATGTGGCTTTCCAGTTTACACAGCACCATTTGTTGAAGAGGCTATCTTTGCCCCATTGTATATTCTTGTCACCTTTGTAAAAAATAAGGCACCTATAGGTGTGTGGGTTTATTTCTGGTTTTCTATCTTGTTCTATTGGTCTATATTTCTGTTTATGTGCCAAAAGTGCACTGTCTTGATGACTTTGTAGTATAATCTGAAGTCAGGAAGATTGATTTCTCTAGGTCCATTCTTCTTTCTCAAGACTGCTTTGACTATTCAGGGTTTTTTGTGTTTCCATATGAATTGTGAAAAATTTCTACCCAGGAACATGGAATCTCTCTCCATCTGTTTATGTCATCTTTGATTTCTTTCATTAGTGTTTTATAATTTTCTGTATACAGTTCTTTTGTCTCCTTAGGTAAGTTTATTCCCAGATATTTAATTCTGTTGCCATGATGAATGGGATTGATTCTTTAATTTCTCTTCGTGATTTTTCATTGTTAGTATATAGAAATGCAAGTGATTTCTGTGTATTGATTTTGTATCCTGAAACTTTGCTAAATTCATAGCCCTAGCAATTTTGTGATACTATGTTTAGGGTTTTCTATGTACAATATCATGTCATCTGCAAATAATGAGAGCTTCACTTCTTTTTCCATCTGGATTCTTTTTATTTCTTTTTCTTCTCTCATTGCTGTAGCTAGGACTTCCAGAACTATGTTGAATAATAGTGGTGAAAGTGAACACCTTTGTCTTGTTCCTGATCTCGGGGGGAATGTTTTCAGTTTTCAACCATTGAGAATAATGTTGGCTGTAGGGTTATCATATGTGGCCTTTACTATGTTGAGGTAGGTTCCTTCTATGTCCACTTTTTGAAGAGTTTTAGTCATAGATAATGAGCTCAGGTGCTTGTTTGGGCTTCCCTGGTGGCTCAGAGGTTAAAGCTTCTGCCTCCAATGT
>SJYV01013106.1:33513-66678 GCA_006410875.1 Neotragus pygmaeus | reverse complement strand
TTGTTTCTTGAGGTAGGATTGCATTGCTATTAATTTCCCTCTTAGGATTGCTTTTGCTGCATCCCATTGGTTTTATCATGTTTTCATAGTCATTTGTTTCTAGAATTTTTTTTATTTCCCTTTTGATTTCTTCAGTAACCTATTGGTTATTTAGAAACATGTTGTTTAATCTCCACATGTTTGTGTTTCTTGCAGTTTTTTTCTTGTAATTGATATCTAGTCTCATAGCATTGTGGTCAGAAGATGCTTGATACGATTTCAACTTTCTTAAATTTACTGAGCTTTGATTTGTGACCCAAGATGTGGTCTATCCTGGAGGATGTTCCATCTGGAGGATGTTCCATGTGCACTTGAGAAGAAAGTGTATTCTTCTGCACTTGGATGGAATGTCCTGAAGATATCAATGAGATCCATCTTATCTAAGGTTTCATTTAAAACTTGTGTTTCCTTATTAATTTTCTATTTTGCTGATCTGTCCATTTTTGTGAGTGGATTATTAAAGTCTGCTATTATTGTGTTACTTTCTATTTATCCTTTTATGTCTGTTAGTGTTTGTCTTATGTATTGAGGTGCTTCTATATTGGGTGCATAGATATTTACAACTGTTATGTCTTCCTGTTGGATTAATCCCTTGATCATTATGTCGTGTCCTTCCTTATCTCTTGTAATCTTCTTTATTTTAAGGTCTATTTTGTCTGATATGAAGATTGCTACTCCAGTTTTCTTTTGCTTCCCATTTGCCTGAAATATATTTTTTCATCCTCTCACTTTCAGTTTATATGTGTCTTTAGGTCTGAAGTGGGTTTCTTGTAGACAGCATATGTATCGATCTCATTTTTGTATCCATTCAGCCAGTCTGTGTCTTTTGTTTGGGGCATTTACTCCATTTACATTTAAAGTAATTATTGATATATATGCTCTTGTTGCCATTTTCTTAATTGTTTGTGGTTGGTTTTTATAGATTTTTTTCCTCTCTTGTATTTCTTGACTATATAAGTCCCTTTAACATTTGTTGTAAAGCTGGTTTGGTGGTATTGAATTCTCTTAACTTTTGCTTGTCTGAAAAGCTTTTTATTTCTCCATCAATTTTGAATGAGATCTTTGCCAGCTACAGCAATCTCAGTTGTAAATTTTTCCCTTTCAGTACTTTAAGTATATTCTGCCATTCCCTTCTGGCCTCCAGAGTTTCTGCTGAAAGATCAGCTGTTAAGCATATGGGGTTTCCCTTCTATGTTACTTGTTGCTTCTCCCTTGCTGCTTTTAATATTCTTTCTTTGTGTTCAGTCTTTGTTAGTTTGATTAGTATGTGTCTTGGCATGTTTTTCCTTGGGTTTATCCTGTTTGGGACTCTTTGTGTCTCTTGGACTTGATTGACTATTTCCTTTTCCATGTTGGGAAATTTTCAACTATATTCTCTTCAAAAAATTTCTCATACCCTTTCTTTTTCTCTTCTTCTGAGATCCCTATAATTTGAATGTTGGTGTGTTTGATATTGTCCCAGAGGTCTCTGAGACTAACCTCAGTTCTTTTCATTCTTTTTACTTTATTCTGCTCTTCAGAAGTTATCTCCACAATTTTAAATTGCAGCTCACTGGTTTGTTCTGCTTCAGATATTCTGCTATTGATTTCTTCTAGAGTATTTTTAATTTCAGTAATTGTTTTGTTTGTCTCTGTATGTTTATTCTTTAATTCTTCTAGGTCTTTGTTAATTTATTCTTGCATTTTCTCCATTTTGTCTTCAATTTTTTTTTTTTTTAATCATCTTTACTATTATTATTCTGAATTCTTTTTCAGGTATTTTTCTTATTTCCTCTTCATTTATTTGGACTTCTGTGTTTCTAGTTTGTTTCTTCATTGTGTAGTATTTCTCTGCCTTTTCATTAAAAACAAAACAAAACAAAACCAAAACACAAAACTTGTTGTTTGAGGTCTCCTTTTCCCAGGCTTGAAGGAAAGTTGAATTCTTCCCTTGAAGAAGGTTGAATTATTTCTGCCTTTTCATTTCTGCCCTCCTAAGGTTGGTCCAGTGATTTGTGTAAGCCTCATTTAGGGTGAGATTTGTGCTGAATTTTGTTTGTTTGTTTATCCTCTGATGGGCAAGGCTGAGTGAGGTGGTAAACCTATCTGCTGATGATTTGGTTTGTATTTTTGTTTTGTTTGTTGTTTAGATGATGGGTCCTGCAAAGAGTGCCCTTGGTGGTTGGATGATGCTGGGTCTTGTATTCAACTGGCTTTGGTTTTGTGAGTGCTCACTATTTTATATTCCTCACTATTTGATATTCCCTAGGGTTAGTTCTCTGGTAGTCTAGGGTCTTGGAGTCAGTGCTCCTACTCCAAGGGCTCAGGGCTTGATCTCTGGTCAGGAATTAAGATTCTACAAGTTGTTTGTTATGGCATTAAGTGAGATTAAACCAAATACCCCAAAATGAGAAACCAAAGATGAACCCCAGACAAATGGCAGTTACAAAATCAGGCAAATAATAATTAAAATAATGGAATATACACATATACATATATGTAAAAAGTCAAAAGAGTTCAACAAAAATAAAGTACAGTAGACTGACCTGGTGAACAAAGGAAATAAAAAAATTATATTTACCAGTTAAGAAAAAAACTAACTAAAAGCACACACTGGAAATCAAAATTAAAGCAAGGTGCCAAATGGGGAACAAAGTGATGAAAACAAAACTGACAAATATGTTGAGAGGAAAGGAAGGAAAGAAAAGAAAGAAAGAATAGATATGCAAAGCTAAATAGTGGTAGGTGAAGTTTTATATGCATTAAAGATTAACTTCAAGGGGTAAAAAGCAGTAGGAAAGGCAAACAAGCAATAAATGTAGAAAAAAATATAACAAGAAAAAATTTAAAATTATAAAAAAGAATAAAAATGGAAGAAAAAAGAAAAAGGAGAGGAAAAAAAAAAAGGAAAACTCCACAGAACTGCCAAAGCCCAATGTAGAGGCAGAGTTTTATAACAACAATAAAAAGTGTGACTGAATATACACATACACATATACACCAATAAGCAAAATCAAAACAGTCCAATGAAAATAAAGTACAATAGATTTATGTGGTGAACAAAGGAAACCTAAAATTATATCTACCAGATCAAAACTAACTAAAGGACAAACTGGAAAACAAAACTAAAGCAAGGTGCCAATTGTGGAATGAAGCAATGAAAATAAAAGGGAAAAAATATGTTGAAAGGAAAGGAGAGAAAGAAAAGAAAGAAAGAATAGATATGTAAAGTTAAATAGAGGTAGATGAAGAAGATTTATATACATTAAACATTAACTGCAAGGGGAAAAGAACAGGAGAAGGAAATGAAAGAATAAATGTAGAAAAAATAATAATAGGTTTAAAAAATTAAAAATTAAAAAAAGAGAGCGAGAGGGGAAAAAAAGGAAAACTCCATGGAACTGCAAAAACCCAACGGAGAGGCAGAGGCTTATAACAATAAAAACTGTGACCGAGGAAAAAAAAGTTCAAAACCTTAATTAGATTTCATAGTGCCAATAAAATCAACAACTACAACAGGTGGAGGGAAAGGATTAAAAAAAAAGTCCAAAATAATCTACAGAACAAGTCAAAATGTAAGAGTAGTAAGTGTTTTTCTTGAGTTACTGTTGTCAGGGTCTTTTCCCTCNGCTTAACTCCAGCTCCCAGCTGCTGAGCCCTCCAGGGAACCAGCCTTCCTGTCGGGGGTATGTATGGCTGTGGCAAGGACTGTCTGAGTCTCACTCCATTTAGGCTGCCACAGGTCAGCTGTTTCACTCTCAGCCTTAAATGTTTCTCCTCTGACTCAGACAATTGCCCCAAAGTGGGGATTGGACCCCTGCTTTAGTTCCCCCACCGGTGGAGGGCAGGTCCAATCCTACTAGCACTCTTGTTTTCCCCCCTAGTTCCCTCATCCTACTGAGTTTTGCGTGGTTCTATATATTCTTTTCCACTGGTCAGGTACTCCTGTCCACTCTCAGCTGGTGTCTGCATGCACTTCTGTGTTTGAAGGTGTATTCCTGATGTATCCGAGGAGAAAGATGTACACACACATCCACCTCCTCCTCTGCCATCTTGTTCCTGTCAACACCATTCTTATGTTTTTTTGTTCTTTTATTTTGGAAAATACTTCCTAATTTTGAAAGTGGCATCTGGTTGCTATCTTTTGTTAGCAGAGAAACAAAAAGTCAAACATTGAAGCAGTCTATATACTTATGAGTTAAATTTTTAAAACTTTTAAAAAAGAATTTATCTTATGATATTGTTTGAAAGAATCTAAACTTTAGATTTTTGTGTCTGTATTGTTCTGATTACAATAGATTCTTTTCTACAGTGATTTAGAAGCATAGTTTAAACTATGCATTTATGGATGGCATTATCCTTTGTTTTCCAGTGAACTGCAACAAATACGTACATAGATTGGTTGACACTATCTTTAATGCTATTTTTTCCTTCACTTCTTTTGTTTAATTTTTTTTCCACTAAAATCTCTATAAGAACTCCTTTTAAGGAGAAAAGAAAGTATCTTTTACTTCTGTTGATTGTATTCACGTTGTTTATTTATTTTCACTCCTTCATATATCCATTAATTGTGATTTAAAATTCCTCTTGGCATAGCCTTTCAATATTTTAGAGTAATATCACTTTTGTTCCAGAGTGCAATTCATTTTAATATTATTCATGAATCTATGTTTCTCTCTGTATACTTAAGACTTTAGATTGCTATCTATATTTTGTATATTATCCTGTTCATAAATGTAATGTCTTACCCTCATCTGTATGTGATCATTACTAATTCTGACTTACAATAAATTTTTAGTATATTTTTGTTATTATTTATCTGCATTACTAATATTATTTTATCCCATTTGTTTTTTAATTAAGTCTTTTTCTTTTTTTGATGGTATATTTTTATTTTTGTATAATGCAAGAAGTTTTAATACCCTGTTTCATTTCTTTCAGATTATGCTTCATTTGGCTTAAAATTCATGAGGACCTGGTCCAAAGTTATTTAAAAAGAATTTATGATGAAAATCTGTACCTGTTAAATTATTCTAATACTTATTCTAAATTAAAAATATTTTGTAATGACAAAAGATTTCATGCCCATCATCCATTTTGGAGAAAAAGAGGGTTCAATATGGCGTTCTGAATTAGGGTATTTTTTGACAGCCTCTCTGTCAAAGTCATAACTTGGATTTGCTCTGTGACTTCAGGGAGTACTACATGGACCACTCATGTTTGTTTAGAGGATCCAACAGGGTAATACTGTTCTGTGGCCGAACTGTTTTTCTTGTATTAAAAAAAAAAAACAACTCAGCTTAGTTAATAGATATTCATGCTACATGCTGTTGTGCTAAGTTGCTTCAGTCGTGTCTGACTCNTTGTTTGGAGGATCCAGCAGGGTAATACTGTTCTGTGGCCAAACTGTTTTTCTTGTATTAAAAAAAAAAAAAACAAAACTCAGCTTAGTTAATAGATATTCATGCTACATGCTGTTGTGCTAAGTTGCTTCAGTCGTGTCTGACTCTTTGTGACCCCATGGACTGTAGTACACCAGACTCCTCTGTCCATGGGATTCTCCAGGAAAGAATACTGGAGTGGGTGGCCGTGTCCTCTTCCAGGGGATCTTCCCAACTCAGGGATTGAATCTGTGTCTCTTATGTCTCCTGCACTGGCAGGAGCGTTCTTTATCACTAGTGCCATCTGAGAATTGTTAATTAAAAAGCATCTTTTGACATCTATTATGGGCTGAAATGTGTCCCTTCATGTGTTGAAGTCTGAATGTGACTTTATCTGGAGGTAAGACTTCCAAAGAGACGTTTAAGTTAAAAGGAGGCCATTGAGGTGGGCCCTAATCCATGCCTGATGTCTTCTTAAGAAGAGGAAATCTGGCCAGGCAGACATCGGGGATGTGTGCACACAGAGAAAAGGCCAAGTGAAAACACAGCAAAAAGGTAGCCTTCTGGAAGGCAAGGACAGAGGCCTTAGAAGAAACCAAACCTTGAACTTGGACCTCTAGCCTCCACACTGGGAGGACATAAATTTCGGTTGTTTGAGCCACCCAGTCTGTGTTACTTCTTTATGGCAGCCCTAATAGAGTAATGCATCGAGTCTCTGAATAATTCTCTTTGTTTGACAAAGAGATTTTTTTTTTTTCAGTTTTAAACCATTCAGTTTAGTGGTTGTTGAAAAATGTTCTCATTCCCTAAATTTGTGTATATACCTGAAGCAGAAGATGAAGATAGACTTTTAAAATGTTTGGGCTATTAGTATTCATCTTAATCTACATTCTGTCATCCCCTTAGCCAGTGTTATTACTTTATTCTCATTTAAATAAGACAAGGCTAGAAAGTATATTAAAAATTCACTATATAATGAAGTGGGAGTAGTATTTTCCAAACTAAGTCAAATATTTTCTGTATTATCCCATGGAGGGCTTAAAAAAATGAAATATGGGAAATAGGATTTATCCTAGTAAGACTTAATACTCCAAAGTTTTTTCTCATACACTACTTTGCTATAAGGATGTGCCTAAGTGCTCGTGTGACCTTGTCCCCTGGCCAAGCAGTTTGGATGGTAGTGGTCACCTGTCCCAGTGGACTTAACCTGTTGTCTGGCAAGTACCCCCAAAGGTTCTTTCTCTCAAGAACTTGAATCAAAACACTCAACTTGTAGTGGATGTTGAATCTTGAAGTCATGTAATGTTGGGGTTGGGCCTGTGTCTTTAAAGCCAAAACCACCTACAATCTAAAGTTGAGGAGGCAGTTAGAGAAACTGTGAATGGTCTATCTGCAGCCCAGAGAATGTAGCAGATAAAGAGAAACAGAGATGGGAGCCAGTGTTAGGTAAGGGACTGTGGAGGTTGGTGGGGAGAGAAATTTAGATAAAGAAACAGACCAAGAGGCTGACGGTATTTGCTTTGATTTTTGATGGCTTGTTTATTTCAAGCTCCATGTTCTGTGAGGCCTCCTTTTTGAATTAAGTCGAACTATGTATTTCTTGTTCTTAAACTAACTTTGACTACAACAAACACAGAAAGTTAGGCCAAAGAACTGCTTGTAGAAATGAGTTATGTCCAAGGAAAGGTAGTTCTGAAAGTAATCAAAGCTTCATGGAGTGAATTTGGCATGAATAAAAAGTACTAGATATATATCAAGCTATGAAGGGTCAATAACCGTGAAACTATAAACTATACCATCCCCAGAAGCTACCTTTACTGAAATGTTTTCAGGGTCAGCTGTCAGCAATTTTGGAAACTTATTGTTTAGTGTATCTGACCTCTGAAAACTTGGCTAATAATTTTAATGTCACCTTTTATTTGGTATTTTATATCTCCTTACTTGGAGATGTCTGAAGGAGGAAAAATGTACTTATCATGGAAGAGTCAAAAGCTTTGAAGTTTATACATTCTCGGAGAGTATCTCGTCACATTACCAAGTCAGTGACAAGAGAAGGTGAAAGAAAAGTCATTGATTACTCTCAGCTTGTACCTAAGAGTTATGGCTATTGTTGAGTCACCTGTCGGCCCTGATCTATTTCAGTGATATTTGTGATTTTTTCAGTGATATTTCTCTCTGGCATTATTGGGTGCCAGAATTTAGTGAAAAGAAGTACAACTCAGAACTTTATGGGAAGACGAGTTTTGCTATTGACTACTTATACAATTTTAAAAAAGAGATGCATTTATACATTGAATGGGTTGACTAACCATTTCTGTCAGAATGTAATGAAAGGAAGGAAAGTAAACAGCAGTATCAGCATGAATGAAGATTTGGGAACATTTTCAAAACAAGAGTTCAAGGATTAAACGTAGGGGCCTTCCCTACATCCCTGGTGACCCACCGGTTAAGATTTTGCCTTCCAGTACAAGAGGTGTAGGTTCTACCCTTGGTCTGGGAGCTAAGATCCTGCATGCCTCATGACCAAAAAACCAAAACATAAAACAGAAGCAGTATTGTAGCAAATTCAATAAAGATTTTAAAATGGTCCACATTAAAAAAATCTTTAAAAAATAAAATAAAGATTAGGGATATAGAAGGTTCTATATTGCTTTAACCACTGAGAAACTGCTCTTCCTCTAAACTAATGACTCTTGTATTGGGGGGGAAATCCTCTAGGGTTGTACTGATGATCTCAAAGGATATTTTGAAGTTTTTAGAATATCATTGATTTTTTTGATATTTAATTGAAAGTTGAAACCATGTCTTCAGGAGAATTAAAAGGAACATTATATGCAAAAATCTTCAATCAGTGTTTGCTATGTGAAAGTTGTTTGCACAAAAGCATTTTTAATTTGGCAAGAAGGATCACTAATTCAAAAGCCTGGGCATCAGTGTCTATGATTTTAGAAGAAGATCTTTAAACCTGAATATTGAATTAATAATGTCTTGGTAAACAGAACTAAAGCTTTATCTGAGATTTTTGACCATTGATCATTGCAGGCTTTATGGTTATCTGATCATCTAAGTGACTAAAGCTTTCATCTAAGAAAGCCGTTTTCATGGCTTAAGGGATGTGGAGTCTGTTATCAACAGAACATTGTTGATTTGGTGGCAAAAATTCTCTGAAATAATCAGTGTCCTGCTGATCCATTCTCTGGTCTCTGTCCATGTTAAACTCACTCTAATGAAAAAAAATACGTGACCATGTGTGATGAGGGGGCCCCCCTCCTTGCTGATCCTTTGAAAGAGGGGGACGATAAGAAGTCAAACTTTAGTATAGCTCTGCTACTGCTACTGCTGCTGCTCCTAAGTCCCCTCAGTCGTGTCCGACTCTGTGCGACCCCATAGACGGCAGCCCTTCAGGCTCCACTGTCCCTGGGATTCTCCAGGCAAGAACACTGGAGCGGGTTGCCATTTCCTTCTCCAATGCATGAAAATGAAAAGTGAAAGCTCATCCTGGGTTAAAATGTAAGTTCTTTAGGGAATCTTCGTGTCCTTTTGGTGGGAATGTAAACTGATTCAGCCACTATGGAGAACAATGTGGAGGTTCCTTAAAAAACTAAAAATAGAACTACCATATGACCCAGCATCCCACTGCTGGACAGATACCCAGATAAATTCATAATTCAAAGAGGCACATGTACCCCAGTGTTCATAGCAGCACTATTTACAATAGCCAGGACATGGAAGCAACCTAAATATCCATCAACAGACAAATGGATAAAGATGTGGTACATATATATACAATGGAATACTACTCAGCCATAAACAGGAATGAATTTGGGCCATTGGTAGAGATGTGATTTGACCTAGAGAATGTCCAGTGTAAAGTAAGTCAGAAAGAGAAAACAAATACTGTATATTAATGCATATGTGTGGAATCTATAAAAACGGTATAGATGATCTTATTTGCAAAATAGGAATAGAGACACAGACATAGAGAACAAATATATGGATACCAAATGAGAAAGGGGAAGAGGGTGAGAAGAATTGAGAGACCAGGATTGGCATAAATGCACTATTGATACTATGTATAAAATAGATAGCTAAGGAGAACATCTTGTATAGCACAGGGAAGTCTACTTAATGCTCTGTGGTGACCTGAATAGGAAGGAAATCCAAAATGGGGAGGATATGTGTATATATGGGCTTCTCCTATGGCTCAGCTGGTAAGAATTCACCTGTCATGTGGGAAACCTGGGTTCAATCCCTGGTCAGGAAGATCCACTGGATAAAGGAAAGGCTACCCGCTCCAGTATTCTGGCCTGGAGAATTCCATGAACTGTATAATCAATGAGGTTGCAAAGAGTCTGACACGACTGAGTGACTTTCACATCACATATGTATATGTATAGCTGAATCACTTTGCTGTACAATAGAAACTAATATGACATTGTAACTCAACTATATTCCAATAAAAATTAATCTTAAAAATAAGTTCTTTAGCCTGGACAGTCCTTCTTGGTCCAGCCCTTCTTCAGGGCCATCTTCTCTAACATCTTGGCTCTTGCAGACATGCTAAAGTTACCATGCATCATTTTCTGGAAACCAGAGTGTCTCTCTCGAATCCATATTCCATGTCCCCTGAAATAACCTCTTACCACATCTCTCCTGTTCTTTTAGAGTCAGCTCAGGTTCTCTCTGTGCAGCCCTCTTTGACTCTTTCAACTTTAGTTCCTATTACAGCCATCATTTAATTTGTTCATCACAGCAATACATGATTAAGGAAGGGCAGATATTAATCAAGAGTGTTCCCATTGGATGAGCGAGGCAAAGGAGATCAAGATAAGTGAGTTACCCAAGGTGGAAAATCTTACAAACAACAGGATCATGTTTGGTACCTATATGTTCCTATCCTAATTTTGTGTTTTATCCCCATTTCCCATGTTAATTTTTTGTTTTTTTAGGGTATAGGTTCTCAATTGTTTCAATATCGTCCAACTCTTTGCAACCCTATGGACTATAGCTCACCAGTCTCCTCTGTTCATGGGATTTTTCCAGGCAAGAATACTGGAGTCCATTGTCATGCCTTCTTCCAGGAGAGCTTCCTGACCCAGGGATCAAACCTACATCTCCCGTGTTTCTTACGTTGCAGGCGGATTCTCTACTGCTGAACCATTATTTTTAGGGTATAGATGTTGCTTTTCTTTCTTTCTTTCTTTTTTTTCCTTTAAAAGTTATTTATTTTTAATTGGAGGATAATTGCTTTGCAGTATATAAAGAGACAGGCAAAAATGGAATTTTACTTCTAGTTTTGGCTGCTGCAGTTGGCAAGGCTAATAAAAATTTGGGGATGAGCATGAGGAACAATTCCTAGAGGCAAATTGTGTTTTACTTTATGAATAAATGTTTATTTGGAGTTCAATAGTCATCTCCTGGTATAACTGGGATTTTAGAATGAATATCTATTAATAGTCTTGTTGATTAGTTTCCTGGCTTAGAGAATTGCCTCTCTTAAAATCTAACCACACTTATCTAGATCAGAAGTCAGCAGAATTTTATTTCTAGAGGCACAGGTTATAACATTGCCCTCTCACCTTAATCCTGTGCAAGGGTTCTGCTTATGGAATGATAATTACTTCACTGCTATTGGTCAAAGCTTTGTTGGATCATAGTCAATTTGCCATAGGTGAGCAGTGAACATGAGAGCAGCTTACTTTCCTTGGAAAATTAATTCTTGACATTCCACTCTATTTTAATACAATGTTTTATATGTTTTTCTTAATTTTGTTTCTCTGGGTTGTTTTATTTCTCCAAGCATGTCTTCACTTCTTGGCCTCATTTATATTTTTTAAATGCTTATGAACTCCTTTTTCATTAAATTTTTTTCTAATATACTTAGCATCTCTAGGATTTTGCCTCATTAACCAGTCTCTTCATGTTTGGGCACATTTTTGTTATCGTTAACTTGCTTCAGATTATCTTTATAAATACTTAAAAAATATCTTGGGTGTGATCTCATCAGTCAGATGTAGGCTAGAGACAGGGACATTCCTTTCCTTACTCTTAATTTAAGGCAGCTTTTATTGCTAATTTGGATTATTTACGCCAAAGGCCATACTTTCCCCAGGAAGCTCATGATAATCTCTTTTCACGGAAAAGATGAAGGAGAGTAAGGCTTCTGGACAGGTGCTTTGTCTTGGGATTCAACAGAAGTTAGTTGGGCTTGATTTGAAATTATACACATTGTAGACTGAAACAAAATCCTAGGGAAAGAGTTGTCAACAAAGACCTCAAGGTGAAGTATCGAGGAGANCTAAATATCCATCAACAGACAAATGGATAAAGATGTGGTACATATATATACAATGGAATACTACTCAGCCATAAACAGGAATGAATTGGGGCCATTGGTAGAGATGTGATTTGACCTAGAGAATGTCCAGTGTAAAGTAAGTCAGAAAGAGAAAACAAATACTGTATATTAATGCATATGTGTGGAATCTATAAAAACGGTATAGATGATCTTATTTGCAAAATAGGAATAGAGACACAGACATAGAGAACAAATATATGGATACCAAATGAGAAAGGGGAAGAGGGTGAGAAGAATTGAGAGACCAGGATTGGCATAAATGCACTATTGATACTATGTATAAAATAGATAGCTAAGGAGAACATCTTGTATAGCACAGGGAAGTCTACTTAATGCTCTGTGGTGACCTGAATAGGAAGGAAATCCAAAATGGGGAGGATATGTGTATATATGGGCTTCTCCTATGGCTCAGCTGGTAAGAATTCACCTGTCATGTGGGAAACCTGGGTTCAATCCCTGGTCAGGAAGATCCACTGGATAAAGGAAAGGCTACCCGCTCCAGTATTCTGGCCTGGAGAATTCCATGAACTGTATAATCAATGAGGTTGCAAAGAGTCTGACACGACTGAGTGACTTTCACATCACATATGTATATGTATAGCTGAATCACTTTGCTGTACAATAGAAACTAATACGACATTGTAACTCAACTATATTCCAATAAAAATTAATCTTAAAAATAAGTTCTTTAGCCTGGACAGTCCTTCTTGGTCCAGCCCTTCTTCAGGGCCATCTTCTCTAACATCTTGGCTCTTGCAGACATGCTAAAGTTACCATGCATCATTTTCTGGAAACCAGAGTGTCTCTCTCGAATCCATATTCCATGTCCCCTGAAATAACCTCTTACCACATCTCTCCTGTTCTTTTAGAGTCAGCTCAGGTTCTCTCTGTGCAGCCCTCTTTGACTCTTTCAACTTTAGTTCCTATTACAGCCATCATTTAATTTGTTCATCACAGCAATACATGATTAAGGAAGGGCAGATATTAATCAAGAGTGTTCCCATTGGATGAGCGAGGCAAAGGAGATCAAGATAAGTGAGTTACCCAAGGTGGAAAATCTTACAAACAACAGGATCATGTTTGGTACCTATATGTTCCTATCCTAATTTTGTGTTTTATCCCCATTTCCCATGTTAATTTTTTGTTTTTTTAGGGTATAGGTTCTCAATTGTTTCAATATTGTCCAACTCTTTGCAACCCTATGGACTATAGCTCACCAGTCTCCTCTGTTCATGGGATTTTTCCAGGCAAGAATACTGGAGTCCATTGTCATGCCTTCTTCCAGGAGAGCTTCCTGACCCAGGGATCAAACCTACATCTCCCGTGTTTCTTACGTTGCAGGCGGATTCTCTACTGCTGAACCATTATTTTTAGGGTATAGATGTTGCTTTTCTTTCTTTCTTTCTTTTTTTTCCTTTAAAAGTTATTTATTTTTAATTGGAGGATAATTGCTTTGCAGTATATAAAGAGACAGGCAAAAATGGAATTTTACTTCTAGTTTTGGCTGCTGCAGTTGGCAAGGCTAATAAAAATTTGGGGATGAGCATGAGGAACAATTCCTAGAGGCAAATTGTGTTTTACTTTATGAATAAATGTTTATTTGGAGTTCAATAGTCATCTCCTGGTATAACTGGGATTTTAGAATGAATATCTATTAATAGTCTTGTTGATTAGTTTCCTGGCTTAGAGAATTGCCTCTCTTAAAATCTAACCACACTTATCTAGATCAGAAGTCAGCAGAATTTGATTTCTAGAGGCACAGGTTATAACATTGCCCTCTCACCTTAATCCTGTGCAAGGGTTCTGCTTATGGAATGATAATTACTTCACTGCTATTGGTCAAAGCTTTGTTGAATCATAGTCAATTTGCCATAGGTGAGCAGTGAACATGAGAGCAGCTTACTTTCCTTGGAAAATTAATTCTTGACATTCCACTCTATTTTAATACAATGTTTTATATGTTTTTCTTAATTTTGTTTCTCTGGGTTGTTTTATTTCTCCAAGCATGTCTTCACTTCTTGGCCTCATTTATATTTTTTAAATGCTTATGAACTCCTTTTTCATTAAATTTTTTTCTAATATACTTAGCATCTCTAGGATTTTGCCTCATTAACCAGTCTCTTCATGTTTGGGCACATTTTTGTTATCGTTAACTTGCTTCAGATTATCTTTATAAATACTTAAAAAATATCTTGGGTGTGATCTCATCAGTCAGATGTAGGCTAGAGACAGGGACATTCCTTTCCTTACTCTTAATTTAAGGCAGCTTTTATTGCTAATTTGGATTATTTACGCCAAAGGCCATACTTTCCCCAGGAAGCTCATGATAATCTCTTTTCACGGAAAAGATGAAGGAGAGTAAGGCTTCTGGACAGGTGCTTTGTCTTGGGATTCAACAGAAGTTAGTTGGGCTTGATTTGAAATTATACACATTGTAGACTGAAACAAAATCCTAGGGAAAGAGTTGTCAACAAAGACCTCAAGGTGAAGTATCGAGGAGACTTCCCTGGTGGTTCAGTGGCTAAGATTTTATGCTCTCAATGCAGGGAGTGCCGATTCTATCCCTGGTCAGGGAACTAGATTGTTCATGCCATAACTAAGACTAGATGCAGTCAAATAAATAAATATTAAATGTCCCTAGATATGGACAGAGTGGGACTTCTGGGGCTTGTAATCTTGCAGATGAGTGGTAAAGAATCTGCCTACTCATGCAGAAGATACAAGAGGCTGGGGTTTGGTCTCTGGGTCGGGAAGGTCCCTTGGAGTAGAAAATGGCAACCTGCTCCAATACTCTTGCCTGGGAAATCCCATAGACAGGGGAGCCTTGTGGGCTACATTTCATGGTGTCACAGAGATACAACCTTGCATGCAAATGCAAATCCTGGAGATCCAAGCAGTGAGTTAGGTATGAAGCTTGGGAAAGGAAGGTGACTAAAACAAGTGCAGGCTGAAGAGGACCCTGGAGCGCCAGGGTCAGAATGGACACTCAGAGAGGAGAGGAGAGCAGGGCAGGCTGTGAGCATTGATGGGGAGTGGGGGCTTAGAAGTGAGGCCAGTTATCACTCCTGGGACATGGAGACTCATGGTTGGACTTTTTTGGAACCTTGCATTCTGTTCTAGAAATTTCTTTGCAACTGATTCTCTGCGACTGCAAGCAAAGATTAAATGGAACTCTAACCTCACTCTCTTTCTTTTCTCTTGAGAACTAAAGTACTTTTTGCCATTTTCATTCTTGGGACAGCATTTTGTCTTTGTTGATTAACCCAGAGAAGAAATCTTGTTGGTTAGAAAATATTTTAGGAGAATTTCATTGACAAGCTTGTGAACTCTATTATGATGAGGAGAACTAATTTAAAGTAAATTCTGCCTCTCAAATGGAAAACAAATGAAATGTTACTATACCAGTTTCTAAATTTCTGGCCATCAGCTCCTGGCTTTCTTCCCATATTTATGCAGTGATATCTCCCTGTCCCCACTGTGGGACAAGGACACTCCAGTTTCTAAGCAGGAAGTATATTAGTAGTTGGATTGCTAATCATAAATAAAAAGTAGGGTTTTAGTCTTAACTGTGCTCGTTAAAGAGTAGATACTGGGTGCCCATGATAGCAGGACTTGCCAGCACAGTGATAAACGGCAAGGTTGTCTCTCAGCAACAAATAAGAGACCCTAAAGTCTCACCCTCCAATGAGTTCCTTGCTCCACTGGGTCTCTGGGTATTTTGACTGCAGTGCTGAGTTCAGCTCTGGTTGTTTTCCTAATGCCATGTAACCTAGATCTGGTAGAATATTCTTTCCCCTGGTGGTATTACTAAAGTCAGGGATGCTTCATTTTTAGATTTTGTCAAACTCATTACCACAAGAGTTGAATGTGGCTGGAACAACAGACACCGTGACTAGCACCCTCCCCCACCCCCAATCATCATAGCAACATAAGAAAGTAACTGAGAAGGGTATTTGCTGACAGAGATCAGTCTAGTCAAAGCTATGGTTTTTCCAGTAGTCATGTATAGATGTGAGAGCTGTATTTTAAAGAAAGCTGAGCACCGAAGAATTGATGCTTTTGAACTGTGGTGTTGGAGAAGACTCTTGAGAGTCCCTTGGACTGCAAGGGGATCCAACCAGTCCATCCTAAAGGAAATCAGTCCAGAATATTCTTTGGAAGGACTGATTCTGAAGCTGCAACTCCAATATTTTGGCCACCTGATGCGAAGAGCTGCCTCATTGGAAAAGACCATGATACTGGGAAAGATTGAAGGCAGGAGGAGAAGGGGATGGCAGGAGATGACATGGTTGGATGGTGTCACCGACTCGATGGATATGAGTTTGAGGAGGCTTCAAGAGTTGGTGATGGACAGGGAAGCCTGGCATGCTTCAGTCCAAGGGGTCCCTGAGCCAGAAACGACTGAGTGACTGAAGAGAACTGAGAAGGGTTGAGTTTGTGAAGAAAATAAAAGGAAGAAAATTTCTTTCTTTAAATAGGAACTTAATTTGCTATCTGTTTCTAGAGCAGGTTTATAAGCTGCCTAATCTTTCTTCCTTCCTTCTTTTCCTTCCCTTCATCTTCATTCCTACCCCTTTCTTTCTTTCTTCCTGGAACTAAAATATAGATTAGAGTAGCAGTCTTAATTTGGAGAGAAATGTTTGATAATGTCTTTGTCTGTGTTGTCATGAAAACGAACAGAGCAAACAACAACAGCAACAGCAATAAAGACCAACATCACAATAAAAAAGTAATAACATCCCAAAGTACTCTGTTCATGGATTCTTTTTTCATATTTTATGTGGAGAAGGGGAGATGTTTCAGAATTAGAACCCGCCTCCCCCTACACCTTTTGAATGATGGAGCTTTTATTAAATTTACATCTTCAACTTCAAAGAATAGTCAATAGAAAAAAAAAAAAAGATTTATTAAAGTTGTGGATGGTGGGTCATGGAAGGGGCCTTCTATCTTGAGGAGAAAGATAATTTCATTTCCCCCCAATATGTTTCAGTACAATTAAAAATATCATGTCAACCTTATCTTCAAATTATTTTGGCTTGCGGGCAAATATCCTTGCAACTCCAACCTTTAAGATGCTCTCAAAAATAAATAACATTAAGGCTATTCAGTAATGCAAATGAGCTTTTGACACTGGAAACAGTTTTAGCATGTTGATAAACTGCAATTTAATTAGCAAACTGTGTAACTAAGTCACATTTAATGAAAAATAGTGCTGATATATACTTGAGTGGCTCTTGCTTATACATCTGTTAAAAATGAACGGTATTAAGTTTTCTCCTGAAGGTTCTATAGCTATGTGAAATAAATAGATGACATTCTAAGAAACCAAAATACTAAAATATTCTGAGTGGGCATTTAAAGATGTTGATTCTGAGTAGTTATGTCATCCCACTGAATTTTGAATATTTAAACTTCAGCGTCTTAGATATTCATATGGTGTATGTTATTCCTCCCACACCTGTAATTGTCTGGGTAAAATCTGTCCATCCTGAGGCTTTTCTGGTGGCTCAGTGGTAAAGAATCTGCCTACCAGTGTTGGAGACCTGGGTTTGATCCCTGGTCTGGGAAAATTTCATATTTCTTGGAGCAACTAGGCCCATGTGCCACAACTATTGAGCCTGTGCTGCTCTGGAGCCCNTTTCTGTATGTTTGCAAGTTTTATCACAAACTTTAGAGTTTATAGTAAAAATTAAAATTTTATTCCTAATTTACACATTTGACCTTATTTCTAATATCATGATACATACTTTCTGCTTCTTAGGGTCTCTTGTTTCTTTTTTTATACTCTATTTCTGTCTCTTATACACATCTATCAGGTTGTCGTTTGCTAAGAGCTCTGGAGTAATGCATTCTTGACTCCACATTAGCAGTAAGTACATTATTAGATAATTCAAGACCAATTATTCTAAATTACTAACACTGAGGCAAATGCAAAGTTTGATTTTAATCATTTTGTTAGTATTTGAAATTTAAATAAGTGATGCAAATTCCATATTTTCAGAACCATTATCTCTTAGCAAACTTTCATTGGATGAGAAAGCAGTTTTACACTTATTTGGGTATAAACAAAATTAACAGAAAAGCAAGAAGAGAAGAAACCAAGCAATTTCAAAATCATTCAACTGCAATTACCCAGTTTATAATTTTGAAAATTCAAGTGGGATTGGCCCTTGTTCTTTTACAAACTGTACTGAGACTGGGAAACAAAGCGCAACCTCTTCTCTAACTTTGATGTGTCATTTCTATCACTGATTTTTATCACCGAGGCAAGTCTGACTCCAGCCAGGCCGTGAGCTGCCAAAGTCTCACCTCTTAGGAATGAAAGGCAACTAGAACATCTAATGATCTCTTTGATTACAGTTAACTTTGGTGGCTATTATAGAGTATTCTGGAGCCAAATTATCTTTCTGAAAATCAGTGCCAGCATAATCTTCCTGTTTCCATGTCTTGGCTATTGTAAATAGTTCTGCTATGAACGTTGGAGTGCCTATATCTTTTCAAAGTAAACTTTTCTCTGGTTATATGCCCAGAAGTAGGGTTGATGGAACATATGGCAACTTTATTTTTGGCTTTTTAGGGAACCTCCATCCTGTTTTCCACAGTGCCCAGACCAATTTACATTCCCACAAAGAGGGCAGGAGGGTTCCGTTTTCTCACAATCTCTAAAAACTGGATTAATTTTTCCACAGTTTTTCATTCTCCTCTTTGGTTTAACATTATGCTTGATAAATGTCTGTCTTAAATATTCTTCAAAATTAAGATTTTAATGACTGTATTCTATTCCATTTTATGGGGGTCCATAATTTATTTAGTTATTCTCATGTTTTTGAAAATTTAGTTTATTTCCTATTTTCTACATTTATATCTTTCACATTAAAACATCTTTAGTATTTGTTCAAGGTTTCAAGAAGTGGGCTAGTTGGTTGAAAAAATATGAACATTTTAAGACTGATTTGAGTCTAGCCTATCCTTCAAAAAGTTGTACCAATTTTTACTTGTATTTGCAGATTTTAACATTTCTTCTTGAATAGCACCAGTATTTTACCCAGTACCATACAATATCATGTGAAGTCAAGTGGGCCTTAGAAAGCATCACTATGAACAAAGCTGGTGGAGGTGATGGAATTCCAGTTGAGCTATTTCAAATCTGAAAGATGATGTGTGAAAATGCTGCACTCAATATACCAGCAAATTTGGAAAACTCAGCAGTGGCCACAGGACTGGAAAAGGTTTGTTTTCATTCCAATCCCAAAGAAAGGCAATGCCAAAGGCTGCGCAAACTACCACACAATTGTACTCATCTCACGTGCTAGCAAAGTAATGCTCAAAATTCTCCAAGCCAGGCTTCAACACTACATGAACTGTGAACTTCCAGATGTTCAAGCTGGATTTAGAAAAGGCTGAGGAACCAGAGATCAAATTCCCAACACCCATTGGATCATTGAAAAAGCAAGAGAGTTCCAGAAAAACATCTACTTATGCTTTATTGACTATGCCAAAGCCTTTGATTGTGTGGATCACAACCAACTGTGGAAAATTCTTAAAGAGATGGGAATACCAGACCACCTGACCTGCCTCCTGGGAAACCTGTTTGCGGTCAAGAAGCAACAATTAGAACTGGACATAGAAGAACAGAAGGTTCCAAATCAGGAAAGGAGTACATCAAGGTTGTACATTGTCACCCTCCTTATTTAACTTATATGCAGAGTACATCATGAGAAATGCCAGGCTAGATGAAGTACAATCTTTAATCAAGATTTCTGGGAGAAATATCAATAACCTCAGATATGCATATGACACCACCCTTATGGCAGAAAGTGAAGAGCTTCTTGATGAAAGTGAAAGAGCAGGGTGAAAAAATTGGCTTAAGACTCAACACTCAGAAAACTTAAGATCATGGCATCTGGTCCCATTCACTTCATTGCAAATAGATGGGGAAACAATGGAAACAGAGGCAGACTTCATTTTGGGGGGCTCCAAAATCACTGCAGGTGGTGATTGCAGCCATGAAATTTAAAAATGCTTACTCCTTGAAAGAGAAGCTATTACCAACCTAGACAGCATATTAAAGTGCAGAGACATTACTTTGTCAAGAAGGTCCATCTAGTCAAAGCTATGAGTTTCCAGTAGTCATGTATGGATGTGAGAGTTAGACTACAAAGAAAGCTGAGCACTGATGAACTGATGCTTTGAACATCATTTCCAACATCAATGTTGGAGAAGACTCTTGAAGTCCTTTGGACTGCAAAGAGATCAAACCAGTAAATTCTAAAGGAAATCAACCCTGAATATTCATTGTAAGGACTGATGCTGAAGGTGAAACTCCAATACTTTGGCCACCTGATGCGAAGAACTGACTCATTTGAAAAGACCCTGATGCTGAGAAAGATTGAAGGTTGGAGGAGAAGGGGACGACAGAGGATGAGATGGTTGGAAGGCATCACCATCTCAATGGACATTAGTTTGAGTAATCTCCAGGAGTTGGTGATGGACAGGGAGGCCTGGCTTGCTGCAGTCCATAAGGTCACAAAAAGTCGGATACAACTGAGTGACTGAACTGACATGTCTGTCCCAAACTCCCTAACTATCCTGTCCCCCCAGCAACCGTAAGTTTGTTCAAAGTGGTGGTATTTCGATGACTGTAGTGTCAAGATCCCTTGGAGAAGGGAATAGCTGCCCACTCCAGTATTCTTGCTGGGAAAATCCCATGGATAGAGGGGCCTTGTGAGATACAGTTCATGGGGTCGCAAAGAGTTCGACATGACTGAGTGACTGAGCACACAGACAGACCCATTTTAAGAGGATGGATTTAGTAACAACTCCATAATATAAAACATAAATCCACATGTCTGGGAATATTGAAAAA
The DNA here is from genome assembly GCA_006410875.1 of Neotragus pygmaeus. Taxonomy (NCBI): domain Eukaryota; kingdom Metazoa; phylum Chordata; class Mammalia; order Artiodactyla; family Bovidae; genus Neotragus; species Neotragus pygmaeus. The sequence continues at coordinate 46,055 of SJYV01013106.1, read as the reverse complement.
ACACAATACATCACAATATGCTGAAAGGAACTAAACACCTCTTTTCACACTTCCAACAACTATTTTCTGGCTTGTGTCCTAATTGGACATGGGACCTGATGTACCACTGGAGTTCAGGGCAGATGCCAATCTGTGTTTTAAGTTTTAGCAAAACTTAATTCATTGTCTTTTGAAGATAAAAAGTAAGTACAAATAGAGATTCTAATTTCTTCTTTGAAGCCTCAGTGGTTCACCTTGCCCACTCCCTGGTACATGTCACCTTGTTTGGAGACCACTTTTCCAAGGACTTGTCCTCCTAGTGGAATTGATAGAGGTTTCAGTTCGCTGGTCCCTCCACTAACAGACTTGCCTGAGCTTTGGGGCACTGACTTCATCCACCCCTTCTCTCCTTGCCTCTTTTAAAAAATTGTTTTCATTGATTTAATATTTTTGGATGCACTGGGTCTTCATTGCTGCTTGCAGGCTTTCTCTAGTTGCACTGAGTGGGGGCTACTCTCTAGCTGCAGTGCACAGGCTTCTCATTGCAGTGGCTTCTCTTGTGGAGCACGGGCTCTGGAGCACGGGCTCTAGTGGTGAACACAGGCTTAGTTGCGTCACAGCACGTAGGATCTTCCCAGTCCAGGGATTGAACCTGTGTCCCCTTCCATAGCAGGTGGATTCTTAACCACTGGACTAACAGAAAAGTCCCTCTCCTTGCCTCTTATTGACCACATGTATCTGGCCTCCCGTGACCCCTTCATCTCTCTGGTCTCCTTGTCTTCTGAGTGCTCTGCTGAGCTATTCTCTTGCCCATCATGTTCAAGTACTAGGAAAAATCATTTCTCCAAGTTATTCCTTGAAAAACAGCATGGCCTAGAAAACAGCAGATTCCTATCTCTTGGTTCTTTCCCTCTCAGAGACCCTGGCTGACCAATCTCCACCCTTTGGATGCATCAAAGGACTTCTGAGCCCAGATAAAAGATGAGGAACACTTTTTAAGTCCTTCACTTCCTTGCATGTCATCCCTCAGTCCACCCCAGTTGCAGCTATTTTTCATTTTCATGTTTGCGACAACAGACCACATGAATACTAATGGGAAATATATCTAAAGGAAAGTCCATTGTTTTGATTATGTGTGTTCTGTGAATATCCTCCTTATATTTTAGCCTTAAAATGTGTAGAAAGTACACTTTATTTTTTAAATGTGTATTTACATTATTTTTACTTGAGTATAGTTGGTTTGTAATGTTGCGTTAGTTTCTGCTGTACAATGAAGTGTAAAAAAGTGCACTTTACACCTATGGCTAATTCACGGTGATGTATGCCAAAAATGAAACCAATATGTATAGCAATTATCCTTCAATTCAAAATAAATAAAAAATTTAAAAAGTATACTTTAGAAGCAAACAGTTGTTGCAGGGGTGAATCGGATCCCAAATAGTTCACTACTAGAAATGCTGGACGTCTGGTTTATTGTTGAGAAATTATCTCTTAGGGATTAAAATACAAAAATTGTCTGTTATTTTCTCTCAAGAAAAGAGAGTACTTCATTATTCTGAAGATCTGGGTTGAGATACTTGTGGACATGGGTGCTGGAGAATAGATAGGTTTTGTAAGTCCTAAATATTTGCCGTTCCTCAAATCTAGCAATAAGATTAGATAGCAAATGCTTCTCCCTGTAATTATACTTTGTATAAGACTCAATGGATAATGGAGATTCCTCTGTGACTAGCCATCTCCTCTACCCCATCCTCCACAGTTAGGAGCTTTATTGTCAGAAAACAATCCTACTTATGTCATCTGCCTGCTTAACATCCTTGATGGTTCTCTATTGCTGAAACCCTTGGCTAGCATATAGGACCCATTCGAACTTGACTACACCATCACTTCATCTTTCTCTTTCCCTCTTTATGTTAACACGCACACACATTCTCTTATTTCTTCTAAACCAATAATGCTAGTTACATCAGAATCCAGCATTCTGAGTAAAAATTGGGTTAGACTGTTAATACAGTTGGATATTAGAATTTGTCCAAAACAAGAGAGTGGTGTTAACAGATGGTAAGTGGCCTAGAAATGGGGCATCTCAGTCAGGCACCAAATGTTCTCGAAAGTGAGTGTCAACCTTCATTGACTTATGGTTTGCCTGGGGATCTTGTTCGTTTTATTTATTATTATTTTTTGGCATGTGAGATCATAGTTCCCTGACCAGGGATCAAACCCACTCCTTGCTGCAGTGGAAGCTTGGAGTCTTAGCCACTGAATCTCCAGGGAGCTCCTGCCTGGGCATCTTGTTAGACTGCAGATCCTGATTCAGTAGGTCTAGAGTGGGACCTGAAATTCTGCATTTCTAACAAACCCCCAGGAGCTGCTATTTGTTTGCTGTACACTCTGGGCATCAAGGTCCTAAGCTTTGCTGTTCAAGACGGTGACCCTTGTCACATGTAGCTATTTAAATTGAAACTGATNGTGAGTGCCAAAAAACTGGTGCTTTTGAACTGTGGTGTTGGAGAAGACTCTTGAGAGTCTCTTAGACTGCGAGGAGACCCAACCAGTCCATCCTAAAGGAGATCAGTCCTGAATATTCACTGGAAGGACTGATGCTGAAGTTGAAACTCCAATACTTTGGTCACTTGATGTAAAGAACTGACTCACTGGAAAAGACCCTGATGCTGGGAAAGATTGAAGGTGGGAGGAGAAGGGGATGACAGAGGATGAGATGGTTGGATGGCATCACCATCTCAATGGACATGAGTCTGAGTATGCTCCTGAAGTTGGTGATGGACAGGGAAGCCTGGAGTGCTGCAGTCCACAGAGTTGCAAAGAGTCAGACATGACTGAGCGACAGAACTGAACTGAACTGAACTGAACTGAACAGAATCATAGGGCTTCCTATGTGTCTCAGTGGTAAGGAATCAACCTATCAATGCAGGAGATTTCTGGTTTGATTTCTGGGTTGGGAAGATCCTCTGGAGGAGGAAATGGCAATCCACTCCAGTATTCTTGCTTGGGAAATCCCATGGACAGAGGAGACTGGTGGGCTGTGAATAGTACACAGGGTTGCAAGAGTCAGACATGACTGAGTGACTGAACACACAAGCAGATAGTATATTTTCCAGTTTAATAGATGAAAAATGTCTTTCCTCTATTTTGATATCCATTTGCTTGAATCTTAGGATGCTTTTTTTTTTTTGGCCATTTGTGTTTCTTTTGCGTGTGACTGGTCTGCTCATGTCCTTTGTTCATTTGTCTTAATAATTTTCTAACTAATTTTTGAGTTCTTTAGGCATTAAAGATGTCAAATCTTTTGTGTTTAATTTGTTCCTCAAATGCCACTTGACTTGTAATTCAATTTGTGATATTTTCCTTTGCTTTTATGTTGAGAAAATAATTTTCCATCTGGACATTAATTAAATATTCAAGTACATATTGCCTTCTTGTTTTAATCTAATTGATTAAATTTTATCTTGATAATTTCTTTTGCATTATTTTGGAATAAAGTGAAAATGTTAAATTGATTTCTCTCATTTCTACCTAAAATTATCAATTTCCTAATACCATTTATTGATTCATCTTTTTTTCCTCACTGGCTTGGGAGGCTTTATCATATATGAAGTTTTCTTCTTTAAATAAAGAGGTGTGTTCCAGAGCTACTTACTCTGTTTCATTATCTACTGATCCCTGAATTGCCTTAACATTTTATAATGAGTTCTAGGTACACCTTAACATATGATGAGGCAAACTGTTTGCCCTGTCACTTTCCTCCCTAAGTCTTAGCTAATTTCACTTGTTTATCTTTCAGATGGACTTGAGAATTACTTTGCATAATAGAAATGCTAATGAGATAGTTTTTGAGACTGTTTTAAACTTTACAGAATATTAATTTAATAAGAATTGACATCTTACTCTCCTAGAATATAATCTATATCTTTCATAGTTCTCATCTTGTATCTCTACATATTTTAAAATGGATATTGTGAATTAATTTTTTTCCAATACAACTTGCCCTCACACAATATGGAAAAGATTTTTTCCTTTTTTCTTATTTGTTCAGTTTGTAGAGATCTTACTTAAACTCAATATCTTAAAAGGTTTTTCAGTTAATTCTCTCAGATTTCCTCAGTAAATGTTGACATTGTCTTTAAACTTAGGTATAAAATGTTGTTATACTTATTTCTTTTCACTTCTCATTTTATTAAAGAGAATTCCCAGGAAAATGTTGATGAATTATGATTTTCCTGGTTTTAATGGCAATATCTGTTTTATATTATCATCAAATATAATGTCAGGATGTTGGTTTAAGATAGATTTTTTTATTACTTCAGGAAAATATTGAATTCAAGCTTTCTGAAACTTTAGATTTGATTAGTAATTTTCATTGAAAATATTATATAATGCCTTTTCAGAAAAATGGAGTTGGATTACAATTAGCAAAGCCTAACATAAAATCATCTGTCAAGGGAGAAATGTTTACAAGGTCTGGATGAAGTATTATGAAGCAGAACAAAGAAGTGTGGAATTGCAGATAAGAGGCAAAAAGTTAATAGCTGGTACAATCCATGCCTTTGACTTCTTAGCACCCTATACACGTTTCCATGAGTATTTGAGCTGTTTACTATAATATGCTCTGTTTTTCCACCTTACAAGATGCAGCCATCCATCTGTAAGTGAAGATATTTTCCCTTCTTCCAAGAACAAAAAGTCACATCATCCCAACAGTTATTTTATTAATCACTGGCTATATCAATTATCCCATAATTTCAACCCCAGTCTCACCAAATATTTTGTTACCTAAAGACTCAATTATAAAATTTATTTCTGGACTTCCCTGGTGGTACAGTAGATAAGAATCCACCTGTGTATCCAGGGGACATGGGTTTGATCCCTGGTACAATTCCACGTGTTGAGGAACAACTAAGCCCGTGCACCACAACTACTGAGCCTGTGCTCAGGAGCCCATGTGCCACAACTGCTGAAGTCCGTGCCCCTAGAAACTTCCCTTGCCCTGAAACAAGAGAAGCCATTGCAATGAGAAGCTGAGCACTGCAATGAAGACAGCCCATGCTCACCCAACTAGAGAAAGCCCAGGCACAGCAAAGACCAAGCACAATCAAAAATAGATAAACAGATAAAATAAATTATAAAATATTTATTTCCAACAAGCATACAAGTTTAACAAAGGGAAGAAAGAGTTGTTATTAAATATAAATAAATATATGTGTAACAAGAAAATATGCAAAACTATTATATATGTCAAAGTATTTAGGAATAAAATGAATTACTGTCACTTGCTTTTAAGTGATTCAGCCAAAACTATATATGAGAAGCAAATATGGCAAAGTATTATCAATTACAAGCTCTAGGTGACATGACTGAGGGACTGAACTGAACTGAACTGAGGTGTGGCTATATGAATTTTGAAGGCATTTTTCCTGCTTTTCTGTATGTTTGCAAGTTTTATCACAAACTTTAGAGTTTATAGTAAAAATTAAAATTTTATTCCTAATTTACACATTTGACCTTATTTCTAATATCATGATACATACTTTCTGCTTCTTAGGGTCTCTTGTTTCTTTTTTTATACTCTATTTTGTGTTGTATAATGTATTTTACTTATCCAATGCCTCAAGAGATTTACATCTAATATCATTGCCATCTTTTTAATATTAATGTACTTAATGTTCATTTCAGTCAGTTCAGTTCAGTCACTCAGTCATGTCCGACTCTTTGTGACTCCATGAATTACAGCACACCAGGCCTCCCTGTCCATTACTGACTCCTGGAGTTTACCCAAACTCATGTCCATCAAGTCGGTGATGACATCCAGCCATCTCATCTTGAGAGGATAACAGGCAGGAAGGCCAGGGGTCTCCAAATGGAGGAAACAGGCTGCAAGTGTCAGACATTTTTATCTCTCTTAAGTGGCAGGAGGAAACAAACTAGCAATATTTTTTTCCTTCTCTATACAAATTTAAAAGGAGATTTCTCTTAAAATACTGTGTTGCCATAATGACACCTTGTTTCACCTGAAGTTCAGTTCAGTTCAGTCGCTCAGTCCTGTCCGACTCTTTGCGACCTCACGAATCGCAGCACATCAGGCCCCCCTGTACATCACCAACTCCCTGAGTTCATTCAAATGCATGTCTTTCTAAAACCTTGAGTTAACCAATGCCTTTTTCTTGTGGAAATGTTTGTCTTAAGCTATGTTAATGTACTATTCATTTACCCCAGACTCTGTTTTCAAGTTGGTCCGCCTAATGGCTCAGAACCTACTTGACAAACCAGTATGTTATACTCAAATATTGTTCCCTGAATCTATGTAAACGAAGCTATTTGTATGGTAATCTATCCTTCTGGCCCGGGGAGAATCATCTGATGCCAAGATTATCCCAAAATGTATTTTGTGGATGTGGGGCCTGGTGCCATTCTGAGTTTTAAGACATTCCTTTCTTTCATTAACAGACTGCTAGAGACTGTATAACATCCAACTGAAGACTAGCAAGGGGGTACTCTTTCTGCCCCCTTCTGATGCCTATGTCAAAAGCTTTTTCTAGCTCCTTTACGCTTTAATAAAACTTTATTACACAAAAGCTCAGAGCTATCAAGCCTCGATCTGGCCCCAGATTGAATTCTTCTCCTCTGGAGGCCAAGAATCCTGGTGTCTTTTAGTTCAGCAACAACCTTTAAATCTTCTGTCGTCCCCTTCTCATCCTGCCCCCAATCCCTCCCAGCATCAGGGTCTTTTCCAATGAGTCATTCTTTGCATGAGGTGGCCAAAGTACTGGAGTTTCAGCTTTAGCATCAGTCCTTCCAATGAACACCAGGACCGATCTCCTTTAGAATGGACTGGTTGGATCTCCTTGCAGTCCAAGGGACTCTCAAGTCTTCTCCAACACCACAGTTCAAAAGCATCAATTCTTTGGAGCTCAGTTTTCTTCACAGTTCAACTTTCACATCCATACACAAACACTGGAAAAACCATAGCCTTGACTAGACGGACCTTTGTTGGCAAAGTAATGACTCTGCTTTTGAATATGCTATCTAGTTTGGTGATAACTTTCCTTCTAAGGAGTAAGCATCTTTTAATTTCATGGCTGCAATCACCATCTGCAGTGATTCTGAAGCCCCAGAAAAATAAAGTCTGACACTGTTTCCCNTGGGGGTGGGTGGGGTCTGCCCAGCATGACTTCTCGCTCCCTCTCCCCAAGGCTACCCCTTCAATGACGTGTGCCAGTGGTTCATCGACAGAGCAGACCTCATCTTCATCGTCTTCGACCCCACCAAGCTGGACGTGGGTCTGGAGCTAGAGATGCTCTTCCGCCAGCTGAAGGGGCGTGAGTCCCAGATAAGGATCATCCTGAACAAGGCCGACAACCTAGCCACGCAGATGCTCATGAGGGTCTATGGGGCCCTGTTCTGGAGCCTAGCCCCGCTCATCAACGTCACAGAGCCTCCGCGGGTGTACGTCAGCTCCTTCTGGCCCTACGACTACAAGCCCGACACCCACCGGGACCTGTTTCTCAGGGAAGAGATCTCCCTCCTGGAGGACCTGAACCAGGTGATCGAGAACAGGCTGGAGAACAAGATTGCCTTCATCCGCCAGCACGCCATCCGGGTCCGCATTCATGCCCTCCTGGTGGACCGCTACCTGCAGACATACAAGGAGAAGATGACCTTCTTCAGTGACGGGGAGCTGGTCTTTAAGGACATCGTGGAAGACCCTGATAAATTCTACATCTTCAAGACCATCCTGGCCAAGACCAACGTCAGCAAGTTTGACCTTCCCCACCGCGAGGCCTACAAGGACTTCTTTGGGATCAACCCCATCTCCAGTTTCAAGCTCCTGTCCCAGCAGTGCTCCTACATGGGAGGCTGTTTTCTGGATAAGATCGAGCGGGCCATCACCCAGGAGCTCCCCAGCCTCCTGGGCAGCCTTGGGCTGGGGAAGAACCCAGGTGCTCTCAACTGTGACAAGACAGGGTGTGGCGAGACCCCAAAGAACCGTTATAAGAAACCCTAGGTGGCCGCGTTGCCATTCTCGGGCTCCCGTCATCGTTGGTGAATGAGCTTGTGTCCTGACTATCCGAGAAGTCCTGGTTTATTAACCCTTTGAGCCACACTGGCAGGAACCATTGTGCATTGGAGACGGGAGTTAATTGAGGCCAGTGGTGGGGGAAGGGGTGGGTCGAGGCGGGGAGTGGAAACTGAATTAGGGCCTGCTTGTCTTGTTGCTTCAAGTAGGAGCCTGACTGAGGCATGTCAGGCCACACTTGCTTTTCCTGGGTCCCCTCTCTGCAGTGGGGCTACAGAGGTGGGGGTACAGAGAGCAGCTAAACTCTAGTGTAAACTGAATTAATGAGCGTCACACAGGCTAAAAGCAGCTGAAGTTCCTTTTTCCCCGATCAGCTGAGAGGCTAGAGAAGACTTGAGTTCTGCAGGGCTGTCTGCTTCGTGCACGCAGCTGCCTCCCACACACTCTTCTGTCTGTTCCCAGTCCTCATCTGCCTCCTGAGCTTGGGTTGGCTTCACAGGAGACAATCTCTTGGGTCTGAATCAACCTGGGTGTTGAGCCTACCCCCGGGCCCTCTCCCCTGTTTCTGCAAGGGGCAGGGAATGGTTTGGAATACCAGGACGCTGAGAGAGAACAAGCACTCCCCAGGCCAGTTCTCTGGCACTTTCTAAGCCAGCTGGAAGCTTGGTCCCTTTCTCGGCCCCAGGAGGAGGGTGACTGTTCCATGTGTCCCAGTCATTTCCTTGTTGGAAGTGACTTCAGTGAGAGTCCCGGCAGGGCTCAGAGGGTTAATTGGTTTGCAGTGTGTCTTTGTCTATTGCATGTCTTGGAAAACTCAGACCCCAACGGCTTTGGGTTTCAGAGGGGACAGTGGAGAGCTTGCTCCTGCTGTTGCCACAGCTTCTCCATGGAGACACTCAGCACAGGAGTCGTTCCTTCCTGGTTTTCATCACACAGCTTTTCCTTTCGCTTCTCCATTCCCTGATGCGTCAACACTCGAAACTCAGCGTAATTTCTGGGGAGTCAGAAGCAGCACCAGCCACTCGGTGCCGCTGGCAACCCAGGCCTGACTGTCAGTTTCCCACCTGAACTTGATGCTGATGCCCACTGAGCGCATAGCAGGGGTGCCTGGCCTTCCAGTACCAATGTGTGAATGTGTGTGTGTTACATTGTCCAAGAGAGATTTAGGGAGATGACAGATGCCCGAAGGCACAGAGGGGGAGCAAGTGATGAGAGTCCTGCCTGCCTAGCACGCCCTCTCAGTGGGCAGGAGTGGACGGAGGGACGGGGCATGGAGGGGACAAGCCTTTTGATGGAAGACAGGTGAGTGACGAGTCTAAGTCTAAGGGACCTGGCCTGGCTGCCCCTTCCCCCCCCAACCCGGGGCCTCCTTCTGCCTGTCCTGGGAGTGAGCTGTCTTGGGGGACTTCCGCAAGAGGCCCTGCCAGCACCAGAGAGTCCCCCAGACCCAAGGGAAAGCCAAGACAAAGGCAGAGGGAGAAGTGGCCTGAGGGTCAGGCAGAGGAAGCAAACGGGCACACTGGTGGCCATGTTAGGCTCACACAGAGATCTGCAGTCTGGAATTCCTTGAGTTTCTTGGAACTATCAGCAGTCTGGCACGTGCTGCCTCATAGGCTGCTTCTTCTGGCTCCTTTGGAGGATCTAGACCCTCCCACAAGAAGACCAGAGGCCCCACCACCTCCAGGACATGTTTCTAAGGACAGAGTCAACCAGAGAAGACAAGTCTGCAGGGACATCCGAGGAACCTGGTGACCAGCACCTGGGAAGCTGCTTCCTTCTCGTTCAAAACCAGCCATGGCCTCATCTCTCCGTCCTTTACACTCTCAAGGGGCTGCCCTCCCACCTTGCTCCTTAATGCCCCTTCGCCCCCTCGGCTACTTTGGGCATTTCTGTTTTCCCAGTGCAGGAGGGGAAGAAAAAGTGCAGAACTGGGCATCGTCGTAGCTGCCAAGGTCAGCACTGCTTTGGGAGCAGCAGCTGGAATGAGATGAACACATTCATACGGTATTTATATTTCTGGGGGTGCATGTGACATCATCAGTGATCTTTCCCCCCTTTTCTTTTCTCCATTCAGCTTCCTTTTCTTACTCCTTCTGTTCTGCTGTTCACCCCTGGACTTCCCTTCTCTCTAACTTCCCGCAGGCTTGTCTGCCAGCCGGGGCTTTGAGCACTATTCGGTGCCCTGCTCTGTGGAGGTGGATTTCGAGCAGAATTCTGACTCTTTGGNTTTCTTCCACTCCAGCGTTTCTCATGCTGTACTCTGCATAGAAGTTAAATAAGCAGGGTGACAATATACAGCCTTGACGTGCTCCTTTTCCTATTTGGAACTAGTCTGTGGTTCCATGTCCAGTTCTAACTGGTGCTTCCTGACCTGCATATTGGTTTCTCAAGAGGCCAGTCAGGTGGTGTGGTATTCTCATCTCTTTAAGAATATTTCACAGTTTATTGTGATCCACACAGTTAAAGACTTTCGCATAGTCAATAAAGCAGAAATAGATGTTTTTCTGGAACTCTCTTGCTTTTTTTGATGATCCAGCGGATGTTGACAATTTGATCTCTGGTTCCTCTGCCTTTTCTAAAACCAGCTTGAACATCTGAAAGTTCACAGTTCACATATTGCTGAAGCCTGGCTTGGAGAATTTTGAGAATTCATTTGCTAGCGTGTGAGATGAGTGCAATTGTGTGGTAGTCTGAACATTCTTTGGCATTGCCTTTCCTTGGAATTGGAATGAAAATTGACCTTTTCCAGTCCTGTGGCCACTGCTGTTTTCCAAACTGGCTGGCATATTGAGTGTAGCACTTTCATAGCATCATCTTTCAGATTTGAAACAGCCCAACTGGAATTCCATCACCTCCACTAGCTTTGTTCGTAGTGATGCTTTCTAAGGCCCACTTGACTTCACATTCCAAGATGTCTGGCTCTAGGCGAGTGAACACACCATCATGATTATCTGGGTCATGAAGATCTTTTTGTACAGTTCTCTTGTGTATTCTTGCCACCTATTCTTAATATCCATTGCTTCTGTTAGGTCCATACCATTTCTGTCCTTATTGAGGCCATTTTTGCATGAAATGTTCCCTTGGTATCTCTAATTTTCTTGAAGAGATCTCTAGTCTTTTCCATTCTATTGTTTTCCTCTCTTTCTTTGCACTGATCACCGAGAAAAGCTTTCTTATCTCTCCTTGCTATTCTTTGGAACTCTGCATTCAAATGGGTATGTCTTTCTTTTTCTCCTTTGCTTTTCACTTCTCTTCTTTTCAGAGCTATTTGTAAGGCCTCCTTAGACACCATTTTGCTTTTTTACATTTCTTTTCCATGGGGCTGGTCTTGATCCCTGTCTCCTGTACAATGTCACAAACTTCTGTCCAGAGTTCATCAGGCACTCTGTCTATCAGATCCAGTCCCTAAATCTATTTCTACTTTCACTGTATAACCATAAGGGATTTGATTTAGGTCATACCTGAATGGTCTAATGGTTTTCCCTACTTTTTTCAATTTAAGTCTGAATTTGGCAATAAGGAAATCATGATCTGAGCCACAGTTAGCTCCCAGTCTTGTTTTTGCTGACTGTGTAGAGCTTCTCCATCTTTGTCTGCAAAGAATATAATCAATCTGATTTTGGTGTTGACCACCTGGTGATGTCTATGTGTAAAGTCTTTTCTTGTGTTGTTGGAAGAGGGTGTTTGCTATGACCAGTGTGTTCTCTTGGCAAAATTCTAGTAGCCCTTGCCCTGCTTCATTCCATACTACAAGGCCAAATTTTCCTGTTACGCCGGGTGTTTCTTGACTTCCCACTTTTGCATTCCAGTCCCCTATAATGAAAAGGACATCTTTTTTGGGTGTTAGTTTTAAAAGGTCTTGTGGGTCTTCATAGAACTGCTCAACTTCAGCTTCTTCAGCATTACTGGTTGGGGCATAGGCTTGGATTACTGTGATATTAAATAGTTTGCCTTGGAGATGAACAGAGATCATTCTGTCATTTTTGAGATTGTATCCAAGTACTGTATTTCAGACTCTCTTGTTGACCATGATGGCTACTTCATTTCTTCAAAGGAATTCCTGCCCACAGTAGTAGATGTAATGGTCATCTGAGTTAAATTCACCCATTCCAGTCCATTTTAGTTTGCTGATTCCTAGAATGTCAATGTTCACTCTTGCAATCTCCTGTTTGACCACTTCCAATTTGCCTTGATTCATGGACCCAACATTCCAGATTCCACCACCTAATCTGCCTCTTGAGAAATCTCTATGCAGGTCAGGAAGCAACAGTTAGAACTGGACATGGAACAACAGACTGGTTCCGAGTAGGAAAAGGAGTACATCAAGGCTGTATATTGTTACCCTGCTTATTTAACTTCTATGCAGAGTACAGCATGAGAAACGCTGGACTGGAAGAAACACAAGCTGGAATCAAGATTGCTGGGAGAGAGCTGGTGTACATCTGTGGTGGATTCATGTCGATGTATGGCAAAGCCAATAGAGTATTGTAAAGTAAAATAAAGTAAAAAAAAAAAAAAAAAATTGCCGGGA
>SJYV01013106.1:0-32955 GCA_006410875.1 Neotragus pygmaeus | reverse complement strand
GCCGAAGAATTGATGCTTTTGAACTGTGGTGTTGGAGAAGACTCTTGAGAGTCCCTTGGACTGCAAGGAGATCCAACCAGTCCATTCTGAAGGAGATCAACCCTGGGATTTCTTTGGAAGGAATGATGCTGAAGCTGAAACTCCAGTATTTTGGCCACCTCATGTGAAGAGTTGACTCATTGGAAAATACTCTGATGCTGGGAGGGATTGGGGGCAGGAGGAGAAGGGGACGACCGAGGATGAGATGGCTGGATGGCATCATGGACTCGATGGATGCGAGTCTGAGTGAACTCCGAGAGATGGTGATGAACAGGGAGGCCTGGCATGCTGCAATTCGTGGGGTCGCAAAGAGTCAGACACGACTGAGCGACTGAACTGAACTGATGCAATATTGCTCTTTACAGCATCAGACCTTGCTTCTTTCACCAGTCACATCCACAGCTGGGTATTGTTTTTTCTTTGGCTCCATCCCTTCATTCTTTCTAGAGTTATATCTCCACTGATCTCCAGTAACATATTGGGCACATACCGACTTGAGGAGTTCCTCTTTCGTATCTTTTTGCCTTTTCCTACTGTTCATGGGGTTCTCAAGGCCAGAATACTGAAGCGGTTTGCCATTCCCTTTTCCAGTGGACCACATTCTGTCAGACCTCTCCATCATGACCTGCCCGTCTTGGGCTGCCCCACAAGCATGGCTTAGTTTCATTGAGTTAGACAAGGCTGTGGTCCTAGTGTGATTAGATTGACTAGATTTCTGTGAGTATGGTTTCAGTGTGTCTGTCCTCTGATGCCCTCTTGCAACACCTGCCATTTTACTTGGGTTTCTCTTATCTTGGGCAAGGGTTACCTCTTCACAGCTGCTCCAGCAAAGCACAGCCACTGTGCTTTACCTTGGACGAGGGGTATCTCCTCACAGTCGCCCCTCCTGACCTTGTAAATATAATAGCTCCTCTCAGCCCTCCTGTGCCTGCGCAACTGCCACTCCTTTGTCATGGGGTAGCTCCTCTCAGTACTTAGTGTAATATCATCTAATTAACAAAGTCATGATGTCCACTTAGCTGAACCTCGGCATAGAATAGACATGTGGTTCTGCCTAAAGAGGGAGATGAGACTGATTTCTCAAAGTATAAATCTCTGCTTACCTTTTCTTTCATTTAATGCTCATTTTATTTAAATATATGTTAGTATAAAATACCACTGGCTAGAAATAATAACGGTATCTGAGACTCCACTTGTTTCTTTTGTGGGTCCAAGTTCCATCCTAGCTCTAAGTCCACTTCTTCCTGAGGTTCTCTGGATATTTCACATCTAGTGTCAGAGTCTAGTGAAGATTTCTTGGGGCAAAGGTTATTATTAATGCTCCCAGTTGAGCCTCTTGGATTGCAAGGAGATCAAACCAGTCAATCCTAAAAGAAATCAACCTTGAATACTCGTTGGAAGGACTGATGCTGAAGCTGAAGCTCCAATCCTTTGGCCACCTGATGTGAAGAGCCAACTCACTGGAAAAAGACCCTGATGCTGGGAAATATAAATGGCAAGAGGAGAAGGAGGGGACAGAGGATGAGATGGTTGGATAGCAGCTCTGACTCAATGGATATCAGCCTGAGCAAACTCTGGGAAATGGTGAAAGACAGGGAAGCCTGGTGTGCTGCAGTTCATGGGGTCACAAAGAGTTGGACATAACTTAACAACTGAAAAACAACAATTCATTAAAATACCAATCTATATCAGGCTTATCAATGTTGCCATGTACTCATAGATGAGGAAGCTTTTATTTCCAAAGGGAAAGTGAAAGTGTTAGTAGCTCAGTCACTTTAGACGGATGATGAATTACTCCAGAATAAGAAGACAGCCCACAGAGAATATTCTGGCCATGTTTATTGGAGAGTTGGATAGTTAACAAAAATGCCCTCTGCATATTGATCCCAAACTTCCATTAAGGCAGGAGATTCACTCTGGTAACTATTCTCTCCTTTAAAAAAATCCTTTTCTGAATGGTACAGATGAACCTATTTTCAGGGCAGGAATAGAGACACAGTCATAGAGAATGGACTTGTGGCCACAGAGGGGGAAAGAGAGAGTGGGATGAATCAAAGAGTAGCATAGACACTTGTGTGTACCACTTTGTGTAAAATAGAGAGCTAGCAGGAAAGAGCTGTATAGCCCAGGGAGCATAGCTTGGTGCTCTGTGATGACCTAGATGGCTGGGATGGGAGGGATGTTCAAGAGGGAGGAGATATATTTATACTTAGAACTGATTCATGTTGTACAGTACAAAGCAACACAACACTGTAAAGCAATTATCCTCCAATTAAAAATAAATTAAAAAAAGCCTTTTCTGTTGATCTCTCTGCAGAGAAAATAGTTTATATCAGAATTTCTTGGTTACTAAAAAGCTAACTATCTGTCCAATAGATAGGTGAAAAAAAAATCCAAGCCACATCGTTCGCTTCTAGTTACTGTGTATTCAAGCAATGTAAACTAATAATAACTAAATAAGTAGCAATAGAAATTTGTTATTTCACTGAAAATGATGTGTTCTATATTCATGAAGAAGTTATTTTTATATTACCCCAACACTATTAGCCTAGTCAATAGTAGATAACATAAAATGAACAAGAAATTTCTAAATTTCTCTTTACAAAAATTATTTTGGAGAATGAGAAAAGAGGAAAGCTTAAAGTAGTTTGTGTATGCATGTGTGCTCAGTCGTGTCTGACTCTTTATAACCCTGTGTAGGGTTACATGTAGGCCCACATGACTGTAGGCTGCCAGGCTCTTCTGTCCATGGAAATTTCCAGGCAAGAATATTGCAGTGAGTTGCCATTTCCTTCTTCAGGGGATCTTCCCAACCCAGGTATCAAATCCACATCTCTTGTGTCTCCTGCATTGGCAAATGGATTCTTTACCAGCTAAGCCACAGTTTGAGTAGGGATAATTCACAGAATTATGTTCATATGATCTCACAGTCATGACCTCTAAGGGAAGAAGTGAAGTTTATGTTTAGGGTTAAACAATGAGTATGCTTCAATCACTGAAACCTGTCTGTAAAAACAAACTGATTCCTAAGTGTTGTTATATTCTGAATTCCTAAATAAGATAGAGAATTTGAGTCAGTTATAATCCTTACTCCTGGAATAGTACTTTGGCAGAAATAAACCAACAAAAGATTAAAACTTTGTTTCTGATGAAACAGTCTGAATTTGGGGGGCAAGTTTTCCCTCAATGAATAGGAAGGGAGTGGAAGTGGCATTTTAAAAGGGCAGAGTGCCATTTGTAGGAAAGACTTTTGCTGAGCACCCTTCTTTTTTGTTTTTGTTTTTTCATTTAAATATAAATTTATTTATCTTAATTGAAGGCTAATTACTTTACAATATTGTATTGGTTTTGCCATACATCAATATGAATCCACCACGGTTGTACATGTGTTCTGCGTCCTGAACCCTCCTCCCGCCTCCCTCCCTGTACCATCCCTCTGGGTCGTCCCGGTGCACCAGCCCCAAGCATCCAGTATCATACATCCAACCTGAACTGGCGATTCATTTCTTATAAGATATTATACATGTTTCAATGCCATTCTCCCAAATCATCCCACCATCTCCCTCTCCCACAGAGTCCAAGACTGTTCTATACATCTGTGTCTCTTTTGCCGTCTCACATACAGGGTTATCATTACCATTTTTCTAAATTCCATATATATGTATTAGTATACTATATTGGTGTTTTTCTTTCTGGCTTACTTCACTCTGTATAATGGGCTCCAGTTTCATCCACCTCACTANAAGGAGATCAGTCCTGGGTGTTCTTTGGAAGGAATGATGCTGAAGCTGAAACCCCAGTACTTTGGCCACCTCATGCGAAGAGCTGACTCATTGGAAAAGACTCTGATGCTGGGAGGGATTGGGGGCAGGAGGAGAAGGGCACGACAGATGAGATGGCTGGACGGCATCACCGACTCAATGGATGTGAGTCTTAGTGAACTCCGGGAGTTGGTGATGGAAAGGGAAGCCTGGGATGCTGCAATTCATGGGGTCGCAAAGAGTTGGACACGACTGAGCGACTGAAATGAACTGAATGCCTTGCATTGCTTTCTATCTTCCTGTGTCAGTTTTCTTTTTCTTGTCTTTACTGACCTGGAATTGCTTTTCTCCAAAATCCATTAATTCTCAATAGTTGACTTTGTCTCTGTTTTCTAGGGAACCTGAAATAAAACAAGTATCTATTTATTTTAAAGATCAAAGAGATAATGTCTGTATAGGTGATCAACACTTAATAAATGCTAGTTCTCTTTCCTCATTTTGCTTTCTTCTTTTACCTCTCTAACAATAACAACAAAAAATGCATTTTTCTGTCTTTTGCATTATCCTATTAGAAAACTGCAGCGTGATTTATACAGTGGCTATACTCTCTTAACTAAAATTTCTTTTTAAAAATAATTATATATATATATTTATTTTTGGCTGTGCTGGGTCGTCATTGCTGCATAGGCTTTTCTCTAGTTGTGATGAGCAGGGGCTACTCTCTAGCTGAGATGCACTGGCTTCTCATCATGGTGGCTTCTCTTGTTGCAGAGCACAGGCTCTAGAGTGTGAGGGCTTCAGTAGTTGTGGCATGTGGGCTCAGTAGTTGCAGCCCCCAGGCTCTAGAGCACAGGCTTGATAGTTGTGGCACACAGGCTTAGTTGCTTCACAGCATGTGGGGTCTTTCCGGACCAAGGATCAAACCTATGTCCCCTGCATTGGCAGGTGATTCTTTATCCCTGTGTCACCACGGAAGCCCTTAACTAAAAGTTTTAATGTAAGAGCATAAGTATAAGCATCTTTACAAATAGATAACGCACAGAGTTCTGTATTTTCTTGGGATAATTATAGGACCACAGCTAAATCTCTGAAATACATCAGAGGGTTGATTTGGATTGGTAAAATCCTTGCAGAGAAAGTAACACACTTCATTTCCTCCAATTACTGTGTGCAAAAGCATTCAGTTTGGTAACACATGTTAGCCTAAGGCTATCTAACAGATAGTTCCCTTCATAGTAGGTTATAGCACTTTGTTCTATGCTACGCTTAGTCACTCAGTAGTGTCCAACTGTTTGCAACCCCATGGGCTATAGCCTGCCAGGCTCCTCTGTCCATGGGGATTCTACAGGCAAGAATACTGGAGTGGGTTGCATTTCCTCCTCCAGACGATCTTCCCAATCTCTTCCCTCCAGAGATCTTCCCAATCTCCCGCATTGCAGGCAGATTCTTTTTTTGTTGTTTATTATTTTTATATTATTTTTTTCCTTTTTAAAAAAACTTTACAATATTGTATTGGTTTTGCCATACATCAACATGAATCTGCCACGGGTGTACATGTGTTCCCAATCCTGAACCCCCCTCCCACCTCCCTTCTCATACCATCCCTCTGGGTCATCACTGTCTGAGCCACCAGAGAAACCCATAGCACTCTGCCAAGAGTCATCATTTTATGTCTTTTCTCAGGAGATTTATTTGTGTTCTTTTGTTGTTGTTGTCTTTTTACAATTGTATAATTACAGCCTAAAGGAAAACACTCTTATTTTTCCCTCTCTTGAAAGACAAGATTTTCAGCAATTTGGGTTTATTAGTCTCTAATTTGATTTCCTAATAATTTGTCTTCTTTCCCCAAATTCCTGTGAGTGAAATTACTTTTAAAAAATAGGCTTACAACCTTTCTAGAATTAGTTAATCTCATTATGAAAGATTGCAAATTAAAATTAGAAGTTCAGTTCAGTTCAGTTCAGTCACTCAGTCGTGTCTGATTCTTTGAGACCCCATGAATCACAGCACACCAGGCCTCCCTGTCCATCACCAACTCCCAGAGTTCACTCAAACTCATGTCCATCGAGTTGATGAAACCTTAGTCTTAATAGTTCACCTAATCCCTAAATTTAACTCCCCCAGCTCCCTTCAATCTTTCTTCTCTGATTGAAGAATCATTTTTTGTTCTATGGTTAAATTCTAGCTTTACTTTTCTGGTTATTCAGATATTATATATTTCTTAAATTTTTTCTCTTCTTAAAAAATTGTCTTTATTTTAATCAAGGTTAAACAGTCCTATTATTTAAGGAATCAAGTATTCCACAGCAACTTATGGCAAAGAGCAGACCTCTGAATGTTCCAATTCCCTGATTCAAAATTCTTCTTCCAAAAACAATTACTTTGAACACTTTTGGCTGATTATTTTGGTACCACTCACAGCTCCAAAACTCATATTTTTACTGTTGCTTCTTGTTTTCCTTTTCAAGCTTTATTTATTGACTTTCTACCATGGAAAATGAAGATTTAGTTCTTTCCCCTGTCCTATTCCTCAAGGTCTTCCCAGGTGGCTAGTGGTAAAGATCCTGCTTGCCAATGCAGGAGCTGCAAGGGACATGGGTTCAATTCCTGGGTGGGAAGATCCCTTGGAGGAGGGTATGGCAACTCACTCCAGTATTCTTGCCTGGAGAATCCCATGGACAGAAGGGCCTGGTGGGCTACAGCCCATGGGGTCACAAAGAGTCAGACACGACTAAAGTGACTTAGCAGCAGCTGCAGTCCCCCAAACCCTCAACAGAGTTCTGCCTCTTCTCTTCCTCTATTATAATGTACACCTTTGTTTTGACTTACTCCTTTTTTCAGTAGATTTGAAGTTTATGGATGGTTAGTCTTTTGAGATCTTGCAGGTCTAAGGATGTTCTGTTCTACTCTCACACTATGTTTGCAATTTTTGTGAATATACAATTTCATGCTGAAAATAATTGCTCCTCAAATTTTCCTTTAGTCTTTTTCCCTCCTTGTTCTTAGTTTCAGTAACTTCTATTGATGTGCCTTCAAGTTCTTTGATGCTCCCCCCTAGTATTCAATTTGATGTTATCCTATATTAAAAAAAATTTTAGATATTGTATTTTTAATTCTAGAAATTCAATTTGATTCTTCTTCATATTTTCCACATCTCTCTTGAAATTATTCCCTCATTATATGCATTCTTTCCTATCAGCTTAAAAATATTTATAAAATTATTTAAAAGTCCTTGTTAATCTATCATCTGGGTCATCTATTCATCTCTTTTAATTGACTATGTTACATTGTCCTTCTTGGCATGCCTGTTGACTTTATTTTGTATATTGGATATTGTGGATGATATGAAGTAGACCCTTGATTACCTTCTTCTAAAGAGGGTTAGCTCACACTCTGATTCTATGAAGGTCTGGCTCTAAACTTTGCTGGGATAGGTTTATTTCGTTTCTTTTCCCCTTAGTCCAAACTATCAGCTCTTTAGTTCTGTGATATGGTCCTTAGTCCTGAGGTGTGGCTTCTATGATATTTTAGAACAGCTTAGGACTTCATCTTAATTGCTGTGTTCATGCTATTAAGCAGCTGCTAACATCTCACTTCTTATCCTTCCAGCTTCTACTTCCCACTGATGTGGTCAGCTGAGTTCTAGGTGCCTGCTTCTACCTAAAGGTAATAACATCAAGGACTCCATGGGCCTGTTTCCAAGGATGGGTTTTTCCAAGTCCCAAAGTCTTCAGTGTCTCAGATCACTCACAAAGTTTACCCAGACTATGGTGTCTCCATTTCTATGCTTTTTGGAGTGAACATCCCACATTAATGGTTCTTTTATCAATTGTCGTAGGTACTTGCTTGCCTCTGTATGAAGCATTTGAGATATTTGGTGGGGGGATGAATTAAGTGGTAGAAAAAGGTTTTAGTGCAGAAAAGGTCACCCTCTTTTATTTTTTACCCCAGGAACAGTTCTGGAGAATAATGTAGGATAGGCAGAGAGCAGCCCACTGGAACCAGCTCCCAATATTTAGAAAGACCTGTAATTTCCCAGTGGCTGGAAATATTTTAATTGGGAGACAGCTCAATGCAACTGGGCTGCAGCACCCAGCTGTGCCTGAATGGTTTTCATAGATACTTGTGTTGTCAGTTAATGCTCTGCTGTATGTGCAAGGAATTAGCTTTATTCATTATTTCTTTTAATGGCTAAACTTGCTGGAAATTGTTGTGTTCTACTGTTTTGTTGTTATTGTTCTTAATCATATTTTGATTTAGGTTGGTAATAAAAACCAAGGAAATGTGCTATTATGCAATTTTTGATTCAGATTTAATATGTCCATATTATGGCCCATTATGTTTTTGTTTGTAGACCATGGGTTAGGCTTTTCAAATGACTAACATTTCTACCAGAAATCCAAGACATTTTTCATCTGGAAACCATGCTAATGAGTACAGGAAATAATTGGAAATATCCATCGTTGTTGTCAGAAGAGAAATCAGCAACAACTGATGCTTTTACCATGAAGTTAATGTAGGATTAATTATACTCCCATCAGGAATACAGGTGTTTCCAAAAGCAAATGACTGCTTTGATTCAATCTACTTTGCTGTTTCTCTTAAATAAGCAGAAGGAGCAGTAGCTGTGCAGATAGAGCAGAGCAAGCAGAATGGTTCTGTACACTCACTCCCAGCCAGACTGCCTCAGTTTCTGTCCCAGCTCTGGACTGCATAGTACACACTAACTGCAATCCGGAGAAAGTTATTTAATCCTGCAGCTCTTAGTTTTCTTATCTGTAAAATGAGTAATGAAAGTAATGCCACATAGGTGATTAGAACACTTAGTTACATGTTGTACTCTTAACGGGTACCCAGCATTTTGCATGCACACAATAGCTTTCAGGCATATAACAGTAATACAAAAGTGGAATACAGGAGCTAGATTCTTGTATGTGCCACAAAATCAGTGTAACTCCAGGTGAATGGCTGCATAAGAAAATAGAATGATAAATTTAAAATAGGAATAATAATAATAAATTATAAATTTAATAGTAAATTTAATTTCTTTTATTGTGATAACACATAATACAGGTCTTTCTAAGTATTACAGCTTTTTCTGAATATTGGGACCTGGTTCCAGAAGGCTGCTCTCTGCCTACCCTACATTATTTTCCAGGACTCTTCCTAGAGTGAAAAAAAAAGGGGGGGGGTTGATCTTTCCTGCACTAAAATCTGTTAGCTAGAGAAGTGTTTAGTTACCTTTCTGTTATCTGCAAAACACTCAGCTACCCGGATTATACGCAGGTAAGGTAAGGTGAAGTTGCTCAGTAGTGTCCAACTCTTTGCGACCCAGTGGACTGTAGCCTACCAGGCTCCTCCGTCCATGGGATTCTCCAGGCAGGAATACTGGAGTGGATTGCCATTTCCTTCTCTAATTTATACTCAGCAAATGCTCAATTAGCAAGTGACTTTTAATTCCTGTTCATTCTTTCTCTAAAGGCCACTGCTAAAACCAATTACAAGGTGTAGTAAAAAATCTCTTTAAAAGGATCATAAATATATTGGTTCTCATTCCTGGCTATGCATTGAAGATACTGGATAGTATTAAAAATTAGCTTCAGAGAATATGATTTAATTGGCACAGAGTGCTTTTAAATTATATCCAGGATTGGAATCAGTGATAGAATGCATTAGAAAGACAAATCTGTTAAGTCCAGGTTATCTCCAATGTCTGCTCATAGGTGAAAACAGTTGATGGCTTTATCTCAAGGGCTTTTTTTAATGTATATTTTTGGGCATTTCTTCTTGAAGTTGGCACAGGCATCACTATTACTATATGGATAAAGATTTTTAGTTTTAATAATTTGAAGGCTTTTTTTTTTGGTGTGTATTGAAAACATACCACTAGCTTTCAGACATATGGATGGATGTTATTGCTTAGAAGCTGACTTAATGAGTTGATTTAAAGAAACTATTAAGTGAATAATGACATCGGAAGTTGTACTGTGTAGGGTATTGTTTCCCTCCTCCTCCTAATTGATGTCCTTTCCAGAATCTCAGAAAGTGATCTCATTTGGAAATAAGGTCTTTGCATTTATAACAAGTTGGGCTTCCCCAGTGGTTCAGGGGTAAAGAATCTGCCTGCAAAGCAGGAGACGCAGGAGGCATGGGTTTGATCCTTGGGTCTGAAAGTTCTCCTAGAGGAGGGCATGGCAACAGACTCTGGTGTTCTTGCTTGGACAATCCCATAGACAGAGGAGTCTGGCAGGCTACAATCCATAGGGTTGCAAAGAGTCAGACATGACTTAAGTGACTGAGAATGCATTCATACATATATAATATTAAGATGAGGTCTTACTAGAGTAGGGTGAGTCTTTAGCCCAAGAAGGGCTTAATCAATATTTTCTTATAAGAAGAAGAGAAGAGACAGAAACAGATACACAGAGAGAACACCATGTGATAATGGAGGCAGAGACTGGAATGCTTTGTCTATAAGCCAAGGATCACCAAAGATTGTCAACCACCAAAACCTAAGAGGCAAGGTAGTATTCTTCCTAGAGTCTTCAGAGGGACCATCGCCCTGCTGACAGCTTTCTGACTTCTAGCCTCCAGAACTATAAGAAAATAAGTTTCTATTGTTTTAAGCCACCAAGTTGTGGATCTTTGTTAAGGGAACCCTAGGAACCTAATACAGGGACAGGGCAAAATAATGAATTGAGCAGGTGAATGAGTGAAATTGTGGAAACTGTGCCTTAGGATGAAATTCAAAGTTTCTGTGTGGCTTTAAAGTTTCTCTAGCATTTGCTCATGATGTCTTTACTAGTTACGTTTCTTGCCTTTTGTAAGTTATGCTTCAACTGTATAGAGATTTCCTCAGTTTCTGAGTTTCTTATTTCAGGTAGATGGCAGGTAACATACCCTCTGCTTTTTTACTGACCAGCTCTTTTCATCTCATATCTGTTTTGGTCACCACCAGTTCTCCAATAACAAATACAATATCTCATATATAGGAGATATAAATATGTCATACAAGGATTTAAATTTTCATATAAATCCTGAGAAAGAAATATTTTCCATTGCCTTCATTGTATATAATTCATCTACATGTATTTTATATACAACCAGATCTGAGATGGAAATGCTATTGCCACACTTAAAAAATTAATTTGTTTTAATTGGAGGATAATTACTTTACAATATTCTGNTGAAGAAGGCTGAGCACTGAAGAATTGATGCTTTTGAACTGTGGTGTTGGAGAAGACTCTTGAGAGTCCCTTGGACTGCAAGGAGATCCAACCAGTCCATTCTGAAGGAGATCAACCCTGGGATTTCTTTGGAAGGAATGATGCTGAAGCTGAAACTCCAGTACTTTGGCCACCTCATGAGAAGAGTTGACTCATTGGAAGACTCTGATGCTGGGAGGGATTGGAGGCAGGAGGAGAAGGGGACGACAGAGGATGAGATGGCTGGATGGCATCACCGACTCGATAGACATGAGTCTGAATGAACTCTGGGAGATGGTGATGAATAAGGAGGCCTGGAGTGCTGCGATCCATGGGGTCGCAAAGAGTCGGACACTACTGAGCGACTGAACTGAACTGAACTGATGGTTTTTGCCATACATTGATATTAATCAGCCATATTGCCACATTTTTTACTACTTTTTATATCTTTAGGTATCCCTGTGTGTGTTAGTTGCTCAGTCATGTCCAATTCTGTGACATCATGGACAGCAGCCCAGCAGGCTCCTCTGTCTATAGGCTTCTCCAGGCAAGAATACTGGAGTAGGTTGCCAAGTCCTTCTCCAGGGGATCTTCCCGACCCAGGGGTTGAATCCAGGTCTCCCACATTGAAGGCAGATTCTTTACAATCTGAGCCAACAGGGAAACCACAGTAGATATCCCTAGGGGAGATAAAAAGAGGACTAGACTGAAAGTCAGACAATATGATCTCTCTTCTTGGTTCCACCATTAATTAGCTGTGACATCAAGCAAAATACCATCATCTCTGGTTCACAGTTAATAAAAAGAGATGGACTGGTGATTATTAAAATCCTTTCCCTATCTGAGACCACATTTGAAAGTGAGACCCTAGATAGACCTTAGAATACCGACTGTCCAGCCAGAATAGCACCATTGTGAATTTTAAAAATTGGCACTTAATAACCATTTCACCTTCTCTCTTGTGTGCCTCCTGACCTGCAGAGGCTGGAAAGCCAGAAGATGCACTATAGAAACTCCCTTGCAGCTACTGTAATGAATGTGATTTGGATTTGGCTGATTAGATGAGATTTGGACAGCAGAAGTGAGGTTGGGGCTCCCTCTCTGATGCTTCTAGAGTGTTTCTACTGCCAAGCTTAGCTGTGAAGGATTTTGTTTTTCTGAGGTGGCATCCAGGCACCAGCTGTGTGGGTGTCATAATGCAGGACATGACAGCTCTTGTGCATCCATGGATCACAGTGGGCACAGGTGATTCAGGAATGGGCAGCATTTGCAGTCTATCTTTTGATGATAATGATTTTGCGATAATCGAAGCCAGAGTACGGTTTTGAAGTCAGAGGTTTCTTGATTACAGAAGAGGCAGCAGCTGTTTGGTGGACCTGTTTTGTGGTGTGGGTTTTGAGTGTGACTTTTCTATCTAAAATCTGTTTCTTCAGCCTTCCCACAGATATGTAAGTAATTTAGTGCTCATTTATGGACTCCTTCCTGCTTAAACTGTTATTTAAGTGGATTTTGTTTTCTGCAACTGAATCTTGACTGATACAAAGGTGGACATTTATAGAACTTAGTCAAGAACAAAGTAATTTCAATAAGGCTTTGTAATTTAATAGGGTTATTTTCCATTTCACTCTGATCCCAGCATTAAGATCAGGATAGAGACTTTGTCTGTAAATGGTTCATGTTAGAGTCATTATGAATTCCAGGTATCTAGCTTTGTAAGATTGCTTTGCCTTGTTACTGTGGCACTGATCCTCTCAGAAAAAAAAGATCTCATTCTTTTTGTTCTGTTTATATTATAGCTCATTTGACAGATTCAAATATGAATAAACCAAGGTCTGTTACCTGTGCTCAGAAAGACATTGGAGAATTCTATTCTTATGCATTGTAAAGTCAGCAAAAATTCATTTTTAAATATTCTTCTTGGACTGAGGAAGTCAAGGTTATCAACCCCATTCAAAAGAATCTCAATCAACAACACACTGTCACTAGGTGGTTACTTGCCTGAAAACATTGAGTAGCTCAGCCTGAGGGTTTGATACACTCATAGGGGTACAAATATTGCATTTGTGTCAACCATGGGTGATTTTTTTTCAAGGTAAATAAGGAAATTGTTTGTTAAGAGGTTCAGAGGGTCAGGAGAAAAGCTCTTCAAAAATACAGAGAACAGTTTATTCTTCTCATTGACAGTGAATTTCTGGTCAGAAATTGCATTTTATGAAAGCCCTCTTGACCCAGTTAATATTTCCCATGTGTGTGTTTTTGTTTTTTACTTTCTCAGGACAAGTTTCTGGGTCTGAATGAAAAATCCCATTAAACTAAGAGTCAAGTTAGATCAAATCACTGGATATTGAAATTACTGTGTTTACTAGCCTTGTGTATTTCCTAACAAAGATAGGGACTGGGGCTGGGGAGAAACATTGTTTAAAATATTTGCAAATCATACATCTCAAAGGTGCTAATATCTGAAATTAATAAAAAAAACTTATACAATTCAAAACAAAAAACAACAAAAACAAAACAGTCTGATAAGAGAATAGTGAGAAAATCTAAGTAGATATATGTTCCATAGAAGACACAGAGATGGCCAACAGAAACATGGAAGGATATTCTACCTTATTAATCAGCAGAGAACTCAAAACCACAGTGAACTATCACCTCACACCTGTTACAATGTTTATTATCAAAAAGACAAGAAATAACAAGTGTTCACAAGAATGTGGAGTAAAGAGAACTTTTATGCCCTGTTGGTGGGAATGTAAATTGGTGTATCCACTGTAGAAGATCCCTCAAAAAATGAAAAATAGAGCTATCATATAATCTAGCAATTCCACATCTAAATATTAATTGGAAGAAAGGAAAACTTGAATTCAAAAAGATGTGTGTACCCTCACGTTATTGCAGCATTATTTACAATAGCCGATATGGAAAGATAGAGATAGAGAAATTGTGTAATATATACAGTGGAATACTATTCAGTCATATATAAGTAGGAAATATTGCCATTTGCCACAGCATGTGTAGATTCAAGGGTATCATGCTAAGTGAAGTTAAGTCAGACTGAGAAAGACAAATGATGGTTCCAATATGTGGAATATAAACTAAGTTCACAGATACAGAGAACAGATTGGTGGTTGCTAGATGTGATGGTGGTGGTGTGAGTGGGAGAAATGGGTGAAAATTTTTTAAAAGTTTAAATAAGTTGTGTAAAAAGTCATTTTTATAGTACCTAGTTGAAGACATGGGCTTCTCTGGTGGCTCAGTGGCAAAGAATTCACCTGCTATGCAAGAGACATGGGTTCAATCCCTGGGTCAGGAAGATCCCCTGGAGAAGGAAATGGAATCCACTCCAGTATTCCTGCCTAGAGAATTTCATGGAGAGAGGAACCTGGTGGGCTACAGTCCATGGGGGTGGCAAGAGTTGAACATGACTTAGTGACTAAACGGCCACCAGATGAAGACACAAACTATAGTGTCTTTTTTTGTTTTGTGCTGCTTGAGAAATGATTGGATTATCTAAGGTCTAGCTACTGTGGTGTATACTTTGATATTGCATTTTGGCCAGTGACCTGGATGGTATGATTTTCCTACTGTACTGATGAGAGAGGTGAAGTAATGAGATGTTAACAGAAGTTGCTAATGTCACATCATTGAAAAGTAGATCTTCTGACTGACCTAGGGCTCTTTCTGCTGCTGCCTGTGATTGTTACACCGTATTCCCCAGAGATGCCTCAGGCAGTCATGAGGGGCTGTGTGTTGTGTGGTGACAGGGAAAAGAAAAGGGAGTGTTTGAAGTGGGGGTTGAGATGATGAGTTCCCCACCACTTTCAGATCAGAGTAATACTGCCTTGATTCATTTTAGGTACTAGGATTCCGCAAGGATTTCATCCAAAAAAAGATTTCAGATCTAAAAATGTCTGGGCTATAAATGCTTTCTCGATATTTCCTATCTATCCTTCCTCACTATCTCTCTCCTCTTGCCTTAAATTTTCTTATTTCTCTTTTTGGAGAGAAAGAGTGGCAAAGGATTCATGGTGGTATGTGAATAGCCCCAGTCATGTGAGTTCCGTTCCATTCAGTTCAATAAATATCCTTGAATTACATATTCCTTCAGAATTTTTCTACTCAGCAGATCTTCTTTGAGCTGGGGATACAAATGACATGTGGTGTCTACCATTACCAACGAATGTCTGACTTTGGGGTGGAAGTGAGGGAGGAAACTTGAGACCAAGGAAACACAGATATTTAGAAATGAGAATGTTTGCTAACCCCACAGTGACTTGTGTGTGTGCTCAGTCATGTCTGACTCTTTGTGATCTGATGGACTATAGCCAGCCAGGCTCCTCTGTCCATGGGATCTCCCAGGTGAGAATACTGGAGTGGGTTGCCATTTCCTCCTCCAAAGGATNAACCCCACAGTGACTTGTGTGTGTGCTCAGTCATGTCTGACTCTTTGTGATCTGATGGACTATAGCCAGCCAGGCTCCTCTGTCCATGGGATCTATCAGGTGAGAATACTGGAGTGGGTTGCCATTTCCTCCTCCAAAGGATCTTCCTGATCCAGGGATCGAACTCACATCTCCTGAACTGGCAGATGAGTTGTTATCCACTGGACCACCAGGGACACGGACTAGATCAAGTCTGGCTTTTGCTGACTCTCCAGTCCTGGGTCTGTTTCCTCACTTCTGACACAGGTGAGGCTGAAGGACATCCTCTTAGGACAGCTCTGAACAGAAAACCCAGAAAATCCAAGAGGGCCGTAGTGCCATCTTGTTCTCACCTGAGCGTTGCCAAGAGAACACAGTTGAAGCTAAAGTTGGTTGTAAGATTCCAATCCTATGTATTTTTAGTCACACTCTGCCTCTTTTACAAGCTGGATTGTATCACACATTTTTTTTTAAGGCTGGTAAACTATCAACAACCAATCTGGATTCAGTTTGATTGAGTCGTCCATCATATTCTGATAGTCTCAGAAGATGTCACATAACCACTGGAAAAAACACACAGAATTCATGAAACATCCATACAGTAAAAGCATATACTTTCCTCTAAGATGCTATTGTCATAGCATTACAAGATAGTGCCGGGAGCCACCATGAGAGATCCCACCCATGACAAGGTCATGCGGAGAGGCCTGATGGGCAAGGCGAGTCAGGTTTCAGGGGTTTCCTCTGGGCTTTCCTGAACATCTACCCCCCAAAACCAGACTCTGCCTGTCTTATTGTACTGTGCTTTCCACTCTTCTGCCTCTAAAAGGAATTAACTTAGGGCTCCAGTTAACAGTCTCCTGCATATAAAAAGAATGTCTCAGTTTAAACCCCTTTGATGGCTTTCAAACTTACCTGACCGGTCTGCCTGGACTTTACAATTTGTGGATTGTTTACAGCCCCCAACCGTGAGAGGCACGAAGCTCAAAACATCTTAAAGATAGAGAGCCTTTTAGAGCTAAGAATTAGTTTGGTGAAGAGTTTGTTGAGTTAATGTTTGCCACCAGGCCTCCATATCCTTTATCTTTTAGGCACCTGGGAGGATATTAATCAAAGTAAATGGAATGCAGAAATAGGAATATAGTAGTTTTGATGTTAGCAATACTAGACTTTTGAGATAATTTTCTCTTTGTTATAAATCACTGTACTCCTTTTTCCTTGTTATAAATTGTTGTATCCTTGCTATGTAAGAATCTAACTTTATTTAGTGCTTTCTGAGAGTGGCACCAGACTTTGGGAAGAACAACACTGTTACCCTTATCAGAAAAGGGCTGTAAAATGTTAATTGGCCTTCTGGCCAGAAGATGATGTAAATCACCTAAGACTTATGTATACAACTAGGTATGCAGATAGAAAGGCTGGTCTCGATAAGAGTCAGGGCTGCTAACACTGCATAATTTTGTATTATCCATTGATCTCTATGTAAAATCAAAAGTATATAAGGCCTTTCCGGACAATAGAGGATGGTCCAGTCACTGGACTGGTTTCCCCCGTGTCTTTTCTTACTCTATTTTCTGGCTGAATTCCCATCTGGGGCATGGAGGCTCACTATGTATACTTATTTGTCCTGGCTTCTAAGATCTGAAAGAGAGGGAGCCCAAGGCGGGGCACCCTCTGCTATTCAAATGGGTGCTGGTGGCCTAACGTTGCAGATCTCTTGTCCTGAGGTTTTATTAGTTCTCCACATAAACCAAGTTATTGAGCATCTTTTCTCCACTAAATTTCCCACTACACTATTCTTTCCTAATCTCTCTTTTATATTTCTAAATAAATAAGTTTTTCCTCGCCACACCGTCCCCATTTTGAATTACCCTGGATCCACTGGGGCAGGACCCTGGCAAGATAGTTTCCTGAATTTTAGAGACAAACTTGACTGACAACCGTTAACAAATGCCCATTTTACATTCTAAAGTTAATTAAATTTATCCTGCAATGTCACTCTTAGAGACATTTATGCTCATTCCTCAGGATATAAGGACAATTTTAGCTGGGCTTCTGGTGACATAGTAGAGACTTTCCTTGAAATTACTTAGACAGTTCTGCAATTACTGGTAGCAATCTTGTTAGCAAGAGTAGAGAACTTTTTATTAGCGTAATGGACACTACTTACAAATCAAGTCTTTGACTCAGGATTTGACCTGCCTATAGAGTTTAGGCTTGCTAATGGCTAAGCCATAAGCCTCCAACTACTTGCACGTCTATCCTATAATATGTTTTTAGTTTCCCAGGGTTTACATAACAATGTACCATAGACTGGGTGGCTTAAATAACAGAAATTAATTTTCTCACAATTCTGGAATTTGGAAGCCCAAGATCAAGATGTTGGCAGGTTCAACCAGGAAATTGTTAAATAAATGCTGCTGGGTACTCTTCTTTCCTATTTTCTGACATGTAGGCAAGTGGTCAAGGGTCTTTAGACTGGTGTGTAGAGCCAGTCTGAGGCCTGAGGTAGAGATGAGTGTCTGGTCCTCCAAGCAGTTTCTTATAAACTTCCAAGAGGAGAGCTAGGACAGGGAAGATTTGGAACTCTTCTGGATGGGAGGCTGCCAGGCTAGGAAGTCAGGACAAGACATGGATCATGAAGCCAAAGGAGCATTCAGAAACCAGAGAGCAGGTTCATGTAGATTATAGTGCTTGTAAATATAAGCTCCTGAGCAGGAATTGAATCCAGTACCACCTGGACTGTGTGAACTTGGCCAAGTCACTTAGTGTGCCTAAGGAGTCTTGGGTTTGCATATCTGTCAAATAAGGATAATAACAGCACCCACAAAGTCTTAGTGTGAAAACTTAGGAAATGAAATCTTCACATGGAACATACAATGAATGTTTTTTTAATATAATTTTAAAGGTTACTTTCCATTGACAGTTATTATGAAATATTGGTTAAACTCACCATCTTTGAGTCCATCCTATAAACAAGAGTTTGTCTTTCCCATCCCCTAACCCTTATATCACCACTCTCCTGTCCACTGATAATACTAGTTTGTTCATTATATTTGTGAGTGTGCTTCTCTTTTGCATTACTCACTAGTTTGTTGTATGTTTTAGATTCCACATATAAGTGATAGCATGCAGTATTTGTCTTTCCCTTTCTGACTAATTTCAATTAGCCTAATGCCCTCCAAGTCCCGTGTTTCTGCAAGTGGCAAAAATGTGAACATTCTGTTACACCATATACAAAAATAAACTCAAAATGGATTAAAGACCTAAATGTAAAACAGGATATTATAAAACTCTTAGAGGAGTTTTAGGCAGAATGCTCTTTGACATAAATCACAGCAATTTCTGGGTGATTTCCCAAAGTACAGGTAATAAAAGCAAAAATAAACGTTAGTTCTTCCTAAACCAGCTGTGTGTGCTCAGTCACTTCAGTCGTGTCCGACTCTTTGTGATCTCATGGACAATAGCTTGCCAGGCTCCTCTATCCATGGGATTCTCCAGACAAGAATACTGGAGTGGACTGCCATTTCCTCCTCCAGGGGATCCTCCCGATATGGGGATATAACCCAAGACTCTTACGTCTGTTGCATTGGCAGGCACGTTCTTTACCACTAGCACCACCTGGGAAGCCAGTGGGTCAGAAAGGCAGGGTAGAACTAGTTGGAGAAGTGGGCCCTGGGATTTGTGCACTCACAGAATGAATCTAACGAGCAGTTATATCTCTGCTTGTTCATAGTGGAGGACTTTCAATTTCACCCTTGATCTAGGGCTCAAACCAGAAGTGGCAGAAGTCACGGAATCTTGTAGCTGTGAGAGTTCAGGAGAAGCCAGGGAGTCCCACACAAGCAGGTTAGGCTCAAAATGCTGGATAACTGAGAGATCCAGAAGCACAGAAGAAGAACNTGTCTGACTCAGTGACCCCATGGACTGCAGCCTACCAGGCTCCTCCATCCATGGGAGTTTCCAGGCAAGAGTACTGGAGTGGGATGCCATTGCCTTCTCCGCCTCCTCCTCTGGGCACACCAAAATTAAAACTATTTGCAGAACAACTGTCGATAAGAATGACCTGAAGACTGGCGAAAAAGATCTTCTGCAACTAAAGGTATAAAGAAGGAGCCACAACCAGATGGGTAGAAGGGGCAGAGACACAGTATAGTCAAGACCCACACCCCCAGGTTGGTGACCCACAAGTAGGAAGATAATCACAACTGCAGAGTTTCTCTCCAAGGAGTGAGGGGTTCAAGCACTGTATCAGGCTCCTCAGCCTGGGGGTCCTGCACTGGGAAGATGAACCCTGCAGAACACTTGGCTTTGAATGTCAGCGGGGCTTGCTTTCGGGAGAGCCAGCGGGTAACAGAGAATTCTCTCTTAAAGAGCACATACGATGTCTCACACACTCCGAGACCAAGAGCGGAAGTGGTCATTTGAAAGAAGCCTGAGTTAGACACACTTGCTAGTCTCGGAGAGCCTCCTGCTGAGCCTCCCTCTTGGAGAAGCAGGAGGGAACTGGAGCTCACTCGGGGGACATAGACACTGTGGCAGGCGTTTGGGGGAGCTCATTCTACTCCAAGGACACTGGAGCTGGCAAGCACCGTTTTGGAATCCTCCTTCTAGCTTATTAGTGCTGGGACCTGCCCCCACCCAGCAGCCTGTTGGCTCCAGACTTGGATGAAAAAGAAGTGAAAGTGTTAGCCACTCAGTCATGTCTGACTCTTTGTGACCCCATGGACTGTAGCCCACCAGGCTCCTCTGTCCATGGGATTCTCCGGCAAGAATACTGGAGTGGGTTGCCATGCCCTCCTCCAGGGGATCTTCCCAACCCAGGGATCGAACCTGAGTCTGTTACATGTCTTGCATTGGCAGGCAGGTTCTTTACCACTAGTGCCACCTGGGAAGCCCCAAATTTGATCCAGACTTCACACCATATATAAAAATTCCAGTTTTATTGAGATATAATTGGCATGTAGCATTGAGTTTAAGGTGTACAGCATAATGATTTGACTTACGTACATCCTGAAATGATTACCATAGTAAGTTTAATGAAAATCCATCATCTCATACAGACACAAAATTAAAGAAATAGAGAAAAAAAAATTTTCCTAGTGATGAAACCTCTTAGTACCTACTCTGTAAACAACTTTCATATATAACATACCACAGTATTAATTTTTATGTTGTATATTACATCCCTAGTATTTATTGGAAGTTTGTACCTTTTTACCACCTGATCTAATTCCTTCCACCATCCACCTCTGGTAGCCACAAGTCTGATCTCTTTTTCTATGGATTTGTTTGCTTTTGAAGTACAGTTGACCTACAATACTGTATAAGTTCCTGGTGTACAACATAGTGATTCAGTATTTCTATGCATTGGAAAATAGTCACCATGATAAGTCTAGTTAGCATCTGTTACTCTATAAAGATATGGCATAATTATTGACTATATTCCCAACTGTATGTTTCATATCCACACTTGTTTATGTTGTAACTGAAAGCTGATGCCTCTAAATCTCCCTCACCTATTTCTTTCCGTCCCCCATTCCTCTCCCCTCTGGCAACCACCCATTTGTTTGTTCTCTGTACCAGTGACTCTGTTTCAGTTTTCTTGTGTTTGTTCATTAGTTTTGATTTTAGATTCCAGATATAAGTGAGGTCACACAGTATTTGGCTATTGTAAATAATGCTGCAACAAATACAGGGAATCATAAGTCTTCAATTTCTTTTTCAGTTTCTCCCAGCAATGTTTTGTCATTTTCAGTGTGTGAATCTTGCACATTTTTTGGTCAGATTTATCCTTAAGTATTTCATATTGTTGATGCTATTATAAATGGTACTATTTATTCATTACTATCTCCACTGCTAGTATAAAGACAAATGATCTATTTTGTAATCTTGCAAATTCACTTATTAGTTCTGGTAGCTTTTTGAGTGAGTGAGTGAAGTCACTCAGCCGTGTCTGACTCTTTGCAACCCCATGGACTGTAGCCTACAAGGCTCCTCTGTCCATGGAATTTTCCAGGCAAGAGTGCTGGAGTGGGTTGCCATTTCCTTCTCCAGGGGATCTTCCCAGACCAGGGATCGAACCCAGGTCTCCCACATTGCAGGCAGACGCTTTACTGTCTGAGCCACCAGGTAGCTTTTTCGGGGGTGGAATTGCACAGCATGTGGGATCTTAGTTCCCTGACCAGGGATCGAACTCATACCTGCTTCAGTGGAAGCCCAGAGTCTTAACCACTGGACCACCAGGAAAGTCCCTCTGGTCACTTTTTAAAGAAAAATAGAATCCATTAGATTTTCTACTTAGACAATTATGTTTTCTACAAATAGATACAGTTTTACTCCTCCCTTTCTAAGTTGAATGCATTTATGTCTTTTTCTTGCTTTACTGCATGGGCTAATACCTCCAATATAATAGTTGAATAGAAAAGTGATAAAAGGAGGCACTATTGCTCTATTCCTAATCTTGAAAAAGTGAAAGTGTTAGTCAGTTGTGTCTGACTCTTTGCGACCACGTGGACGATATCCCACCAGGCTCCAAGCAAGAATACTGGAGCGGGTAGCCTATTCCTTCTCCAGGGGATCTTTCTTACCCAGGGATCAAACCCAGGTCTCCCGCATCGCAACCAGATTCTTTACCACCTGAGCCTAAAGGTCTAGACATATTCCTAATCTTAGGGAAAATTATTTAGTCTTTTATGATTAAATTTGATGTAGGTTGTAGGTTTTTTCTTTGATGTCCACTATTAGATTAAGGAAGTTCCCTTCTATTTCTAGTTTGCTGAGTTTTTATCTGAAATGGATGTTGGATTTTATTAGATGTTTTTTTCTGAATCTATTTTTCACTACAAATCTGCATTTATTTTCCTCAAAACCAAATGCTTTGACATGATTACATTTAAAGGTTAACCAATTGCATCAGACATTGGGTTTATTTATTTATAATTATTCAATACAATAGATACATTTTAAAAATCTATTTTTTTCATTGAGAGTAAACTGTATTAAACTTACTTTTCCTGAAGATACATTCAATAAATATATTCAGCAACAAACTTGGGCTCATAAGCCTTTGAAAATTTTAAGTAATCTTCAATGATGTTGATCAGGAAATTCTTTCATTGGTGGAATCAGTTATCACCAGAATTATACCACCTGGGAATATTGACATTGATCATATAGTTGTTATTTTTTGAACTGTTAATATGGTGAATTACATCGCTTGGTTTTCAAATGTTAAGCCAATCTTACATTCCTGAGATAAACCTCATTATGGTTGTTTGGTTATTATATATTATATTTTTATACACTATTAGATACATGACCACAGGAAAAACCATAGCCTTGACTAGACGGACCTTAGTCGGCAAAGTAACATCTCTGCTTTTGAATATACTATCTAGGTTGGTCATAACTTTTCTTCCAAGGAGTAGGTGTCTTTTAATTTCATGGCTGCAGTCACCATCTGCAGTGATTTTGGAGACCAAAAAAATAAAGTCTGACTCTGTTTCCACTGTTTCCCCATCTATTTCCCATGAAGTGATGGGACCAGATGCCATGATCTTCGTTTTCTGAATGTTGAGCTTGAAGCCAACTTTTTCACTCTCCTCTTTCACTCTCATCAAGAGGCTTTTTAGCTCCTCTTCACTTTCTGCCATAAGGGTGGTGTCATCTGCATATGTGAGGTCATTGATATTTCTCCTGGCAATCTTGATTCCAGCTTGTGTTTCTTCCAGTCCAGCGTTTCTCATGATGTACTCTGCATATAAGTTAAATAAGCAGGGTGACAATATACAGCCTTGACGTACTCCTTTTCCTATTTGGAACCAGTCTGTTGTTCCATGTCCAGTTCTAACTGTTGCTTCCTGACCTGCATACAGATTTCTTAAGAGGCAGGTTAGGTGGTCTGGTATTCCCATCTCTTTCAGAATTTTCCACAGTTTATTGTGATCCACACAGTCAAAGGCTTTGGCATAGTCAATAAAGCAGAAATAGATATTTTTCTGGAATTCTCTTGCTTTTTCCATGATCGAGCAGATGTTGGATACCAGTAATAAAGGTAATATCTTATCTCTCTTCCCATCTGCCTTATACTTTCATTTTATATCTCAGTTGGTGAAATACTTAGGAACTGGAGTTGATGTTTATTGGAAACTTTCAAATTCCCATACTTAGGTTAGATATCAAGGGGGAAGTTCCCTGAGCTTTGCTCTCCTGTGTTTATAGGTGTTCTCAACCACAGTTAGAAATTATTTTATAAAGTACTGTATTTCAGTATTTAAGAGCATGGACTCTGGAGCCAGTTTATGTTTCCAATGATCTGGAAAAAAGGAGGGATAATAGCACTTTTCTCAAAGGTTTGGCATGTGTAACTTAATGCAGGTAAAGCACTTAGACCAATACTTGGAACATAGTAAGCGTACAACAAATGTTAGCAATCATTGAGAAATCCATATCAGTGCCAAGAGTTGGACTGGGTGGAAGTAATGAGCTTGTGGTGAAGGCACTTTTAATTTTTGGAGAAACACCTCAAGGCACAACAATATCAGAAGCTTTGGATATTAACGATGTGGTTAAGATAAATTGTGTTTCAAATCAATCATTATTTATGTTTCATGTTCTTTTTTGTTTTTTGATTCTAAACCAAGCATTTCTTTCTTTCTTCCTTTTTTTTTTCCTTGCCATTTCAAATGAGTTGGCTTAATTACAGGTGGTACAGAACTCAGTATAGAGCAAAGGCTTAAGAACACACTTTGACAGGATTCTGGACTGAGTTTATGGAGATCTCATAGCTATGGTAGAGATGGCTGAAAAGAACCTAAAATGAGGCAGTATATATGTATATATATATATATTTTTTTTTTTTTGTTTTTTGCAAATTTATTCTTAAATGTATAGTAGTTTCCAAGACAACACTTGATTCTAGCTATAGGTGGCAACAGATGTTATAGCAAGGAATCCATGTGTTTAAACCAGAATGGAATAAAGGATCATTTTTGCCTCAGGCACAAGGAATAACTTACATTTTGCCAGATTTCTTAATTCCACTTGTGGCTAGGGGGTCTTTGCTTTTTATTCCTTGAGTTTCTTCTGCTTCTCCTTCTGTTTCTGCTTGAATGTCTTATCTTTCTTGTCCATATCCTCGTAAGCCAAGTATTTCTTATTTTCAAATACTAACTTAATACATGGTCAAATGCTTACGGCTTATCTCTCAAACACTTCTAACTACACCTTGCATGCACTAGAAAGGAAATCTGTGGATAAAGCTTTTTGTGGAATTGCAAAGGTAAAATGACAAATTAAGGAGCTGTTCATATGCTGTTCAAGGGGATTTATGAATCTTCATTGACAGAAATTGAAGATTTTGAGAAAAAGAATGTTCATCATTATTACTCAGTTACAAAAGAATAATGAAATGAGAAGTTGCATAAATTAACAAAGTTTAGGAGACATTATTTTTCTTTATAAAACATATGACAGCTGGTAGCAAAGACATCCTTCCTGTCAGACATTTGAGATTATCTAAAATGAGAGAAATGAAGCAGTTAAATATGCTACTTACGGGCACACAGGACCTCAGTGGTGGACTAAGAGAGGACAAGTTTTGACTGGAGACTGCCCCGGGCAACCAGACTCCAGAGAAAGGAAGAAACTGCATTCTTTAAGAAGTCGGGATTCAGGTTAACCACTCATTGTCCGGAGTGGTTAATGAATACAGCTGAGACAGAAATTAGAAAGTATTTTGGGGAACTCTGAACTCTAACTTTTCCTGGCTCACAGAAACAAATGGAGGGATGGACTCAGGTGGCTCAGAGGTAAAGACTCTGCCTGCCAATGCAGGAGACACAGAAGATATGAGTTTAATCCTGGGCTTGGGAAGATTGCCTGGAGGAGGAAATAGCAACCCACTCCAGTATTCTTGCCTGGAAAAATCCTGTGGATAGAGGAGCCTGGAGTGCTGTAGCTCATGGGGTCACAAAAGCATTGGATGTGACTGAGCACACACACACACACACACACACACACACACACACACACATTTTAAAGATCAAAACAGTGAAACCAATTGTTACACCTTACCCTTGATCTTGTCTGTTTGAAATTTATCTCTAAGAATTTTTTTTCGCTGTGAGCCATTTTTAAAGTTTTTATTGAATTTGTTATATATTGCCTGTTTTACATTTTGATTTTTCTGGCAACATGGCATGAGTGCTCTTAGCTCCCCAACTAGGGATCGAATCTGCACCTCCTGCACTGGAAGGAGAAGTGTTAACCACGGGCCCTTCAGGGAAGTCCCAAAATTTATCTCTTCAAGAAGAAACCATCATACAGTTTAGAAAAATGTGCAGGCAGCTCATGTTAACTAATTTACCCATCACTCATTCTTAGTCTTGAAGTTGAAAACAGTAGCAGGAAGATAGTACCTAGGAATTTATTCCTGTTTCTTTTATCTTTGCCTCTTGATCCAGTTTCTAGTTTTTTGACTGCATTTTCCATGAATCAAATCTATGTGACTAGAACAAATTAAGATTATTGAAAACTCACCAAATAATTCAGCCTAATGAAGAATTAAGAAGTCTGAATAGTTCGGCATGACAGAGTGAGGAGTTGCACTGGCCCACTCTCNTTTTGACTGCATTTTCCATGAATCAAATCTATGTGACTAGAACAAATTAAGATTATTGAAAACTCACCAAATAATTCAGGCTAATGAAGAATTAAGAAGTCTGAATAGTTCGGCATGACAGAGTGAGGAGTTGCACTGGCCCACTCTCGTGTGAAACAGGTGAAACTAATTTTTAAAAGCCTGCTCATTTAAAGTCCTTGAAAATATCCTTAACGACATGCAGCAAGTAAAAAAAAATTATTAAAGAAAATCTGCTAGACTTGATAGTTCAGTTCAGTTCAGTCACTCAGTCGTGTCCGACCATTTGCGAACCCATAAATCGCAGCACGCCAGGCCTCCCTGTTCATTACCATCTCCCGGAGTTCACTCAGACTCATGTCCATCAGAGTAGTGAAAATCTGTGGTACTTAAATCAAGAATCTCACCCATCTCCCCTTTCTTGCTCAGGGAGACAGAAACTCCACTCCAAGCTGATGCAACTGAGAACACAGAGCTCCTGCTTCGAAGCTCCGGCTTCTCTTTGGAGGGACAGGACTTCAGCATTTGCCATCTTGTCCCTATCTACCTGTTTCAAATAAGTTCTCAGTGGCTACAGTAAGTCTCCTACATATGAGTTCCATTCTGAGTTCAAGTTTACAAGTCCAGTTTGTTCATAAGTTCAACAAAATTAGCCTAAGCATCCAGCTAAAGCAATCGGCTATTCAGTATTGTGCTGTAATAGGTTCATAATACTTTTCACACAAATAATACATAAAAAACAAACACAAAAAAATAAAGAAAACATTTTTAACCATCTGGTGGTTAGACGGTAGAGAATGTGTCTGCAATCCCAGAGACTCACATTCCATGTTTGGATTGGAAAGATACCCTGGAGAAGGGAATGGCAACACACTCCAGTATTCCTTCCTGGAGAATTCCATGGACGGAGGAGCCTGGAGGGCTACAGTCCATGAGGTCACAAACAGCCAGACATGACTGAGCAACTAACACTTTCACTTTGAAAAATGCAACAGTTGCATGGCATATAGGGCACATTCGCATCTTTGAAATTTCGAAACTTGAAGATTCGTTTGATTTACTTTATTGCCAAGAATTGCTGACTCCCTTTTCTCCACTGCACTGGTGAGATGGAGGGTCTACCTTGAGCAAGGCACTGCTGAAAACGGTGGGGGGTTGACTCTATAGTTCCATATTTGATTGAACAGTCCATGGAATAATTTATGCCCCAGGGCACTGTTGAAAACAATAGAGCAACCAGCCAGCAATGACTGGGAAGAGACAGTCAAAGGGAACCCCATAAAACCGTTGTCATCCGAGAGGCACTGTGAGCATACCCAATGCTGTACCCTGTGAGAATCAAAGTCCGAGTCTTCGTTCTGTGAAAGGAAACGTAACTCACTTAAGTAATCCAGCCAGTCACTAAGCAAGTAAATAAGAAAGTAACAAGTCCTGGAAGGTAGGAAAAGTACCCAGAGTTGGTACAACATATTATCTAAAATGACCAGTTTCCAATAAAAGTTATGAGACATGCAAGGAAACTGGAAATTTGACTCATATACTAGAAAAAAGCAGGCAACCAAAACTACCTGTAAGAACTACCAGATGCTGGTTTAAGAAAAGACTACAAAGTAACCACTATCAGTATATTCAAAGAATGAAAAAAAAACATGGTTTTAAAAGTAAAGGAAGGTATGAAGGCAATGCCACATCCAATAGAGAATATCAGTGAAGAGAAATAATTACAAGAAAGAACAAAATGCAAATGCTAGAAATTCTGATTTATTCCACTCAGATTTTATTTTTGGGGTTTACAGATAGTAGGAGATCAATGTAAATGAATTTATTCACTGCTTTGCTAATGCATATGCTCTAATCACTAATACCCATATGGATGGCTTCTCTTAGACATGGTGACATTAAGTAATGGCTGATGTCTGCCTAGATACAAATGTTGCAGATCCAAGTGGAAACAATATATTTTACCTGTGATTATGCCTCATGGTTCCAGACATTATTGACTAAACTACCCTTCTGACACATGATAGGAGTTTGATCACCATTTCCTCTTTTCCTTTCTCCTTTCCTCTTAATGAAGACTAAAAAGGCACAGACTATCTTTTTGCATAATCTTGAAAAATAGCAAGTAATATATATTTATGGTAGAAAAATAGGAAAAGGGCTTTCAGAATTTGATAAATTGAGTTTCTGGCTTTCTCTTCAGAATGTGCACCAGAAAAACTAGAGGAGTGAGATGGAAGCAGAGATCTGAGGAACTATGCAGAAAGGCAGAGAAACCCTGTGGTAGAGTAAGAGTGGGGCCAGTCTGGGGTTAAGGGCAGCTACAATAGCAGAAGGAGCCAGGTGGGAGATAGATGACTTCATGCTTCTGCCTTGGGAGAGTTTTTATCTCCCCAGGGCCACTGTAGTTAGAATTGACAGCAACAACACAGACTGCCCAGGGGCTACTGATGAATAATCCAAGGCATGAAAAAGTCCTGCTAATGGCAAGAGGCTGATAGAAATGGTGTGGGTGCCTGGCTATTCTTGGGCATCAATTCTTTACCCACTCACTTCCCCTCCAAATCTGCAGGGCTGGTGAGTAACAGATGAAGAAGCCTGTTTTCTCCAAGTGGGATTTCTTTCAAAGAATTAAAGTGAATTCCTGAATAGAGCAGTCTGATGGGGAGTGATGCAAATAAGAGGGTTCATTCTTTCTCTGTCTTTATACTTATTAGAAGGGACCTAAACAAACATCTCATCTTTGCCTTCCCTGTAGAACATGATCAGATAGAGGAATTGATACCTTTTAAGAACTGCAATCTCCCCAGCCCATGTAACCAGATACCCACAGGGGTTTAAACAATGAAAACAAACCTAATATCCTCAGAGAGATATGGAGAAACATCAATAATGAGAAGCAAGATCATGAAGTCATTAAAAAGCCCTAGTAATGTTGCAGAAACAAGTACTCGAGAAATCAAGCCCCACACTCAGAGAGTTGGAGAACTCAGGTTTATTAAGCCGGCAGGCCCAGAGGAGTTAACACTCCAAGCTCTGAACCCCGAACAAAGGGATTACAGAGTTTTTATAGACAGACTGTAGTGGGCAACATTAGCTGTTAATAGGCTGGTTTAAACTAAGGGGTTTCGCACATGTGGGAACAGCAGTCAAGATGGGGAGGGGGATGCCTGGTCTGGACAGGCATGATTAAGCAGGTTTGCAGGGGCTGGGCAATTGCAAAAAGCAGGACAAGGGTGAGAGAGATAAACTTCAGTTCCTAGTATTGCAAGTCCCCACTTTCTGGGACTATGTGACCTACATGATCTGGACTTTGCAAGAGGCAAGCTGAGTTACAGAGGCAGAAGGAGAAGGAGGTATGTAAAATTTTAACTTTTCCTCTTCAGTAAGAGTGAAAAACGGAAGAGTTGAAATGAAGGACACAAGGGTAAGTAGCAGCATAGATACAACTAAGGAAGAAATTAGTAACCTGGAAGGTGTGATTGAGGAATTTATTCTGAAGAGAACAGGAAAGGGTAAAGAGATAAAAAAAATAATAATAACAAAGAACAAAAGGAAAGAAGTAGAAATGCCAATGTGTGGAACATAGGAGTCCCAGAAGCAAAGAAAATATGGAGGAGAGGAAATATTTGAGAAAAGAATGGCAATAAACTTCTCAAAAAAAAAAAAAAATTCAGATTGAATGTGCCTAATGAATAGGGAAGGGAAAAATCTACACCTTTTTACTTTAAAGTGAAATTTGATAAATCACAGATTATAGGAGAATTCTGCATGTTTCCATGTAGAAAGTGGAGAGTAGCTGTTCAAGAAAAAATAAGACTATAAGTGACTCAGGGGGAGAGAAAATAAGGCAGTGAACAGTAAAGATTCACTTACTGTATAGCAGAGACTTACACAACGTTATAAAAAAAATTATACTCCAAAAAGAAAAAAACTACCCTGTGATAAATAAACCATAATGGAAAAGAATATGAAAAAAAATATATATATATAACCGAGTCACTTTGCTATACATAGCACAAATTAGCACAAATAAATTCGTGCTATAAATTAGCACAAATTTGTAAATCAGGACTTCCTTGGTGGTGCAGTGAGTGGGACTCCATTTGCTAATGCAAGGAATAGAGGTCACTCCTTGGTCCTGGAAGATTCCGTATGCCCCAGAGCAACTAAGATTGTGTGCCACAACTACTGATTCCATGCTCTAGAGCCTGGAAGTTGCAACTACTGAGCCTCTGTGGTGTAACTACTGAAGCCCATGTGCCCTAGAGGCTGTGCGCCACAAGATAAAACCACCACAATGAGAAGCCACACACCACAATGAAGAATAGCCCCTGCTCACCACAACTAGAGAATGCCCTCACAGAAACAAAGATCCAATAGAATCAAAAAAGTAATAAAAAAATGAAGCAACACTTAAAAACTTCGTAAATCAACTATACTTAGAAAAACTTTAAAAAGGAGGAGCACATTCTGAGCTCCCAGCTATATGAGGCTGGGAACCCTGTGCTGCAGCTGCTGGGACTGGTCTCAAGAATATCAGGACAATTGCTCTTGGAGGGCATTTTATCCTAATAAGGTTTGGGAAAAAACTGAGTGCTGGAGAAATGATGCTTTTGAACTGTGATGTTGGAGAAGACTCTTGAGGGTCCTTTGGACTGCAAGGAGATCAAAGCAGTCAATCCGAAGGGAAATCAGTCCTGAATATTCATTGGAAGGACTGATGCCGAAGCTGAAGCTCCAATACTTGGGCCACCTGATGTGAAGAACTGATTCCTTAGAAAAGACCCTGATGCTGGGAAAGTTTGAAGGCAGAAGAAGAAGGGGACAACAAAGATGAGATGGTAGGATGGCATCACCAACTTGATGGACATGAGTCTGAGCAAGCTCTGGGAGTTGGTGATGGACAAGGAAGCATGGTATGCTGCAGTCCATGGGGTTGCAAAGAGTTGGACATGACTGAGTAGCTGAACAACAACTGATTATCAGAGCACATAGAACAATGTTACTTTTTAAGATGACAGTTGAACATATATTCACAACTGCAGTTTTTGGCTGGCTTTGGGCATTTTATAAGCTTTAAATTTCCCTAATCTCTTCTTTCTGTTTTTGAGAGACTATAGTTGTTTTCTTTTAATAAAAAAACCCCCAAACCTCCAAATTTAAACTTCTCTCAAGAAACCTCTAAACTTTTCCAATATGATTGTACCATTTTACATTTTACTTAGTGAATTAGTCTAGGTTGTTCACAGCACAAGAATAGATAGGATGTGTGTCTGCGTGTGTGTGTGTGTGTGTGTGTGTGTGTGTGTTTAGAGAGTCATCATAAGATATTGGCTCTCATGCTTATGAAGGCTGAGAAACCCTGAGTTATGCTGTGGGCAAGCTGGAGACCCAGGTTCCAGTCCAACACTGAAGGCCTGAGAACCAGGAGAATCAAATGTGTCAGGTGGAACTTACAAAACCAAGAAACTTGAAACCCCAGAAGAGCTGATGTTTCAGTTTGAGTCCAAGGGCAAGAGAAACCCAATGTCTCAGATCAGTCAGGCAGCCCTTATTCAAGGGAGGATCAGCTTTTTTGTTCAATTCATGCCTTCAACTGATTGAATGAGGGCCACTCACATTAGGAAGGGCAATCTTATACAGTCTACCAATTCAAATGTTAAC
Organism: Neotragus pygmaeus; assembly: GCA_006410875.1. Lineage (NCBI taxonomy): Eukaryota > Metazoa > Chordata > Mammalia > Artiodactyla > Bovidae > Neotragus > Neotragus pygmaeus. Next base: position 1,220 of record SJYV01013106.1, on the reverse strand, counting down.
TCATCTAAAACTCCTGCATCACCGTCACAATCAGATTTATTTGGACCAAATCTCTGGGCACCCTGTGGCCCAGTCACACTGACACACAAAATCAATCATCATATCTAGTATCAACAATCTATGAGAGTTCTAGCTGCTTTACTCTAACACTTGGCAATATCAGTATTTTTACTTTTAGTCATTCGGGTGGGTATGTGCTGCTATCTCCTTGGGTTTTCATTAGCACTGTTTCTGGGGACCACTGATGTTGAGCATTAGCCATTCATATACTTTGATTTGTGAAGTATCTGTTCAAATCTTTTGTTCATTTTCATTAGGTTTCACTAAGGTGCAAGGGTTCTTTATATTTTCTGAATGTACGACCTTTGTCAGATACGCACATTCTGAACATTTTCTCCCAGTCTGTGACTTGTCATACCTATATATGTGTCTGTGTTTCTTAATATTCGTGTGTATATATATATCTATATATCTATGAGTGTATGCATGTCTGTGTTTATATAGCTCTTTTCCTATCACGTTTGTGGCATTTGGGGAGGTGACAGTGAAAAATGCATGTTATTTGACATATCTTGTTCGAAGCTGTAATCGATTCTTTATCTCTGCTCTTTAAGCGCTCATCACACTCTGTGTAGAGCGTATGTCACATTACATTACTGTGATTTACATGTAGGGCTCTGGGCTCATAAAGGGTAAGACTGGGTCTTTATCTTTCTATTTCCAGTGGCTAGCGTATACCTTGGCAGTTATTCTGCAACTTAGTAAATTGAAACATGGACACCCCTTATCTTGGGAGAAGATGGGATTTTGATGGTGCACTCTAGGACCCTTTTTCTCTCCCTTTGTCATTGAATTAGACATTTTTTTTCCCTTGGAAACTTTAATTGGAAATATAAAGTGTGAAAAGTCTGAGTGTATTTTACAAAGCCTTCTCTAATTAAATAGCAATGTGCTTCCAATTACAGCACCAGTTTGAAAACTCTCTGTAAAGGGGTGGAGAATAAATATTTTCAGCTTCTTGCTCATGAGGTCTCTGTCACAACTCTGCAACTCTGCTGTCATAGTGTACGGGCAGTCACAGATGATACAGAAAAGAAGGAATGGGTGAGGCTGTGTTTGAATAAAACCTTATTTGTAAAACAGGCAGCATGTTGAATCTGGCCCACAGTCTGTAATTTCAGTCAGTTCAGTTCAGTTGCTCAGTCGTGTCTGACTCTTTA
>SJYV01013105.1:0-10116 GCA_006410875.1 Neotragus pygmaeus | reverse complement strand
TTACCAGATTTATCATGGTTATCATTTCATAATGTATGCAAATGTCAGATCACTATGCAGTACACCTGAAACTAACATAATATTTTACATAAATTATATTTCACTTAAAAAAAAACAAACAAAAGAACACAAATCCACTGGGATGGCCTCAAAGGGACAGCAGAGAAGCTGCTAGCAGCTGAAGAGAAGTGAATCCTATTTTTCAAAAGAATATCCCAGGGACTATCCTTGATGCTTTGGCTGGGCCCCAGGCTGCCTAGTGTCCACTCACTGGACTTTGGAAGAGACTTTCATGGACACANAAACAAAAGAACACAAATCCACTGGGATGGCCTCAAAGGGACAGCAGAGAAGCTGCTAGCAGCTGAAGAGAAGTGAATCCTATTTTTCAAAAGAATATCCCAGGGACTATCCTTGATGCTTTGGCTGGGCCCCAGGCTGCCTAGTGCCCACTCACTGGACTTTGGAAGAGACTTTCAGGCGCCGCACACCCGCAGTTGGGAACTGCCTGGAGTTGATGTAGGAGACCTTCTGGAGGGCATGGTTGATATTCCCGATGTCATCACCTTCCATCACCAGGACAGACTGCGAGGGATTGAAATGATACTGGAAGACAAAGGTATCACAGGAGAGAATGGTCAGGCATGTTCACAGTTCCACGGAGATCCTCCATCTCCATACAAAGGCCACTGAGGCATCTCCAGAGCTTGTGGAAGTGAAGCAGCTGTGTGCACAGTGACTGTTTTAATCCCTCAAACAATCTCTACTCTCCCCTGGCGGACTTTGGGACTCTCCTCTGTAAGATTGCCTGAGATTATAAACTCCTGGTAATACCACCCTGAGCCACNCATCTCCAGAGCTTGTGGAAGTGAAGCAGCTGTGTGCACAGTGACTGTTTTAATCCCTCAAACAATCTCTACTCTCCCCTGGCGGACTTTGGGACTCTCCTCTGTAAGATTGCCTGAGATTATAAACTCCTGGTAATACCACCCTGAGCCACAGGATGAATCCTTTTTAGTCATCATGCTCCTGTGGTCCAGCCTTTGGTGGGCTCATGCTCGAGGCTACTATGAGGTCCTTCTCAGAAAATTTCAGCTCCTGGACTGCCCACCCCTTCAGTTGACAGCCTGGAAACCAGGGGCTTCAGCTCCTTTAGCTGTCTTGACTTTGATTTTGAACTGCTCCTCCATTCACCCTGCACTCCACTTCCTCACCCCATGTCCCATCTTTTCAGCTTCCAATCATAAAGTTCGTTTTTAAGTTAATGGCCTTCTCTCTCTCTTAGATCTGATTCTTGATCTTGCCTTCTTGGTGCTAAACTTTGGTTTCCCAGGACTTTTAATCACTTGATGTTTACATACCTGTCACCTGCCTATCCATCCCATTTGGGGTCCCTGGTATCTCACATTCAGTAAAGGTCAAGGGGCTATGATGCTACCCACTGAGTCACTTGGGTTCTCGAACCAGATAAACTCAATCCAAACTTCTGTCTCTTCCATGGTATTATCCCATCTTCCAGCAGTTACTTTATTTTTGAATGAAGTGTGGAGAACCACTTTTGTACTAATCTGAGTTACTGACCTTGACACACTTCTAATAACTATTAGGAACTGCTATCAATAATATGTCAGGGACTTAACTGTGGATTCAGATTTTGTATCCAGTACTCGTGTCAGAGAGAGACACGGATATATTTTAATGTAGCTACTTGCCAACAATTATTTATATTTTTGAATAGATAACATATCCACATGATTCAAATATATATATGAATATATGTGTGTGTATATATGGGGCTTCCCTGGTGGTTCAGTGGTAAAGAACTTGCCTGTCAATGCAGGAGACATGGGTTTGATCCCTGGGTTAGGAAGATCCCCTGAAGAAGGAAATGGCAACCTACTCCAGTATTCTTCCTGGAAAATCCCATGAACAGAGAAGACTGGCAGACTACAGTCCATGGGATNTAAGCCAACTTTTTCACTCTCTTCTTTTACTTTCATCAAGAGGCTTTTTAGCTCCTCTTCACTTTCTGCCATAAGGGTGGTGTCATCTGCATATCTGAAGTTATTGATATTTCTCCCAGCAATCTTGATTCCAGCTTGTGTTTCTTTCAGTCCAGCATTTCTCATGATGTACTCTGCATATAATTTAAATGAGCAGGGTGACAATATACAGCCTTGATGTACTCCTTTTCCTATTGGGAACCAGTCTGTTGTTCCATGTCCAGTTCTAACTGTTGCTTCCTGACCTGCATACAGATTTCTCAAGAGGCAGGTTAGGTGGTCTGGTATTCCCATCTCTTTCAGAACTGTCCACAGTTTATTGTGATCCACACAGTCAAAGGCTTCGGCATAGTCAATAAAGCAGAAATAGATGTTTTTTCTGGAACTCTTTTGCTTTTTCCATGATCCAGCAGATGTTTGAAATTTGATCTCTGTTTCCTCTGCCTTTTCTAAAACCAGCTTTAACATCAGGAATTTCATGGTTCACGTATTGCCGAAGGCTAGCTTGGAGAATTTTGAGCATTACTTTACTAGCGTTTGAGATAAGGGAAATTGTGTGGTAGTTTGAGCATTCTTTGGCATTGCGTTTCTATATATGGTAACTGTAGCTAATAATAATATATTATATCACTGAAATTTGCTGACAGTGTAGAACTTAAATATTCACATACATATGCCAAGATGAAAGTGTTGGATATTTTAACTAGATGGTGGAAATCTTTTCACAATGTATATTCATATCAAATTACTGTGATATGCACTTAGATATTTTATCTGTCAACAATTTTATTTGTCAAATATACATCAATGATACTGGGGAAACTTTATGTATTCAGTGTAAAAAATAGTATTTTAAACAGCCTTTACAAATATTCCACTAAGATATCTATGAAAGCAAGAAAATAAATGCAAACTCAGTACTACATCAGACTAATGGGGAGTTTGATGTCAGAATGTGGGGGAAAAAAATCTCCCAGATGCACATATATCTTAAACAAACCTGCTCATAGTTCACTCCTCTTGGCACACTCAGGCTTCCTCATGATAAAGGCAACACTAGAATCAAGATCAAGAGGTTTGATGATTTGTCCCCTACTTACTTCCTGATTTAGAGACTCAGAGTCTTGAATAGCTCAGAAAATTGCTTCCTCCTCCCTATATGACCAGAAAGAACACCAGTCACTTATGACCTGCCCTGAGACTGTGCCTTTGTGGTTCTTTAGCCCTTTTCTACAGCTCTTAATGCAGTGACTCTTTGGTCATTTTATTTTATTTTATTTGTTTTTCTCCCTCTATGCAACATACTCTTTGGAGACAAGGATTATTTCTTAATTATCTCTACATTTCTACTGCCCTAGCATATTCTTTACGACACAGAAGCTCATATGTGTTTGCTGAGTTGAAATAAAGCAGTTAAAATTGAGTTAGTGTTTTTTATTGTATGAAGTATTGTTATATATTTGCACAAGAAAAAGTTATAAAAGCATTTACTGTGATTCATAAATAGATGCTTTCAATGTAAATTATTTTTCTTAAAGTATAAGTTTCCAGAAAATAAACACATTCATTCAGATTTATAAATAACACAAAGCAGCATGCATCTGTACCTGGCTGTGTTACAGATTGTGTAATGTAATTTCCAAATTAATTAAATTACATTTCCATTTCTCTGAATAATAAGAGTTTCTTTCTATAGTGCTGGTTTCTGTAAATGATAAGACTTTTAACAGTTTCCTAAGTCAGACTTCTAGATATCTTAGTTTCTTGTGCTTATAATGCTTTCTCATTGCTGAATTATATTTTGTCTTTTAATCACATAATTAATATCTTACTACAGAATCTTCTTTTCATATTTAGGATATAGCAATGCCTGGCAGCCTATATCAAATTGACTTAGTAGGCATGCACACAAAATGCCCTAATAACCAGTTCTTATGCCTTCTGTTTCATTCCCTTGACATTTAATTTAATTTCCATGCTACAATAAAATACATATATGGCCAGATATGGCTTTGCTTAAAGTCCATTGATGGCTCCCATCACTTAGACTCCTTCTGACATAATTCTCATGTTTGACACTCATGTTTATCTCATGACTTCTGATAATATAATTCTTGCTTATCTCCCTTTAAATATTATCTCTAATACTCAAAGAACTCTATACTTCTCAAAATTTTTGAAACATTGTCTTCCAGTCAAATCAGCTGTTTACTTCAAATTATTTATCTTCTTCTGCCTCACCATCCCTTGCATGTATTTTCTCTAGGAAAATCAACAAGCTAGCTATTCATTTTTGTGTGATATCAGTATAGAATTTCCAAATTTGCTGGCATTTTGAGTGCAACACTTTCACAGCATCATCTTTCAGGATTTGAAATAGCTCAACTGGAATTCCATCACCTCCACTAGCTTTGTTCGTAGTGATGCTTTCTAAGGCCCATTTGACTTCACATTCCAGGATGTCTGGCTCTAGGTGAGTGATCACACCATAGTGATTATCTTGGTCTTGATTTTCTTGGTAGTGATTATCTTGGTCTTATTTAACTTACATGCAAAGTAGAGAAACGCTGGACTGGAAGAAGCACAAACTGGAATCAAGATAGCCTGGAGAAATATCAATAACCTCAGATATGCAGATGACACNTCCTATCATTTCATTGCAAATAGATGGGGAAACAGTGGAAACAGTGTCAGACTTTATTTTGGGCTCCAAAATCACTGCAGATGGTGATTGCAGCCATGAAATTAAAAGACGCTTACTCCTTGGAAGAAAAGTTATGACCAACTTAGATAGCATATTGAAAAACAGAGACACTACTTTGTCGACTAAGGTCCGTCTAGTCAAGGATATGGTTTTTCCTGTGGTTATGTACGAATGTGAGAGTTGGACTGTGCAGAAGGCTGAGCATTGAAGAATTGATGCTTTTGAACTGTGCTGTTGGAGAAGATTCTTGAGAGTCCCTTGGACTGCAAGGAGATCCAAGCAGTCCATTCTGAAGGATATCAGCCCTGGGATTTCTTTGGAGGGAATGGTGCTAAAGCTGAAACTCCAGTACTTTGGCCACCTCATGCAAAGAGTTGACTCGTTGGAAAAGACTCTGGTGCTTGGAGGGATTAAGGGCAGGAAGAGAAGGGAAAAACAGAGGATGAGATGGCTGGATGGCATCACTGACTCAATGGACGCAAGTCTGAGTGAACTCCAGGAGTTGGTGATTGGCAGGGAGGTCTGGAGTGCTGCGATTCATGGTATTGGAGAGTCAGACATGACTGAGTGACTGAACTGAACTGAGTATAAAATTTGCATACTTCTATTATTTTACTTATTGTATTCTATTATAACTATTTACCCACATGTCTGTCTCTTCCTCTCTTTATTTCCCTTCATCCAAGCCAAGAACCTTGTGTGGGTGTACTCAGTTGCTGTTATATCTGGCTCTTTGCAGTCCCATGGACTATAGCCTGCCAAGCTCCTCTGCCCATGGAATTTTCCAAGCAAGGATACTGGAGCAGGGTGCCATTTCTTACTCCAGGTAATCTTCCTGACACACGGATCAAACCCATGTTTCTTTGTCTCCTGCATTAGCAGGTAGATTCTTTATCACCAGTGTCACTTGGGAGCCCCATCAAGAATCTTATTGTTTGGTCACCATGTCAATCCTGAACCAGTCAGTTTTTCCATATGGGATTCTAACTGATGCTTCTTAACCTGCATACAGGTTTCTCAGGAGACAGGTAAGATGGTATGGTATTCCCATCTCTTCAAGAGCTTTCCACAGTTTGCTATGACTCACATAGGTGAGAATCTTATTGGTCTTAAATCTACAGAAGAGCAACTGAAATGTAATAAACTCAGAATAAGGCTTAGTTGGGTCAGTAATTTTTAGCTTTTTTAAGACATTAAGACCTTATTTAATCAAATATTTAGAATTTTGCCTCCTCTGACCCTTCTGTGGTTTTAGACAATAATTGTGAGTGATATTACTCAATATCTGTTTGTCCAATATACATTTACATTCATATTTTGCATAAGACAATAATATAAAGATATATTATAAAATCATATGTAAAACAAATGTGAGGATGAGAAAATCTCTTCTATTTTTTTTCCCACATCCTGAATGAATCCTCTCAAATAGTTTTGCTGTACTATACAAGAATATAGTACCTATCCTAATTCAGGGTCATTGCTATTGTTGAACTGACAAAAGAATCAATTTCTACTGTATAGGGTTTTCTGTTTTTATTTTCTGGAAAGCATAAACTTGAACTGTTATTTCTTCACAGCATGAGAAGAAAGAAGAGAACACTTTTTTAATGACCACATTAAAACCTGAAAATCTTGAAAGTACATGTTTTATATACTATTAGGGAATGACTTCATGAATCATTAAAATGGACAGGTTTAGGAATTACTATTAAGAAAGGTAATCACTATGTAAAAAGAACTTTTTGTTCATTTGTTTTAAAATGATTTACCTGTCACTATGTGTTAGCTAGAGCTGTTTTGTTGCTAGAATCATGACACAGACACAGATAAAGCCTTCAACTTGTACCAAAGATAACATAAAAGACAATCAAGATTCCATTGCTTGAACAGACTAGAATCAGATAGCTACTATTCTTGAACAAAGGTGAGGAAACCTAGCTTTACGATGTCTTTTTGCTTAGAGGTCAAGTTCTAGGGAAGAAATATGAACCAAAATAAGAGTTGTCTAGTAGTGCTTCACAGTGGATTACTTTCTTTCTCTCCCTTGTAGGTGGAATCCTGTTGAATAAATTCAATTTCTATTCTCTGTCTTGGTTTGATAACAAGGTTTGATAACATGGTTTGATAATAATGGGAAGGAAACTAGTTTAAAGATGGAATATGTGGTGAGGTCTTGACTGCTCTGTCTCCTCCCTAGTGCTCATCACAATGACGGACAAGATTTCTTAATATGGGGAAACGCTTCAGCATCTTTGTAAATCAGAACTAGGTGTCATCTTATTTCAAGAAGGTGAAAGAATTTCTGCTCTCTTATAGCCGATGGAGTCAAACTGAAGGCATCCAGAACTGAAAAACAAACTCCTTCTAAAAGAAAATATTTAATAGGTCTGAGGATGAGATGGAGAGAAAAGGAAAGTGGGGAAGAAGCCTACAGGCCCTGCTCAGGAGCTGAGGGCTGACAGAGGGGCCTCCAGGTGCCTCCCAGAGTGGTTGACGTACTTCAATTCTGAAAAAAAGCATCTGGTATAAATAGTACAGTGAAGTACAGAAGTGTAGTACCTTTATGTATACCACACCCAGGTTGCCACACAAGGAAGATCTGTGGAAAAAAGACCCCCACCCTCTTCAGGCATCTGAAAGGAGATGGTGACTTATACTTCTCCTACCAGATAAAGAAGAAACAATAAGAACACTATGAGAATCTGGATAGATCCCATTAACATGATGTTCTAAGAACACTTTAAAATCTTACTTCTATAAGAGAAAACTAGATAAGTATAAAACTATGTTTTGAGAGTAGATTAAAGGGGAAAAATATGGAGCATAACAAAATCAAAATAAGACACCACCATTTCTCTGGAATATTTTCATCTTTATTAATCTCAAGTTACTAAGAGGAAAAGGCAAAATGTAGAAACACATGTTTCATAAAATTTGATAAAATTTTAAAAGAAACAAAATTTATTACCCTGTCCTCAGCTTTCATTGAATGAAAGAATCCTTTTAGAATCTTGCAAAAATGATGGATTCCACCCAGAAAAAATACATATGCCAACACTTCCACAGGGAAAAAAAAAATGTTTGCAGAAAATTTTAGGAGTTGTATAAGCTCCCTCAAATACATCTGTTGGTATTACCCTTTATTATTCTGAGCTATCCAGAGAAACAGAATTAGTAGAAACAGACTGATTCCTATATGTATGAATTAGCTTACATAATCATGGAGCCTGACATCCATACTGCAAGGTCTGCAGTTGGCAAGCTGGAGACCCAGCATATCTTGTGGTGTGAGTCCTAGTCCAATTCCAGTTCCTACCTCAGATTGAAGACAGGCAGACAGAAAAAAAAAGAATGCTCACTTACTCAGCATTTTTTTCCTATTCAGGCCTTCATCTGATTGGTTGAATCCTGCATACTTTGGGAAGGGCCACCTGTGTTCCTCAGTCTACAGATTCAGAAATTAACCTCATCTAGAAACATCCTCCTGGACTTCCCAGAATAATGTTTAACCAAATATCTGAGCACTCTGTGGCCCAGTCACTTTAGCACATAAAACGAACCATCACAATCTTTCATCAAAAGAAAGATGTCAGGGGGCTGTCCTAAGATGGTGGAGGAATAGGACGGGGAGACCACTTTCTTCCTCACAAATTCATCAAAAGAACATTTCAACGCTGAGTAAATTCCACAAAACAGCTTCTGAATGCTGGCAGAGGACATCAGGCATCCAGAAAAGCAGATCATTGTCTTCAAAACAGGTAGGAAAAAATATAAAAGATGAAAAAAGAGACAAAGGAGGTAGGGAGGGAGCCCTGTCCTGGGAAGGGAATCCTGTCCCGGGAAGGGAGTCTTAAAAAGAGAGAAGCTTCCAAACACCAGGAAACAGTTTTGCTGCCAAGTCTGTGGCGAGGCTTGGAAGCACAGAGGACAACATAACAGGGAAAAAAAATAAATAAATAATTAAAACCAACAGATTATGAGCCTAACAGTAACTCCCCCAGTGGAAAAGCAGTGCAGAGGCCTGCATCCGCCCTAGCAAGTGGGGGCTGGGCAGGGAGGCACGGGAAGCACAGGCTGCAGTGCTTTTTAAGAATTGGGCTGCGGGAGCTGCAGCGCTTTGTTAAGAATTGAGCCGGAACACCCCGCACGTAACCAGAATGAACTAACTTGGGCTAGAAAACCAGACTGTGGGATAGCTACCACGTGAAATGCTCAAACATAAGACACTTCCAGGACCATGCACAGAACAAAGGACAGAACAGAAATAGTCAGCTGCAGAACATCCCCCTCTGGTGACAGGCAGCCAGAGCCATAAGGGCTGGAAGGGGGCAATAACTGCCCAAGAGAGACATTACCTACCAAAATGCAAGCAGGCTTCTTTGCAAACCAAGACTTCTGGGGGTTTGGAACAGTCATCGTCTGTCTGAAAAGGGATGCCAGCAGTACACCCAGAAAACTGAGCGACAGGGAAAGGCGATAAGTTGCAGTGATTGTGCTCACCAAACTCCTGAGCTACTCGGACCTGGGAAGGGCACAAAACGCAGGCCCAACAGAATCTGCACCTCTGAGGGCTACCTGAGCACTGAGCCTCAGCGGCTTAGACCAGGGAGGTGCATGAACCCTAGGGCTGGCCTCAGACAGTTCCTGGTGGAGCAATGTAGAGCCTAGGTGGTGTGCGCCATGAGCAGGGCCAGGCCCAGCAGAGCTGAGACATTGCGTGCAGACAGTGTNGAGCACTGAGCCTCAGCGGCTTAGACCAGGGAGGTGCATGAACCCTAGGGCTGGCCTCAGACAGTTCCTGGTGGAGCAATGTAGAGCCTAGGTGGTGTGCGCCATGAGCAGGGCCAGGCCCAGCAGAGCTGAGACATTGCGTGCAGACAGTGTTATCTGTTCGCAGCATCCCTCCCTCCCCACAGTGTGATTGAACAAGTGAGCCTAAAAAAAAAAAAAAAAGTGTCCACCACAACCCTCCCTGTGTCAAGACGGAAATCAGACACTGAGGAGACCAGCAAACAGAAGTTAAACAGAGGGAACAGCCTTGGAAGTGACCCCACACTGCCCACAACACCAGAAAAAGGGCCAGATATATCTTTACTATTTTTACAATCATTTGTGTGTGTCTTGATGTTGTTGTGTGATTGTTTTTTCTTCTTTTTTTTCTTCTTTTTTTTAACTCTCTTAAATTTTAAAGTCCTCTATTTCTCTAATTTTTATTTTTATAACCTACTATTACTTTTCAAAAAAAAACCACCCTATTTTTAAAGCAAAAGATAGGATTAGTGAAATAGAAGATAGAATGGTAGAAATAAATGAATCAGAGTAAAAAAGAAAAACAATTTAAAAGAAATGAGGACAATCTCAGAGACCTTCAGGACAATATGAAATGCTCCAACATTTGAATTATAG
>SJYV01013104.1:0-19117 GCA_006410875.1 Neotragus pygmaeus | reverse complement strand
AAAAAAAAAAAAAAGAAAACATACACTTAAGAATTTATAGTTAAAGGAGCAGAATTTCTATAACTCACTCTCAAGTAGTTTTAAAAAAAAGATAAAGTATAAATGGTAAAATGGTCACAACTGATATATTTGAGTAGAAGGAATATAGGAACTTTTCTTGAAACTGTTCTATGAGCTGTAATTATACCAAAATAAATGTAAAATTAAATGTCAACTCCTGAATGAATTTAAGCAAAAGGAGCGAGTAAATCAAGACAAACAAAAAGAGAACGAGAGACAGAAAGGATACTTTTGTCTAATGGTCCATCTTTGCCCCTTGAAGTTAAAATTAAGCATATTAGGATAAAGATCCCTCAGAAGTCATCAAGTACAAGTCATCTCACTTGGAAAACAAAATCAAAAGTAGTTGCTTTTTCTAAAACAATGCATTTCCAATTCTCTGTCTTAAACACTACACAGGCCTTGATCTCTGTTGCAGGGAAATGAGTGAAATTTAGTTGCTTGAGATTTCTCTACTCCAGAATTTCTATTAAAATTTATCAGAAAGATAATGAGCAAATCCTAATTTCTTATAATTGAAACAAGAGATGACAGACAGCTCAGTTCAGAGTCCAGACGTCATGAAATCCTTTCTAAAATGAACGGTAGGGGACCGAAATGTCACACACACGCATGCGCGCGCGCACACACACACACACACACACACACACACACACATTCTTACCTTTAAACCCAAGACCGTTTCATTTTTGTAAGGATTGGTATCATGTGGACAGTTTATGGTTTTCAGTAACACGGCAACATTTGCTATGTGTATAATAGCAGCATCTAAAATGACATAATAAAAAAAGAATTATCTGTGATTAGAAGTGAACTGTTAAAACTACTCTGGTCAGTGCCAAAAATCAAGAGAGTTTATTATTTCAGTAGCTGCAGTGAAAAACCCCTCTGGGCGCCTAGAAAACCTACCCCCTGAGCTTTTCACCCATCCTCCTCACTGACACGGTAATGGGCTTTGTTAAATTCAAAGACAGTTACGTCAGCAATTTGTGGTCTCTCGTGGATTTTCCAGGCCTATAAAGCACACAAATTATACCCAAATATTGGCCTGAAAAATTAGTAAGCTATAGAGTTTGTGTTATTTTAGCCAAGCTTTACTGGAGTAAAAGAAACTCAGGGACCCTAAAACTCAGTNTTTCCAGGCCTATAAAGCACACAAATTATACCCAAATATTGGCCTGAAAAATTAGTAAGCTATAGAGTTTGTGTTATTTTAGCCAAGCTTTACTGGAGTAAAAGAAACTCAGGGACCCTAAAACTCAGTAGTTTCTTCACTGCTTTATTATTTTCTTTTTTGGTGGGCTCAATTCTGATATGTTAATGCTGTGTTTTTCTTTTCCCTCTTCTTTATTTTTTTCTTCATTATTACATGATTTTTATTATTTTTGTCTTATTTGCTTTTCTTTGACACCCAAGGACAATTTTGGCAGCTGTTAATTAACATCACGTTTCTTGCACCTTTATAAAACTCTGTTCTTTGGCTTTTGCTTAGAATTGAGTCAAAAAATATCTAAAGTTATCCTACATTTCTAGAATTGCCCATGAATATCCTTGAATATTATAATCCCCGTGTTACAAGTCACAGATACCTGGCAGGTGCTAAATTGATATAATTCCATACTTGAGTGTGAAACAACAGTTGAATGGAGTCATAGCTTCAGGCCAGGCCGGGTAATAAGCCTGCAGTGACTAAACTACTAACTTCACAGCTACGAGAATGAACCTCTGCAGTGATTTAATGACCAAAAGCACTTGAACAAGGAAAAGCCTGGATCGGCACCAGATCCGCACTTAGAAGCTTTGCCCTCCTGTGGCCAGTTTCTTTTTGTCTTTTAAATTGATGATACGTTTGTACTTTACAATAAAACGCAAGTATGGAAAATCATATCTACACAGCAGAAGGAGTTAAGCTGAACATCCTTATAAACAGCCACCCCAGGAAGCCTCCTTGCCTCCCATCCCATTGCAACTCCCCCATCTCCATAAAGAACCATCATGCTGACTTTTACAGCAATAAACATGCAAGGAAGTACTTGCTATAAACGTCAGGACAGTGGTTATTTGTGGCCAAATCGGTAAGCCTCATTTTCTTCACTGGAGTACTGTGAGGAATGATGGTAGTGCTACCTAACCCACAGTGGTGTTTGGAAAAACAAAGCATAATAAACACACACACACACACACACACAAGATAACATGGCCAAGAGTCCTACAAGCTACCAAGCTCTCTACCAAGAGAAGTCATTCTTATTTGACTGAGAGAGTCTCGGGCAGGGGGTCTGGAGACCAACCTAACTGTAACCCATGAATCTGACGAGATGTACTGCTCATAGCTCTTATCATTCATATTTATGTGCAGGGAGCTGCAGGGAGCTGGGCTCCAAAGTTTTTCATAAGGTTATTTATCCCGTAGGCAGATAATTATAAGTAGCAATGGGGAAACATAATCGATAACAAATAAGTGTTTACTTTAGACTCCTGATACTTTGATATGACATTTTCCACTAGACCTTCACATATTTTCTGCACTTCTGATATTTCATTTCATAATTTAATTCCCACAAACACTAGTACTGAGCTCTGAAGGTCAAAAACCCAAGAAGGAAAGGAGACTTGGGTGAATAAAGTTATTTACATAGTTAATCAGGGGCTGAAGCCCAGGAGAAATGCAAATCGGCATGTTTCCAGAGAGGGAACGGTAGTATAGTTTTTGGCCAGCGTTCACACCCCCGGAGACAAACAAAAGCTCTGAATTTCTTCCCTTGAACTTCTTTTGTGTATGTGATCTTACTCGGTTTCAGTTTTCAAGTTTATAGAAATAATCTTCTGGGTGAACCAAGGTCAGAACAGCAACCTGGGGTTTAACTGCTGATCAAGCAAACAGGATGTCCAAATATTTCCCCGAAGCAATAAACCACCAGTTAATGGTGTCATTCCCACCCACAATGCCCTCTTAGACCAACAGGAAATGTCCCTTCGTTCGCTGCCCATGTGCCAGAGGAGCCATTTTAAACACTGTATAGGAATGACAGCATTAGGATTTCCAGTTCCAACTCAGGAAGGTGACTTTTCAGGGAATCACAGGGTCTGTGTCTCCCCAACCACTTAACTCTCTTTTACTCAGTTGTTACAGGATCCTGGTGGCGCCTTTATTTTAAAATAACAATAGGAAGGACTAGAGAAGGATCGGAGGCTAGAATTCGGAAGGCTTTGCTGCTGCTGTTATTGCTGTTTCAGTTGCTAAGTCACGTCCAGCTCTTTTGCTACACCATCGATTGTAGCCCACCAGGCTCCTCTGTCCACGGGATTCTCCAGGCAAGAACACTGGAGTGGGTTGCCATTCCCTTGTCCAAGGGATCTTCCCGGCCCGGGGATAGAACTCACGCCTCCTGCACTGCCTGCCTTGGCAGGTGAGTTCTTTACCACTGAGCCACCTGGAAAACCTTGACTTCAGTCCAATTTCTGTCTCTATGTGGTTATTTTACAGGTCACTTTAAAATAATGAACAGAATTCTAAGAGGTCTGACTTAAATTCTGAACACTATTATGATTTATAACCTCCTCACATGATAAAAGGCTTTGCTGTAAGTTATAAGGGGTGTGAAAGAGTTGCTCAGTCATATCTGGCTCTTTGTGACCCCCTGGACTATAGCCTACCAGGCTCCTCAGTCTATGGAATTCTCCAGGCAAGAATACTGGAATAGGTAGTCATTCCCTTCTCCAGGGGATCTCCCCAACCCAGGGATCCAACCCAGATCTCCTCCATTGCAGGCAGACTCTTTACATTCTGAGCCACCAGGTAAGGGGTGTTTCATCAAAGTAAACGGTGAGGATGAAGGAAAGCGGAGAAACAGCAGCCAAAAGAGGGTTGGAGGCGTTGGGTAAAGTCTTGGTGGATCTGCACTAAGGAACATCTAAGAGATATCCAACAGGCCTTGAGAGGCTGACACTCTCGTGGCGCTGTGCTGACGCCTGGACACCACCACTCCTCTCACCAAGCTGTGAGGGGTGTTTTGTCGAGAGCTATCTTGGTTCACGTTGGATCACAAAGTTGAAGCTTTTCTCTCAGATCTCCACACCTGACAAACTACTTAACGTGTGCTAGGCTCTTGTTATGGCCTTAAGTCCAGAACCTTTCCATGTTCCTAGACCAAATTCCCTTTGCCCCAGATCTTAGTTCTGTTTCTTTAAACCCCTAACCTAGACTCAGTGAATTTCATGTTCACATGCTCATTTTCCTATTGGGTCATTTTCAAATTTCTCATTGATTTATAAATTCTTGATACGAACTAATTGCTACTTATAACTTCTAATTATATTGATTTAGTTTGCTAATGGCTACATTTTATTGAAATTATGTTTTATACTTTAAATAGTATGAGTTTCAAACATGTAAAAATATTTATAAATCTTTTAAAAATGTGGTTTATTTCTTTTCTTAAGTATTCCTAACCTGAGGTCAAAGATATTTTATTCTGACTTTTAAAAAAGTGTTTTACATATCAATGTGTCTAATCTGTCTAGAAATATTGTATTAAGTATAATTCCTTAATGTATTAAGTATAATGTCTACTCTTGTATTAAGTATAATGTCTTTTCCCCAGATCAATCAACTGAGAGTCACTTATGAAACAGTTTATTTTCCCCCAACTAGTTTTTAACGTGATACACTGAGCTTCCAATCACGTGTTAGATCTTTTTCTGATCCTATTCTCCTATACTGGTTTGCCTTTACTCTGCAATATCAAAAAGCTTTGATTACTATAGTGTTAAACTACATTGATGTCTCTTGTGTGCTTCCATTTTATTACTATTTTTCAAAATTGTATTTGGTAAGTTTGGTCCTTTGGGAGTTTCTTATTAAGAATTTTAGGACCTGCTTCCCTGGACTTCCCTGCTGTAGTGCAGGAGATCCAGATTCAATTCCTGGGTCGGGAAGATCCCCTGGAAGAGGAAATAGCAGCCAGTACCAGTATTCCTTTCTAGAGAATTCCATGGACAGGGGAGGCTGGCAGCCTACCATCCAGGGGATCGCAGAGTCGGACATGACTGAGTGACTAACACTTTCACTTTCAGGACCTGCTTATCAAGTTCCATAATAAATATGTTGGAATTTTCATTGGAATTAAAGTTAATTAATTGGCTAATTTGGAGAAATATCAAACTTTTATTACATTATTGTTTTCACATCCATGAATATGGTACATTTTATCATTCAATTAGCAGTTATTTTGCTACTTATTTCTAGATACATTACGCATCTATTTTTCTCATTGTTTATTGCAGGTGTATAAAATACTAATGATTTATTTTTGTCAAGCATTCATCGGGCAACCTTCCTGAATTTTTATAAATTCCAATAGTTGTTTATTGAATTTCTGGATTTTTCTTTCTAGTGGACAATTATATTTAATAAGAGCTATCATAAGTCAGAAAAAAAGACAAATATCACATATTATCATTTATGTGTGGGATTTAAAAAATGATACAAATGAACTTACGAAACAGACACAGACTTACAGACACAGAAAGCAAGCCTAAGGTTACCAAAGGAAAAAGGAGGAGGGATAAATGTGGAGCTTGGAATTAAGAGACAGCCGTCACCACATATGAAACAGACCACCAACAAGGGCCTCCTGAATATCACAGGGAACCATAGTCAACATCTTGTAATAACCTATCATGGAAAAGAATCTGAAAAAGAACACACACACACACACACACTTATCTGCAACACTTTTCTGTACCCCTAAAACGAATACAACACTGTAAACCAACTATCCTTGAATAAAATGGAAAAAAGCAAAACAGGGTTGAGTTTCTTGCCCTCGCAATTCAGAATCCCAACCCTGCACGTGAAATTCTAAGTAACTTTATGGAAGGAGCTTGAGTTTTGCTATTGTCTCACATAATCTCCAACCCTGTGCTTTGAAGTAAAATGAGTTCTGATAAAAATGCTGAGCTATTATTGACAGAAATACAGGAGTGGTTATTCCTGAGCTGGGAAGAACGCTTAGATGCTTCTCTTCTATTATCTCACTGAGAATTATATTCATGTCCTGATAAACTATTCTTGTACCTATTAGTCATACAAAAAAATACGTGCCTACCTAAAAAGTTATCATACGGTTAACTAGGGAAAAACTTTAGCACCAGCAATTTTAATAGAGAGATAAGTCAAAAATAAACAAATTCAATCTTGTCTAGCTCTACTGTTTAATTTTGAAAAAAAGGAAAGAAAAATAATGGAAACACCTACATCTACTCTTGGTGAATTTACCCTCACCCCCAACACACACGTACACTTAATTGGTTCCATGATTTATATGGTGTGCTTTATGCCCCTTTTCTTCCCACTCACAATATTACAAATATTAATCATTTTCCATGGTCAATTGTAGGGATTATAGCCTTGTGCTGTGTATGCTCACGAGAAATACGACATCAAATGCAAACATAGTCTGCTTCTTGTTCGCCCCACCCCACCCCCAGCTATTCATAGATCACATTTTGATCTCTAAGAGAAAGAAACATGGATGCCTCAGTAAAGAATTAGGCTAGAAAAGCAAAGAGTAGACAAAATTAAATGAAAAGAGAAAACTCCTCTTGGAAAAAGCAAATCACATAAAACCCCCCAGAGAGTGAATACTTTTCATGCATGGACCCCGGATTTAAGATATCAGAGGACAATGTCCATATTCAAGCTACTGAAACCAAGAAAGCAACAGCGGAGAACCTAGGAAGTCAAAGACGTTGGAATTACTGAGTTTCTCTAAGTCTCAGCTCTTGTACCAGCCTTACTTTAAATGTGATCTGAGACGGCGTCTCTGCTCTCCAGATGGACTCTGGTAGGAGGATGAACCAAAGGCGAATGAACGCAAAGCAAGCAGGCTTGTGCCCCTTCAAGAAGGAGCTCATGTTCTTCTGTACGTAGTCAGTGAAAGAATTCCTACACTTTTCCTCTGTGTCTCAGCCAGATGTGTAAATTACACATTTTTGGTCAGCAGAATCAGAAATTCAGAAACCATGTCGGATTTGAGTAAATAGGACCAACTTCTTAACATGCCAGCAGTTCAGGGAATCACATATGGAACACTGTGTATCATCAGGATAAGCAAGGTTAATCTGCAGTAAGGAATAATCCCAGCACTCAGTGGGTAATAAACACAATGAAACCATACCTTTTGTTCATCCTACATAGCGTATAGAGAAAAGATTAGCAGGGGAATTTGTGCATCAGAGTTAAAGAGAGATGTAGGCTAAAGGCCATTCCATCTTAACAAGTACCTGTGGGACCATCCAGGCGGGAGAAGGGGGCATGGTACACCACGTCCCAGGTCTCAGAGTTTCTGCCTATAAGGGACACACACCACAGGTGTTCCTATTTCAGGGCTTAAACTCAGAAGGAGCAAGGACCTGTCATCTTGCCATGTGCCAAGAAAAAAAGAACTGGAATAAATGATAGCAGCCTTCATGACCTCATTCCACTTCATAAAACGTGTCTAAGTCATATTCTTCACCATCCTGTGCTCGGTCATCAGTGCTGTCGGACTCTGCGACCCCGTGTGTGTGTGTGTATGTGTGTGTGTGCACGCGCGCGCATGTCTGTGTGTCTGTGTGGGTGTCTGTGTGTGATTTTTAAGTCCCTCCTCCACTCTCCAGCATCCCCTGCGGTGACCTGCCACCTGGCCTGTTATTATTTCTTTACTAAAGGCTCAGAGAACCGTGTGATTTGGCTCCTTCCAGAAAAATGAATTTGCTGCAAAATATAAATACATATATATATATATATTTGCCTTTTATTCTGTCATGGGTAAGAGAGGCTGTCTGAGTAGCGGCGGGCACTATGATATTTCTCTGGCATCTGTCAGTAACTGAGAAGCCTGAGGGCCTCCCTGGTGGTAAAGAATCCGCCTGCAGTGCAGGAGACCCCAGTTCAATTCCTGGGTTGGGATGATCCACTGGAGAAGGGATAGGCTACCCACTCCAGTATTCTTGGGCTTCCCTTGTGACTCAGCTGGTAAAGAACCCGCCTGCAGTGTGGGAGACTTGGGTTCGACCCCTGGGTTGGGAAGATCCCCTGGAGAAGGGAAAGCTGCCCACTCCAGTATTCTGGCCTGGAGAACTCCATGGACTGTAAACCTGAAGCTTCAGTGCCACAAGATTTTCCAGCCAAGAACCCTTGCATGATGCTTCTGACAGCTTAAGTCAGTGTGTACAGTAACAGTCACATCTACATTGGGAGAATTAGCTAAGCGCTTCAGAGCAGGCCTTCATGGAACCAAGGAGTCAGAAATCAGCATGGCCGAGTTACAGAACTAGAATCAGGGGGCGACAGAAAGCAGAGGCTGCAAGGAGCCAGCCAGCAGACCCTCCAGTCTCAGGGGCCGTCTGTCTCTCTGTTTACCTATGGAGAGGCCGTTAGGTCACAACCACCCGTGAGTTTTCATAAATTACAGAGGTGCCCGTCACCATCTGCCGTGGCAGTGGATAAAGTAACACAACAGTGCAAGGAAACAAATCAGCCTGTTCCCTTTAAGATTCCAAATGAAATCGGGGAGATAGTATGTTAGGGAATATCTCTTTGGCTGTTCTTTTAAAGTTGAAAGAAAGTAAAATCACTTAGTCAGGTCCCACTCTTTGTCCATGGAATTCTCCAGGCCAGAATACTGGAGTGGGCAGCTTCCTCTTCTCCAGGGGATCTTCCCAACCCAGGGATCGAACTCAGGTCTCCCGCATTCTTTACCAGCTGAGCCACAGGGAAGCCCAAGAATACTGGAGTGGGTAGCCTATCCCTTCTCCAGATGATCTTCCTAACCCCAGCATCAAACCAGGGTCTCCTGCACTGCAGGCAGATTCTTTACCAACTGAGCTATCAGGGAAGCCCTTTTAAAGTTGAGGAGGTGCTATTTATTTTGGAAGTAAGAAAAATACCGTTACTAAAAAATAGAGATATTTCCTTGTGCTTATTTCTATATTATTCTATCTCAAGGCAAATAGGTAATATTTCCATGATCACCATCATTCTTATGCACACTTTCAATACTGTTCAAAATGTTACAGCAGCCGAGAAAGCACCGGCTAACGAGCTGGCTCGCATGGACCGCTGCCCCGGAGGAGCTTCTCACCCAAGCCACGTCTGAGATCAGGTCCCAGGCGAGAAGAGGAGTGGGCAGGGTAGAGTCCAGTGCGCAAGCAGTGATGGACTTTCTCAAGATCGTCGGCCTCTTCTGCCTGCTTCTAGATAGGCCCAGCCCCGGACTTTCAGAATGTTCTAATTATTAAGAACATGTCAGCTTACATTCAGATCATAAATCCTCATTTTCTGCAACTTTTTAAAAATCCTCCCCTCTATGGAGAAGTGGAAATGAGGAGAAAAGACTGTGTGTGTGTGTGTGTGTGTGTGTGTGTGTGTGCGCGCGTGCATGTGTGCGTGCGCGTGCATGCATGCATGAGCACTTGTGTGCAGCCACGTCCAGCTCTTTTATGACCCGTGGACTGTAGCCCGCCAGGCTGCTCTGTCCATGGATTTTGCAGGCGAGACTACAGGAGTGGGTTGCCATCTCCTTTCCTAAGGGATCTTCCCAGCCCAGGGATAGAAGGTGCGTCTCCTGTGTCTTCTGCACTGGCAGGTGGATTCTTTACCACTGAGCACCCTGGAAAGCCCCTACTGTGCCTGTAACCTGTCCATAATAGAATTCCCATCCCTGGAACTGTCTCTCATTAAAAGAAAAAAAAAAAAAAGACGGAGAAGATCAAAAAGCACGTCTTTATAACAGCCTTCTGTACGTGCTCTGGCCTGTTCACACCTGATCTGAGAAGCCCTCTGACAAATTATTTCACTGGTCTTGGCCTTCCAACAGCACAAGGTCAAAGTCTCTGCACCTCTGGATTAACGTCTCTGCATAAGTGAATACGGCACTCATGCACTTTAGGGCTGCATGAAGAGCCTTTGGCTTAAGCCACAAACTGACTTTTTTTTTTTTTTTTTTACAGAAGCTGACTTGGAATATTACAATGGTGGGGGGGGAGCCAAGAATTTTGTGATATTTATGCTTAGAGGCTGAGCCAGCAGGACAACATTTATGAGGCTTTTCCAAGA
Source organism: Neotragus pygmaeus (assembly GCA_006410875.1). NCBI lineage: Eukaryota > Metazoa > Chordata > Mammalia > Artiodactyla > Bovidae > Neotragus > Neotragus pygmaeus. Next base: position 8,955 of record SJYV01013104.1, on the reverse strand, counting down.
GAAGTCCACCGATCATCGGTAGATGGCTGGGCTCTGCTGAACATTCTGTATTTCTCATCGTTTATGGGATCCCTGTTGGCCCCCGAGTGCTGTCTGAGAGTCGGGAATGTGAGACATAAATCTTTGCTGGTCCTTTTAAATGAGACGTCAGTTGTCTCAAGGGAGAGTGGCCCTGGGTCAGTTCCTCGTAGGAACCTGAGGAGTAATGGAATAGAGAATGCAGGTCACGGTTACCCTCAGAGGATGGATGACCTTCCTCTAAGCCTGATTCTTCTTTACAGGGGCTCAAATATTTCTTTCCTAATTGCCAAGTTCGACTTAAGCTTTATTCTTGAAGGAACCAGGTTTTTGTGAAATGGAAGCCTGCAGCTTTGAGGTTCTTCTTTCCCCTCTTGTCTGTCCATCACCCTGTGTCTCTGCAGCTTATGCACGTAAAATTCATATTANCTGGAATAAATGATAGCAGCCTTCATGACCTCATTCCACTTCATAAAACGTGTCTAAGTCATATTCTTCACCATCCTGTGCTCGGTCATCAGTGCTGTCGGACTCTGCGACCCCGTGTGTGTGTGTGTATGTGTGTGTGTGCACGCGCGCGCATGTCTGTGTGTCTGTGTGGGTGTCTGTGTGTGATTTTTAAGTCCCTCCTCCACTCTCCAGCATCCCCTGCGGTGACCTGCCACCTGGCCTGTTATTATTTCTTTACTAAAGGCTCAGAGAACCGTGTGATTTGGCTCCTTCCAGAAAAATGAATTTGCTGCAAAATATAAATACATATATATATATATATTTGCCTTTTATTCTGTCATGGGTAAGAGAGGCTGTCTGAGTAGCGGCGGGCACTATGATATTTCTCTGGCATCTGTCAGTAACTGAGAAGCCTGAGGGCCTCCCTGGTGGTAAAGAATCCGCCTGCAGTGCAGGAGACCCCAGTTCAATTCCTGGGTTGGGATGATCCACTGGAGAAGGGATAGGCTACCCACTCCAGTATTCTTGGGCTTCCCTTGTGACTCAGCTGGTAAAGAACCCGCCTGCAGTGTGGGAGACTTGGGTTCGACCCCTGGGTTGGGAAGATCCCCTGGAGAAGGGAAAGCTGCCCACTCCAGTATTCTGGCCTGGAGAACTCCATGGACTGTAAACCTGAAGCTTCAGTGCCACAAGATTTTCCAGCCAAGAACCCTTGCATGATGCTTCTGACAGCTTAAGTCAGTGTGTACAGTAACAGTCACATCTACATTGGGAGAATTAGCTAAGCGCTTCAGAGCAGGCCTTCATGGAACCAAGGAGTCAGAAATCAGCATGGCCGAGTTACAGAACTAGAATCAGGGGGCGACAGAAAGCAGAGGCTGCAAGGAGCCAGCCAGCAGACCCTCCAGTCTCAGGGGCCGTCTGTCTCTCTGTTTACCTATGGAGAGGCCGTTAGGTCACAACCACCCGTGAGTTTTCATAAATTACAGAGGTGCCCGTCACCATCTGCCGTGGCAGTGGATAAAGTAACACAACAGTGCAAGGAAACAAATCAGCCTGTTCCCTTTAAGATTCCAAATGAAATCGGGGAGATAGTATGTTAGGGAATATCTCTTTGGCTGTTCTTTTAAAGTTGAAAGAAAGTAAAATCACTTAGTCAGGTCCCACTCTTTGTCCATGGAATTCTCCAGGCCAGAATACTGGAGTGGGCAGCTTCCTCTTCTCCAGGGGATCTTCCCAACCCAGGGATCGAACTCAGGTCTCCCGCATTCTTTACCAGCTGAGCCACAGGGAAGCCCAAGAATACTGGAGTGGGTAGCCTATCCCTTCTCCAGATGATCTTCCTAACCCCAGCATCAAACCAGGGTCTCCTGCACTGCAGGCAGATTCTTTACCAACTGAGCTATCAGGGAAGCCCTTTTAAAGTTGAGGAGGTGCTATTTATTTTGGAAGTAAGAAAAATACCGTTACTAAAAAATAGAGATATTTCCTTGTGCTTATTTCTATATTATTCTATCTCAAGGCAAATAGGTAATATTTCCATGATCACCATCATTCTTATGCACACTTTCAATACTGTTCAAAATGTTACAGCAGCCGAGAAAGCACCGGCTAACGAGCTGGCTCGCATGGACCGCTGCCCCGGAGGAGCTTCTCACCCAAGCCACGTCTGAGATCAGGTCCCAGGCGAGAAGAGGAGTGGGCAGGGTAGAGTCCAGTGCGCAAGCAGTGATGGACTTTCTCAAGATCGTCGGCCTCTTCTGCCTGCTTCTAGATAGGCCCAGCCCCGGACTTTCAGAATGTTCTAATTATTAAGAACATGTCAGCTTACATTCAGATCATAAATCCTCATTTTCTGCAACTTTTTAAAAATCCTCCCCTCTATGGAGAAGTGGAAATGAGGAGAAAAGACTGTGTGTGTGTGTGTGTGTGTGTGTGTGTGTGTGCGCGCGTGCATGTGTGCGTGCGCGTGCATGCATGCATGAGCACTTGTGTGCAGCCACGTCCAGCTCTTTTATGACCCGTGGACTGTAGCCCGCCAGGCTGCTCTGTCCATGGATTTTGCAGGCGAGACTACAGGAGTGGGTTGCCATCTCCTTTCCTAAGGGATCTTCCCAGCCCAGGGATAGAAGGTGCGTCTCCTGTGTCTTCTGCACTGGCAGGTGGATTCTTTACCACTGAGCACCCTGGAAAGCCCCTACTGTGCCTGTAACCTGTCCATAATAGAATTCCCATCCCTGGAACTGTCTCTCATTAAAAGAAAAAAAAAAAAAAGACGGAGAAGATCAAAAAGCACGTCTTTATAACAGCCTTCTGTACGTGCTCTGGCCTGTTCACACCTGATCTGAGAAGCCCTCTGACAAATTATTTCACTGGTCTTGGCCTTCCAACAGCACAAGGTCAAAGTCTCTGCACCTCTGGATTAACGTCTCTGCATAAGTGAATACGGCACTCATGCACTTTAGGGCTGCATGAAGAGCCTTTGGCTTAAGCCACAAACTGACTTTTTTTTTTTTTTTTTTACAGAAGCTGACTTGGAATATTACAATGGTGGGGGGGGAGCCAAGAATTTTGTGATATTTATGCTTAGAGGCTGAGCCAGCAGGACAACATTTATGAGGCTTTTCCAAGAGAAGTCCACCGATCATCGGTAGATGGCTGGGCTCTGCTGAACATTCTGTATTTCTCATCGTTTATGGGATCCCTGTTGGCCCCCGAGTGCTGTCTGAGAGTCGGGAATGTGAGACATAAATCTTTGCTGGTCCTTTTAAATGAGACGTCAGTTGTCTCAAGGGAGAGTGGCCCTGGGTCAGTTCCTCGTAGGAACCTGAGGAGTAATGGAATAGAGAATGCAGGTCACGGTTACCCTCAGAGGATGGATGACCTTCCTCTAAGCCTGATTCTTCTTTACAGGGGCTCAAATATTTCTTTCCTAATTGCCAAGTTCGACTTAAGCTTTATTCTTGAAGGAACCAGGTTTTTGTGAAATGGAAGCCTGCAGCTTTGAGGTTCTTCTTTCCCCTCTTGTCTGTCCATCACCCTGTGTCTCTGCAGCTTATGCACGTAAAATTCATATTATATCATCTTACATGGGTTATTTCCTAGCTTTTTAATGTATTATTTTTCCCACAAAAGAGTATTTTCCTGAATATCTGACTCATCTTTATAATCTACTCACCTATTAGTTTTCAAAATCTCTGCCCACAATAAGTGTATCATAAATAATCATTGACTATATGTGTGAATAATTTTGGCTTATAACAGTTCACTGACAATCCTTAAAAACATAACCAGGAGATGCGGAACTTCCATTACCCCCTGGAGAGAATGCTAAGTCTTTCACATCCTCCCCTTAACTCTTTCTAGGGTCTCTGCCCATGTGATGGACTGAATGTTTTTGTCCTATCCAAATCCATGCTGAAATCTTGCCCTCCAGTGTGATGGTATCAGGAGCTAGGGCCTCTGGGAGGTGATCAGGTCCTGAGGGTGAAGCTCTCGTGAGAAAGACCAGGGTTGCAGAGAGCCCCCTTGCTCTTTCTTCCACACAAGGACACAGGGAGGACACTGGCATCATTGCACCAGGAAGAAGGCCCTCCCCAACACCTCGATCCTGGGACTCTCAGCCTTCAGAACTATTAGAAACAAACTTCTGCTGTTTAAGACACTTCAACTATGGCACTTTGTCCTATGGACTAAGACATCCCAGAATCCCACAATGGACCTTGTGTTCATGGCAACCCAGACATCTTCCTACTCCCCAAAGAAGAAAGAGGATGGCCCTCTGTAACTCTGGAAGCCCTTTCTGGCTTTTCCGCTTGTGAACTTGAATTTACCCGTCAAGTCACAGGGCACATGTTACTTCCTTTATATATCCTTATTTGATTCCCCGCGGGAACCTTCCTTAGTACTCAAGCGACACTCTGTAACGGTCTTTACCACATCAACGATCCCACTCTAAGTGATACACTGTGGTTATCTGCTTCCCAGGCACTCCACCTCTCTTTCTCTTTCTCTCTCACACACACAAATAGCATGAACATTTTCCTGAGCATAGGTATTAAGCACCAAACATAATACCTGAAAAACCATTTACTAAATATATTTATGCAGCATGTACTTGTGGAATGAAAGACTAAAATAATAATGAATGGATGGATGGATGGATGGATGGATGGGACAGGTAAGAATTTAGGGATTTAACAAAAGATCGGCCTGAGTTTGAACCCTGTTTGAACCAGCTCTAGCTTCTGATCTTGGGCAAGTTCCTTGTCTTTCTCAACCTCTAAAACAGAGTCACAGAAATACTTTCATAATAGAGTTTCGATAAAAGTTGCACAGATTAATTCAAGGAAACAGTTGGCAGTATCTGGACAAGGAGGAAGAAATGGAAAAAAGGATGAAGAAGGAGGTAAAGAGCAGGAGGAGAAGGCAGATGAAAACGTGGGAAAAGAGAAAAATGAGAAAAGCAGCGAAAGGAGATGAAGGAAAAGCAGCGGTGATGAAACTGATCTTCAGCAAAGGGGGCGGGGAGGCGGGAACAAGGCAGAGGAGACCCACCGGAGCGAACGACAGCTCTTCCCAGGACCCCGCCCTGAGCTGGACGGGGACGAAAAAGAAGGAATCACGGCCAAAGAAAATTGCCACATCATCCGTGTGAATATCTCTTCAACTTACACAGATGTCCAAAAGACTGGGTGAGTACTTAAAAGAAAAATCAGTTACCACACTAAGCAATAAATGTATGAGGGGTTTTGGTCCCTTTTCAAATATGTTAACAATAAATGAAAACGTCACTGAAAGATAGGACTCTTGTGGTGTATTTCATTGGGCAGGACACCCACAGTGAGGGCAGAGCATCAAAGGGATATTCCTAAGACAAAAATATCCTAAGTGTGGGAGGAGCCTGAGGAAGCTTGCTATAGGAGGACTTTTTATCACCACAGTATGCTGTCCCCCCACCATTATGACATGAGTTAAAGAGGAAAAAAGGAGTGGGGCTTTCCAAAGAGTCCAATTTCATTAACAAAACAATTCCTGAATCAATTGTCAGACCTACATCAAAGCCACTGAAAATAAACGAGGTCCCACGCACCAATGTCAAGTTGGATTCTAAAGGGGATTTTGGTGGTGGAGAGTCTGGTTCAGTGTTCATAGCCCAAGGGAAAATGGAGACAGGAGCGGATTCCCCTTTAAACTGATGAACAAACATTATCCCCAGATAAGTGAGACCTATTGTAATGAGCTTCCCCTATGGCTCAGTGGGGAAAGAAACAATCCATCTGCAAAGCAGGAGACGTCGATTCAATCCCTGGGTTTGGAAGATCCCCTGGAGGAGGAAATGACCACCTACTCCAGGATTCTTGCCTGGAGAATCCCATGGACAGAGGAGCCTGGCGGGCTACAGTCCACGAGGTCGCAAAAGACTCAGACTTGACTGAGCATCTGAGCCGCACAGTGTGGTGCGGGCTGGTGTCTCCAGCAGCACCAGAGGCACCTCCCGAAATATCAGGCCCCCTTGTGCTACTAATCAAGTAAATCCAGGAAAAAAGGAGTCAGCATAAATCCTTCATATACTGCCCCTCCATACTTACCTATTTGTCATTACAATATATAGCATTCTTACTGTTGAGAAGGTTCTAAACGGCGTTAATCTACAAACACAGACATACACATGCACGCACATGAAGTAAATGAAAATCTCTCCCATCTTGTCTCTACTCCCCTAAACCTGTGACAAACAAATATTACTCATGCCAAGGATTCTGAAACATGTATATCAAGTCACATTGTCACAGGGGCTCAGGAGTGGAGACACGATGGAGAGGAAACTGGGTTTTAAGAATTTTAATGACCTCTAAGTTACTTGCTTATTTCAAGAAATGTTCCACATGTGAAAAAGGAAGTTCTTTAGCTGAAAGTATGTTTCCAAAGTGCTCTTCTGCATAAAATGTAAAAAAGTGTGGATTTAATTTTAAAAGCTGCTATGTACATGTATGGGCACATAACCTTGGTATATGCAACAACCCAATAGCAATATATGTATGTATATATTATATATATATATATATATATATACATATATATNAAAGTGTGGATTTAATTTTAAAAGCTGCTATGTACATGTATGGGCACATAACCTTGGTATATGCAACAACCCAATAGCAATATATGTATGTATGTATATATATATATATATATATATATATATATACACATACATGTATATATATTCCTGGGAGTCAGGACAAGATCCAGTATCATTTTTTTGCCCAGATGCTCAAACAAGTGATTTGTACAGAGTGGAACTTCAGTAACTTTCTTTCTTTTTAATGTACCCAAGCTGTAACCAGAGTGGGTATATGTGCCCACATACATGCAGTTATTGATGTCATTATAAAAGTGATTAATAGGTCCTCAGAGGTTTTTCAGTTTCCAACATGCTTGCCAAAATGGGCTCTGGGAACGCTGGGGAACTGAGGGTCGGAAAAGGTCCAGTCTCCATCTCCCGTCATGGCCCCCAAAGCTGTGATTATTGACTGAAGGCCAGGATGTGCTTGGCACCACCCAGCTCACGGGGCAAAAGCTCTGACTCTGCCCAGTGGGGTTTGAGGAACCAGGCTCATAGGACATAAAAGACAAGTAAGAACTGGCAAGAGTGAGGAGCAATCTAGGCTTGCGGCTTAAAATATCATTAAAATAATCATTAAAACCAGGCGCCTAACACTCCCCATGATCTAGGCCCAAAACAGGAAAATGTGAGATTTTTCACCCTGCAACCACAGGCTCCTTTTGTAATTGGTAGGCATCAGGAAAGGGAGTGATGAACTGCTTCTTACGTGTTCTAGGAGGGAGTTGTGAATTTGTGCTGGTAATGCTGCTATTATGGATCACACGCCCACAGTTTCACAGCTTATGCTGGGATGTATACAAGAGTGATGTGCAGTTGTGATGGTTTCAACAGGAAAAACTATCAGGACATATAATTTGCAAAAAAAAAAAAAAAAAATAGAACATCTTCTCGAAAAATGTTGGAAGTACAGGCTGATACCCGCAGTGTGCCATGTCGGGGCACGGGTGACTTGATTTCCAAAGAAAGGCACATCTTCCAGATGCTAATTCCCCAAATATGGGAAGCTTCCTATGAAACGACATCAGGCAGAATAATATCTCACCAAAACATCCCCAGCTTATTCTCAAGAAACTGCAAACACTAACATACTTGGCAAAAGGGTCTTTGCGGACATGATAGAGGGTCTTGATCTTGGGAGATTATCCTCAGTCACAGTGGCCCTGAGGGTAGAAGTCCAGTCAGAACAGAAGATGTGGAGATCTCAGAAGCAGAAGCTGAGAGGATGGGAGAATGAAAGCACAGGGCGAGGAACACAGGAAGCCTCCAGAAGCTGGGGAAGGCGGGGAGGCGGATTCTCCCTAGAACCTTCAGCAGAAAGGCAGTCCTTCAGGAATCCTGAGTTTAGGACTTCTGACTTCCAGATAACCAAGAGGATATATTAAGGCATTTAGGTTACGGTAATTTTTCACATTTTTTTTGAAAGGTACAATTAAGAAGATGAAATAGCAAACAGCCTGGGGAAAATATTTGCAAAGTATAAATCTGATACAGGAATTGCATGTAGAGTATGAAAAACCCATGAAACTGGACAATAGATCAAATCGTTCTATAAAACAGGAAAACACTACCAGATGCTTCACAAAAGAAGGTATACTAATACTCAATACATAAAAACAGGCTCAGCCTCTTTATTAGTCAAGGCAATGAATGCTAAAACTACAAATAGATAGCATTACATACTGGAAACCAGTCAATCCTAAAGGCAATCAACCACAAATATTCATTGGAAAGACTGATGCTGAAGCTAAAGTTCCAGTAATTTGGACACCTGATGTGAAGAGCCAGCTCCTTGGAAAAGACCCTGGTACTAGAAAAGATTGAGGGCAGGAGGAGAAGGTGGCAGCAGAGGATGAGATGGTTGGATGGCATCACTGACTCAATGGACATGGGTTTGGGCAAACTCCAGGAGATAGTGAAGGATGGGGGAGCCTGGCATACTGCAGTCCATGGGGTCACAAAGAGCTGGACATGACTTAGTGACTGAACACCAATAACATACAGAATGGCTAAAATTAAAAAGAATCTCAACATCAAGAGTTGGCAAGCATTGGAATGACTTCCTGTCTCACACACTGCTGGTGGGAGTGCAAAATGGTACAACTACTTTGAAAATAGCTTGTTGGTTACTTATAGGTTAAACATACATTTCCCATCCATGACTAGGAATTCAGCCTAAATAAGTGTATCTACAAAAAGACTCATACACGTCCAACTCTTTGTGACCCCATGGACTGCAGCACGCCAAGCTTGCTTCCCTGTAACACCAACTCCCAGAGCTTACTCAAACTCATATCCATTGAGTCGGTGATGCCATCCAGCCATCTCATTGTCTGTTGTTCCCTTCTCTTCCTGCCTTC
>SJYV01013102.1:0-30732 GCA_006410875.1 Neotragus pygmaeus | reverse complement strand
TCCGCCATCTCTCCTTAGCTCTTCCCCTGGGGAGTGTCCTAGTTACCACCGCCCCATAACACACACACACACATACACATTACACAGACCACACCGCACACAGACGCAAGCACACTCCATTACACAGACACAAAGGCTCACACATACACACACACACTTGCACATTTACACACTCTACATGCCATAGACTGCAGACACACACCCGCACACATCACCTGGACCATTCAGTGTGCACACCTTACATGCCCTGACCACACAACAAACGCACGCACATTCACACACACACCTTACACAGTGGTGCCCCTCCCGTGGGTTCCTATAGCCTCTAATCTTGCCTCCTCCCCATGATATTTACCCTCCTTCACTCCGGTGAGGACAGGGACCCATCCCCCTCTTCCTCTATTCCAGCACAATCCAGGCCTTGTACCAATTCTTGCTCAACCCTTGATCCCTTCCCATGGGCAACATTTGTTTTTTCGCCAAGCCATGCAGATGTGGGATCTTAGTTCCCGAACCAGGGATCGAACTTACGCCTCTGCATTGGAAGTGTGGAGTCTTAAGCACTGGACCACGAGGGAAGTTCTCCCCATGTCCAACACTGTCCCAGTCCTGCTCCATCGAGGTCAAATGAATACCCGCCCCTATTTGTGCCAGGAGCTGTCCACACTCCCACTAGAGCCACTCCAGGCCTCGCCTTCTCACCTGCAGGTCACAGGCACCTGAGCTTTGAACAGTCACACTCCCGGGTGTGGCTGTCCCAACCCCTCCCACCCCCATCAACCCTCCAGGGCCTCAGGAGTATTTGGTGGCTTGAACAGCACCAGAACCTTGAGGTCGCTTCTTTTGGGAGTCTCAGCTTTCTCATCTGTAAAATGACACTGAAAGTGTCTTGCAGAAACTCGGATGTGTCCCAGTGGATGTCGTTTCGGGGCTGCCAGGTTCCTGCTGGGCTGAGTTTGTGAATGGTTGGTTGGTGCAACTCATCCTTGAGGTGAGCCCGCTCCCCACCTGAGTGTCCTGGTCATGCCCTTCCTGCAAACTGAGACCCTGGGGCACTTTGCGCTAAGCCCTGAGTAGGGTTGGCTTGGGGTTCTTGACAAGCAGCAGGCATTGTCTGTCCGGGGGGACTGCCTTGCAAGGAGGAAGACTTGTGACCTCCACGGAGTGGGGGAGGGATATGGAAGGGGGTCCAGGGAAACCGGGCTGGAGCCTCAGATCCCCTCCTGCCATCCAGCAGAGTGCCACCGTGGTTGCCTGACCCTGAGGAGAGAAACTTCTAGAGAAGGACTGATTTTGGCGAGTGACCAGAACCAGGTGAATGAGGGGAAACAGGCAGGTATGGAGAAAGCCTGGAGGGACCTGCTTTCATCAAGGTAGATGTGTTTATGGGAGATGGGAAAGATGAACCTCAGTGTCCACCCTCTCGGTCACTGCCCCTTGGGTGTTAGGGCCCCTTCCCCGGCCCAGCAGGAGCCCGGCAGCTCACCTGAGCTCAGACTCGGAGTGGCACACAACACCCCTTATTCAGAGGGAGAAACAGAGGCCAGAGCCAGGAGGGGACTGGCCAGGCCACATGGAAGGGGGCGTGGATCGGCCGCCTGCTGCTCTCTGAGTTTTCCTTCACGGGGGAGTTAAAGAATTCACTGCTGCCCTGGTGGAGCTTAGAGTCTAAGGAGGGAATAAATGAGGCAACACAAGAAAAGCAGGAAAGGATGAAGGCTGGGATGGTAAAGACAGGACACTCACACTCTTTTGTAAACAGTCCCTTATATGGACCTATGTTTGTGCCCCAGAGTTTCTTCTAGAACCTTCACTCATTCTGTCTAGCATGCCAGGCCTCCCTGTCCATCACCAACTCCCGGAGCTTACTCAAACTCATGTCCATTGAGTCAGTGATGCCATCCAACCCTCTCATCCTCTGTCGTCCCCTTCTCCTCCCGCCTTCGATCTTTCCCAGCATCAGGGTCTTTGCCAATGTGTCAGTTCTTCGCATCAGGTGGCCAAAGTATTGGCGTTTCAGCTTCAACATCAGTCCTTCCAATGAATATTCAGGACTGATTTCCTTTAGGATGGACTGGTTGGATCTCCTTGCAGTCCAAGGGACTCTCAAGAGCTTCTCCAATACTACAGTTCAAATGCATCAGTTCTTCAGTGCTCAGCTTTCTTTATAGTCCAACTCTCACATTCACACATGACCACTGGAAAAACCACAGCTTTGACTAGATGGCCTTCATTCTGTCTAGGAACACGTTTTGAACACCTGCGCCTGAGGCAGAGTGATTAAGAGCAAAACCCAGACTCTTCCTCCTGGCCGTGTGACTTTGGGCAAGTCCCTGTCCCTCTCCAACACTTCATGTCGTGTCCTCCTCTGGAAAAATGGGTGCATATCCCTCAGAACTCTTGTGACAAAACCCTGAGATGTGGTGAAGTGTCCTCTCTCGCACGGGGACTCCAGCTGGACTCTATTCCAAGTGGCCTCTGGACGTGACTGCTCAGGCCCCCTGAACCACTGGCCTCCCACTTCTGCCTGAACCCCAGTCCCTAGCAGCTCAGCTTTGGGAGGGTATGAGCGGTCCCTTTGAGAGGAGGTCCAGCACCAGCTGGCTGTGATGGCAAGATGACTGTTACCCGTCTGGGCACTCTGGGCTCCTGCCTGTCTGAGTGGAATGTTTCAAATTTAGAGGAGTTCTAGAACCACGGGGTCAAGTGGGTTGGGTGAGCCACGGGCCCTGCGTCCTGTGACTCACTGATTAAAAAAAAGGAGATCAGCCACAACTTCTAAGTACTGACCACCCCCATCCACCTTGCCTAACTCACACCCGACTGTTTGCCATCCATTCAAGTCCTTGGGCACCAACTGCAGCACATCCACAGAAAGTTTTGAGGAGGCGGGGCTGAGACCTGAGGAGGCGGGGCTGAGGCCTGAGGAGGCGGGGCCGAGAGCAGGTGCCCACCTAAGGGCAGAACACCAGGGGAACGTCCCAGGAAGTATCATGAGACCCTAGAATGTCAGGCTGGCAGAGATCTCAGGGATCACCACTTTGGCGACCCTACATTGCCTACGCAGGAAATCTTCAGCTCAAAGAGGTGGAGACCCTGGTCCAGGGGCACAAAGCAAGGTACTGGCCCAGCTGGGACTAGGTGGAAGGAGGGAGGTGGTTGGGCTTCGGAACTCAACTGCCCAGCTTCAGTCTGGGTCTGCTGCTTGCTGGGTCTGTTGCGAGCCTAAGTCTCTGAACCCTCTGTGCTCCAGGCTACGCATTCTGTAAAATGGGGAGAAGAATAGTTCCTGTCTCAAAAGTGAGGATTTCCCTGGTGGTCCAAGTGGTTGGGACTCCATGCTCCCAATGCAGGCGGCACCGGTTCAATCCCTGATCCAGGAACTAAGATCTCACATGCCACACAGTGTGGCCAACCGCTGGCCCCCCCCCAAACAAACAAAAGCAAAAATGGTTTTGAGAAATAAGCATATACTATGAGGTGAAGGCAGGAGGAGAAGGGGATGATAGAGGATGAAATGGTTGGATGGTATCACCGACTCAATGGACATGAGTTTGAGCAAGCTCCCGGAGTTGGTGATGGACAGGGAAGCCTGGCGTGCTTTAGTCCATGGGGTCACAAAGAGTTGGACATGACTGAGCAACTGAACTGAACTAATGCAGGTGTACAAGTCCTGGTACATGGCATGCAATGATACCATTCTCAGTCTCCTGATTTCTAGTTCAGGGCAGGCTCATCTGGGCTAACTGCTCTGCCAACACTCAGATGGAGAAGTGAGCAAGACAGACCAAGTCTGCCTTCCTGGTGCCTACAGTCCAGATGGGAAACACCTGAAACAGTAACTCCAGAGCAAATCAGCCTATCACACTGAAGTCTGTCTGGTTCTGATTCAGGGAGGGTCCCCTAGAGAGGGGCCACTTAAGCTGAGACTGGCAATATGAGGAGCAGAAAGCATGGTTCCAGGCAGAGGGAATTACATGAGTGAAGACCCAGGGGGCAGAAAAGACATAAAACTGTCCAGACTGGAGGGAAGGTCCAAAGGACTGGAGCTTGGAACCAAAGGTGATGAGAGAGGAAGAGAAGCTGAGGGGGGGCAGACATCCAGAGCCTGGAAACACTGCACCATGAAACCAGAGAGCCATGGATGGGTAGCGAGGGAAAGAAGTGTCTCTCAGGCCAGCATGTTAGAAAGATCTATCTGGGGGACATCAGTTCAGTTCAGTCGCTCAGTTGTGTCCAACTCTTTGCCACCCCACGGACCGCAGCATGCCAGGCTTCCCTATCCATTGCCAACTCCCGGGGGACATAGAGGGCAGATTGATGGGGAGGCTGGCAGAGAGTGGGAGCTGGGGGCCAAGCATGGATTGGAGCAGGGGCAGTGAATACAGGGTGAAGGGAGCTGACTTCTTTAAGTGGGCAGCTCCTTGGGTCTTGGGCTGGGGGTTGTGGAGGTAGAGGAGGAGGAGTTGGGGATGGCACCTGGGAACTGAACAGGGTCAGGGTGCATGGAGGGAAATGATGGTCAGAAGCAAATTCCAAAAAGAGGGGAAAGGTTGCACCCAGTTTGGGCCACCCCAGCTGTAGCGGCACCCAGGAACCACAGCAGTGTTCTCAGACCTGAATTCCAGTTTAGAGAGTGGCACTCTGGCCCTTTTCTGATTGTGCCTTTTCTCACAGGGTAAGGAATTTGTGATCTGGGCACCTGGGACCACGAAATTCCCTGTTCAGTGACCCTCAGCTCATGTCCTGGGCCCATCCTCCTGGGGGTGATCTGAGCTGCTGGTTTGGGCACCTCTAATCCCGAGGGGTGACCAAGAGGTGGCTGTTTGCAGGGAGTGTGGGCAGAGTTCACTCATGCAGGCTGGAGCATCAGCACCCAAGCACACCCTCCCCCCACCCCCAGAAAAGAACAAAACCTGAGACAGAAAGAAAAGAGTGGGTTGAGTGGAAACTGGAGGCCAGGGCCTCCCCTCCCCATGCTGCCACTTCCAGCGTGGACCCCAGGAGCCTGTGATTTCTAAATACAAACCCAGCCTTCCAGGTGTGTTTGTCCTTAGGAAGGTGTATTTGTCAAGGAAGGAGGACAGAACATGTTTTATTTAGCAGTTCGTTAGCTTGATTTATAACTTGCAAATACTGAGACACCAGGTATGTGGGCTTCTGTTTGTGCTGCTGCCTCCAGTGCTGCCCAGAAAGAAGCCGCCTCCCAGGTCCCACATCAGCATCGGGTGGCTGAACCTGGACCAGGAGGTTGGCCCCAGGAGACCCTCCAGGCTTCAGGGCTTCCTGACCCCACTTCCTGCGCACCGGCTCTGTGCACCCATCCATCCATCCTCTGCCTTTAGCCCAAGGTCCTCCTGCCTCCCCCTTTGAACGTTCACCTCCAATCCCTCGTGCTCCAGGAAGCCTTCCCTCCCCTGAGGCCCTGGCTCTCCAGCTTGTCACTGGTATTGTCTAGTCCCAGTGGCTGCTGGTGGTCTGACTAGCTGGGATGTGGCTCCTTTGGGACCAGGAGCTCCTAGAAGCAGCAGCTCCCAGAAGCAGCAGGGTTTTGCCAGTTGGGTAGGAATGCAGACTCAGGATGCACACAGGCTTGGGGTCAAATCCCAGCTCTGTGACTTTCCTGCTGTGTGACCTTGGGAGGTACTTTGCGGCTCTGAGCCGGTTTCTTCTTCTGAAAACCCATAATCATAACTGCACCTCTTGCAGTGAGGAGGCAATGTGGAACGCGGAGCCCGGCACTTGGCAAGTACTGGGGAAGGGATTAGGAAGGGCAGGAGTTACATCACTCATTTCTTTTTACAGCTGAGAAAACAAGCGGAGGAGGCTCAGGGAGGTAAGGCCGTTGCCCAAGGTCACATAGCCCAGTAGGAGGAGGATGGGGCCCCAGCGAGGCCGGCTGACTTGTGCTCTAATCACTGAGCCCTCTGGTCGCAGGCCCGCCCGCCCAAGTACCTTTCCCTGTCTCCGTGGCCCGTGGACACCCGAATGCTGCGTGGGGCCACAGGGACAAGTGGCACAGCCAAGGCTGAGCCCACGGGGCGGAAGGGTTAAAGCGCTCCGCCGCAATGGGCCGTCCTCCGGGAGAACTAGCCAATGGGCNGCCCGCCCAAGTACCTTTCCCTGTCTCCGTGGCCCGTGGACACCCGAATGCTGCGTGGGGCCACAGGGACAAGTGGCACAGCCAAGGCTGAGCCCACGGGGCGGAAGGGTTAAAGCGCTCCGCCGCAATGGGCCGTCCTCCGGGAGAACTAGCCAATGGGCACGCGCCGCGATGAGGTAATGCCAGGGACCCGCGCGCGAGTGGGCGGATCCTCGCCCTTGGGGGTCCTCGCCGGGCTCCAGTTCCATCCCTCCCCACCAACTCCTCACCTTTGACCTTGATGTTCCCCACTCCCCATCCCGCAGCCTTACAGCCACAGAAACCTCTGTGCTGGCGCTCAGGTCTCGGGCGGCCCTGCGACCCTTAAGGTCTGCAGCATATGAACCTGGAGAGAGGTCCTGCCTCCTTTGAGAACTCAGTTTCCCCTCTTGCAAGAAGATCGCTGAAGACGCGACTAGCTGGTGAACATTCTTGGATCCCAGAACGGTTTTCAGTCCCTCCCCGCCCTTGGTCCACCGTATAGCGGCCACGACCCTGGCCCTGCCTAGGCAATGTACGGCGCACTGGGGCAAGGAGTTCTCCCGGGCAAGCTGAAGGAGCCTCGCCAGCCCGTCACCCCCTCCATGCGGGCCCCAAAGCATCGTCCCCTCCCTATCCCTGGGGTGTCTGCGATGTCTCTTCGCTGCCCCCAAGGTCCTAAGTTAGCTGCAAAAGCAGCTGGACGGGCCAGTCTAGTGGTCACAGGTCAAAGTTCATTGAACCACCAAAATTAATCGATCATCTACTACGTGCAGCTCAGAGCTCGGCGGATTTCGGGGGCTGTCCGAGACCCGGGCACCCCTTCCCCGCTGGCCTGCTGGGGGCCCGCGCGCCGGTTCTGGGCACGAAGCGGTTAAAGCCTTTCTAGCCGAGAAGCTGGCTCTGCTGCTGAGGCCCAGGCTTATTANTCTCTGGGAGGGGACTGGATGTGGAGGGGGCACGTCACGCCCCTCCTGAACCCCTCTGGTTCCTCTCCCAGGCCCCTGGCTGAGGGCAGGGGAGCTTCTATGGGACCCACCCCAGGCCACTCAGCCTGGCCTTCAGCAAGCCTGAGCAGAAAGCAGCGCCCTCTTGGGTATCCCCAACCCAGGGCTGTGCGGGGCACAGAGGCTTGGAGAGTAGGGGGCACCAGCCCACAGCAGCCCTGTGACTTGCCCTTGTTTGGGTGATGATCACTGGGGAGGGGGCAAGGAAGACCACCCTGAAACCTCCATATGGCTCTGCAAGGGGGGGGTTCAGTTTAGGGTGGAGCCAAGCCGAACACCAAACCCAGAGGGGGCCTGTGAGGAGGGTGCTGGGGACACAGTGACAAACAAGACAGACACAGCTGGCCCACGCGGGGCTCAGTGTCCTGCAGGGGAGGCGGAGGCTGCACAAACCATTATGAATAATGCATTAAATAATGGCAAGGGGGTGGCAGGTTGGCAGGCGACTGTGAGGGGCCCTGGCACTGGAGGGGCTGGTCCCCGGAGGCTGATCTCTGCAGAGGTCCTGGGAGGGATCTGCAGGGAGGAAGGAGGGGTGCCTGAGGACCGGAGGGGCTTAACTAAGGGCAGAGTTACTGGTGGAGGGAGCTGGGTGGCGTGCTTGTGGGTCCCAAAGGCACAGGGGCTCAAGAGAGCATCAGGGTGGCAGCCGTAGCCCTTGTCCTAGCGGCGGCCGGAAGCTTCAGGAGTTTTTCAGAGCAGAGGGGGGGCCAGGGCTTTCCAGGCGGTACAGCATAAAGAATCTGCTTGCCAGGGCAGCGGACATAAAAGACGTAGCTTCTATTCCTGGGTTGGGAAGATCCCCCGGGGAAGGACATGGCAAACCCACCCCAGTATTCTCGCCTGGAAAATCCCGTGGTCAAAGAAGCCTGGCGGGCTACAGTCCATGGGGTCACGAAGAGTCAGACACTACTGAGGACTGAGCATGTACACACACTGAGAGGAGACCAGATCCGCAAAATTCACCTGGGCTGTAGAGGACGAAAGTGGATACCGGAGAGGTCCCAAGTTCCCAGGAGAGTGATGGCAGCCTGGCCCGGGGAAGTGGCCTGAGACGGAGGGGAGGCTGGCATTGGACATGACTGGGAGGTCCAGAGCACAGGAGCGGGTGTGTCATGGTGTGGGGGAAAAGGAGGCCAAGGAGGGAAGTGCCAGAACAGTTCCAGGCTCTGGTTTCTGCAAGGAGGGCGGCTGGGGCTGTCCCCTAAGGCAGGGCAGCCAAGGGAGCAGGTTCATGGGAGGTCAGGTGTTTGTGCTGGGCCAGGGTGGGGATAGGCTGCAGGAACAGCATGAGCAAAGGTGCAGAGAGGAGAAGGGCCACATGAGGAAACTACATGAGGACCCATGGAATGTGCTGGAATCTTCCAGAAAGTGGGACTGTGGCTGGTCTTGGTGGCCTTGACTGCAGGCAAAGAGGTCTGAAACCAAGTTATAATCAGTAGGAAGCATAAGAAGGCCCGTTCCAACGCTGGATATGGGGAGGGCACCAGCAATGACCAGCAGGGGCAGGGATGAGCCTATGACAGCCGGTGCCTACATCCCGAGGCTGGAGGTGGGGATGTAAATGCCTGGGGCGTGTCACGAGCACACCTCTGGGACAGCCTATAGGGTGGGTGAGTAAGAGTAACTGTGCATGTGTCCCTTGCACTGAGTGTCCTAACCTTCACTCAAGACAGGCCCTGGGAGACACCTCCAAATCTTCCAGGACCAGAGTGTGGTCTGACCAGGCCAGACCAGCTCAAGGGGGATGATGGATGGAGGAGGACCTCAGCCACCAGTCACAGCTCTGGAAGTCTTGGACACACACACACAAACACACACACAGACATGAAACGGCTGTGGAACCTGGAAGCAGCATCTGACCCCCTCCCCAAAGGAGCTGGGGCAGGTAGTGCTGGGTTATTGGGTTATGGACTGGGGCGGGGGCAATGTCTGTATGCTTTTAACTACTTCAGGGGGCAGAGGAAACCTTGCTGCGGCGACCCAGGGTCACCCACGCCCACTTCCCACCATGGGTCCCAGTTGGTCCTCTCCCAGGGTGGGAGGGCAGGTCTGCTTAGCCTGGGGCTGCCCTTAATACAAGGGTCCAGTGGCTCAGCTGAGGCCTGATTCCAGATAGTGGCTGGCACTGTGGCCTGACCACCTGCAGCTCTGGCCTCACCTTGAGACTCTTGGGCCACATGGATCTGTGGCTTTCCCATTAGTCCTGCTACCTACCGTTAACACACAGCTCCCCAGAGTGTGTGCACATCATAAAGTCAAGGTGAAGCTGAAGGAACAAACTTGCATCCAAACTCGTTGCCTGGCTGCCTGTGAGCACTGGCTTCTTGTGCCTCAGTTTCTTCATTTGAAAAATGGGCCTAATCATGGCAGAGGCAGAGAAATGGCGGAGGTAAGGCCCTTAGCAAGGAAAGGGGCTTGTCCCAGGTCACCTGCAGTCCTGAAGCTTCCCCATCAGTATGAGTTGCAGGCTTCCAAGGTGGAGGAGAATTGGGCTTACCGCCATGTCCCACCACGGGTTGGGTGGTGGTACTGTTGCAGGTGAGAAGAGAAAGGCTCAGAGGAATTGGTCAGTGGCCCTACAGGACAGGAAGGATGCAAATTCTCAGGACTGCTCTCTCCCTGGGATTCGGGATTCCATTCCCACCACCCTCCTCCGGATAGAAAAACTCAAGTGCAAAATGCATTTCCCCTGCAGGACATCCTCCTCCCTCTCCCTAAAACCCACACAGTGACCCTGGCCTGGCCCTCTGCGCCCAGGAGGAGCAGGGTCCCCATCAGGCATCTCGGAGCTGGCTTTCACATCGATGGAGCACAAAGGGGGCTAGCCGGGCAGAGAAAGAGCCCGACAGCCCAGGAGCCGGCTCCGCGGGCGCTTTTCTCCCCGCTTTCTTCCTCTCTGGGCTCTTTGTTAAGCTCCCTTTCAGCTGAGCCGGCAGAGCCTGGGTGTTCCGAGCTGACAATAATTGCTGCGTCTAGACAGTGTCTGGCGTGAGGCCTCCCCGAGGCTCCCTCTCCCGGTGCTGCCGGCCCTCCCCGTGCCCTGTGGCTCCCACACCCCTTTCCTTCCTTCTGGCTGCCCAGGGTCCCCATCTTGCCTCCCTCCTGCTTAGACCCTACACTTCTCTCTCCTTCTCCCCCTTCCATCCTATTGGGTCCCTGGGCCTGAAATCCAGGGAACAAAGTGGATTTGCATTTGGCTCCAGTTGGCAGGCCTTGGAGAAGGCCAAGTCCAGCCAACCCTCCTGACTCTGGACCTCCCCAGGATCGCAGGCGGCTCACCTTGCTGAATTCTGGGTTAACCTGGAAAGCTCTGGGATTCACCCTGCTCCCTTCCTCATCTTCCCACCCAGGCTTGGATGGGAACCCAGAGGAATCACCAGAGGTCCAAGGAAGAACCTTCTGGCAGCTCTCGCCATCAGTGAGGGATAGAGTGCTTTCAGGAAATGCAGGGAGTAGAAGTGGATCTTCACAAGTTCTGAGATTTGTCCCTGGCCCTGCTCCGATCAGTCATTCTGGAAGGTTTTCCAGAATCTGAAGTCTCCTCACTTCTCAATTCTAGGATCAGAATTGAGACCCTAGTGGTGATTCTGAGACAGTAATAATAACAGCCAGCCTTTGCTGGGCCCTCTCCCTGCACCAGGGGCCTTCTGGGTGGCTCAGTGGTTATGAATCCACCTGCCAAGTAGGAGACATGGGTTCAGTCCCTGGGTTAGGAAGATCCCCTGGTGGAGCAACCCACTCCAGTATTTTTGCCTGGAAAATTCCACGGACAGAGGAACCTGGCGGGCTACAGTCCATGGGGTCACAAAGAATAGGACATGACTGGAGAACTGAGCATACCCTCCCCGAGGCAAGCATCATACAGAGTCTGTATGCATACTCATTTATTTCATTTTCTCAACAGCCCTATAAGAGTGAAAACAAGACTGTACTTTGTCCCATTTTACAGATGAGGAGATTGAGGTCCAGAGAGGTTAAGTCACTTGCCCAAAGTAACAAAGCCAAGGAATTGGAGGAGCCTGGATTTGAAGCCTCAGAGGATGGCTCCAGAGCCCCAACAATGAATACCAATAGGAGTATTAAATGCTTACTGAATACCTGAGGCTGCATTTAACGTTTTACATGTGCTGTGTCCTTTATCCTCACAACAGTGAGGATAGGATCCAGGGTTATGCCCATTATATGCATTAAAGGAGAATAGCCCAGGGTTGCTGGGTGTGGCCAGATGGTGACCTAACTCTGTTAGAAAGGCCCAGTAATCCCTGAGCTGCACATGAAAAGCTTGGCCTGGAGCAGGAGCTCAATAAGTGTTGCTATTTCATTTCCCACTTCTTCCTTCTGGGCTTTTATGAGCCCCAGCCAGGCTGGAGAAGACAGTGTGGGACTCTGTCCTCACGACAGAGGGACCTGACAAACCAGTCACTTTCAGTGTGGAGAGGAAATTATGGTGACACGAGTGATGCAGGATCTCTGGGAGACAAGAGGAGGGACCCTGAATCCAAGAAGGCTTCCTGGAGGAGGTTGAATCAACACTGTCTAGGAGAATGAGTAAGAGTTGGGCAGGCTAAGTGACTTCCCTGGTGATCCAGTGGCTAAGACTGTGCTCCCAATGCAGGGGGCCCAGGTTTGGTCCTTGGTCAGGGAACTAGATCCCACATGCTGCAACCGAGACCTGGAGAAGCCAAATAAATAAATAAATAGTTGGTCAGGTTAAGGGGGAGGGAAAGGTGCTCCTGGCAGAGGGACCCACACTTAAGAAGGTCTCAAAGTCCAGGGTTATCCCAAGAACCCAAGATCTCTAAGCAGCTTTGTTAAACTGAACAGGTGCAAGGAAGTCAAGGAAGGAGCCAGGTGAGCCATAAGGCTGCAGCTGTGATTAGGGAGGGCCTCAACAGCCAGGCCACTGGGCACTGGGACAGAACCCAAGGCCGGGAGGCCAGTTAGGAGACTTCAGGAGTCTGGGCAAGCAGCGCTGGGATAACCAGGAAGATGTGGAATGGGCAGGTGAGTAAATGAGACAGAGGCCTAAGGAGTTTTAGAAAGATGGCCTCCTGTGATATCGGGGACTGGCCTGCGAGTTCGCCTTCAATGCCGTTCCAGACAAGGACACCACAAAGATGAAGGCGTGGAGGTGGGGGGAGCCAGGTGTGTGTCTGGGAAGCAGACAGTGGGGCCAGGTACTGAGCAGCTTTCATAATCAAGGTTTGGCGGATTAACTGGGAAGATTCATCTAGAATATTGGCAGGACGGATCCAAGGGGCAAACCTGGAGGCAGAGAGACTGGGGAACAGGCCAGGAGGAGGCCGCCGCTGAGTGGATTTTCCTTCTCCAGCAGGTCGGTCCTCATCTTCAGCTGCTCTTCCCTTCTGCAGAGCCATTTTAATTCTGCACCGACTCCCTCCCCTTGGGCTGTTCACACCTTCCCCCCCAGCTAGAGATGGAAGGAGGACACTCACCATTCAGTCCTCACCCAGGCCATCGGCAGAAACGTCAGACAGCGCGTCCACGCCTGATCGCCTCTCTCGGCTGCTGGGGGTGCCAACACTGGCAGGCGCATCGATGAGCTCCGGCCTGCCAACTCTGGGCCTACCTCGGACTGGTGCGGCTGAGCGGTGGCTTCTCTGGACTTGACTTGGAAGGCGTAGCCTGGACCTCATCGGGAGTCATGGGTGCAGAGCATGCACCTCTGGCCTCTATCGTGAAACACTGGACTGTGGATCTGATGCTGGGAGTTCAGACTGGAAAAGGAGAAAAATAGGAACCAGCAGGTGATATAAGGCTAGCAGGGATGGTCTGGGAGCAGTAATGGCTAAGTCCACAAAGGCCCACCATCCTGGACTCCAAATCCCTGGCTACATAGGTTCAGAACTCAGAATTTTCCCAGTTGTAGGAGGAGAGGGTTACACGTAGACCCCATATCTCCTAATATCCCCAGTGACGTGTGGGGCAGCCCTGGTAATCAAATGTGTTAACAGGTCTGCAGCAAAGCCTATGAACAAAGATATAAATCCTCTCTGAAGCTCAGTTTTCTCATCTGTAACACGGAGCAGTGGCTATACTAGGCTCACAGGGTTGCCAGGAGAATTCGATGTGTCCCATGACACCGGCCAGCCCGCAGGAGACACAGGTTCTTGGCCTGCCCCGAGCCCTTTGGGGCACGTGCTGCTCCTTTCTGGAATATTCATCCCTAGGCATGTCATGAGATCGCTCTCTCACTTCCTTCAGGACTCGCCCCAGCAAGACTTGCCCTGTCTATCCCCGTCTCCTCCCGCCCCTCTGTTCTCCTTTGTCTTCCCTCCCAACGTCCATCGTTTGACGTATCACTTAATCAATTATTCCTTTGTTAATTGCCTGCCCTTCTGCAGTAGATTCCAAGCTCCATGTAGTCAGGACTCTGTGCTGTCACCCACTTTGCCCCAGCACTTAGGGAAGGGCTGGCACAGATGGGCACACTGATTTCTGTTGAATGAGTGACAGTCTGTTAAATGTGCCTTGTGCATCGAAAAGGCTCAGTGAGGCCCAGCCCTGTACCATCACCCTTGTTATTATTGATGTGCTGTAATTATTTACCTTTTAGTTGCCCCATAGCATGTGGGATCTTCCAGGACCAGGGGTCGAACCCATCTCCCCTGCATTGGCAGGTGGATTCTTAACCACTCCACCAGCAGGGAAGTCCCACTATTATGAATATTATTATGAGCATCATTACTATGTTCCTGAGCTGATCCCAGTCCTTGGTTCTCTAGCCTCTGAAATGAGCATCCTGGGGACTGAGGCATCAGCCGCCAGAAGCAGAACAGGTTCTTGCTGGAGAGACAAAGAAGGCTGCCCGGCCCCCTGGGGGAGCCTGCGCCCCTCACCGGAGAGAGAGGCCTGGGAGAAGCTTGGAGAAGGCACACAGCCCCATTGAACAGGGCTGCCAGAAGGCCATACATAATTCATTGCCAAATGGGGCGGCGGGCGGCTGTGCGCTGGGGGCTCACTCTGCGCCTGGCACTTTGCTGACTGCTCCTCACACGTTGCCTCATTGCATCTTCTTGGATTTGCGGAGTGCGAACCTTCCCCTGCCTCTCCCTTTTCCCTGGGGGGGGAGGGTAGCCTGAGGTTTAGAGGATGGGGCCACCGTGCAAGTCACACAGCTTCTCAGTGGCCAAGCGGGATCCACAGTCCCTGGCTCTCTGTGGAGGAAAGAGACAGCCCTGGGGACTGAGTGGGGTCAGAGACCTACCCCAGACGGGGCAGCAGAGGGTGGGCCGGGCCACAGCAGGGCAAAAGGAAGCGGGCAGGGACCCGCAGCCCACCTCCCCCTCCTCTCCTGGAAGACAAGCTGGCTCTGGAGTTTCAAAGGCTCAGTTTGCTCAGCTGGAAAGTGGGAGGAACAGAACCCATCCCCTGGGGCTCCAAGGTCCTGCAGACAGGATGCTGGCTCAGAAAGTGGCATCTGCCCAGGAGGAAAGCCATTCCCCCAAAAGCTTGCATCCTCTACGATTCCCTTCAGATGGCATATTTGAAGTCACACAATGATAGTGTGATGGAAGACAGACTAGGACACGCTGGATGGTGGTGGAGTGGGGGCGTGCTTACGAAAGAGCCCCAGGAGGGATCCTTGTGCCGATGGAAACGTCCTGCATCCTGCCTGTGATGGAGGGTCCACAAACCTGTGATGAAATTGTATAGAACTAGAAACACACACAAAAGCGTGTAAGGGAAACTGGGGAATCGGAGTAAGACTGGGAGGCTGTGTCAGCGTCTCCATCCCAGCCACGATAGTGTCCCTATTGTTCTGCTCGACGCTTCCACTGGGGGAAGCTGGGGGAAGGACACAGGGGTACTCTCTGTACTACTTCCTACGACTGCATGTCCGTCTACAACCATCTCAATAGAGACGTCAATTTGAAAAAATATCATCTGGAGAATTCCCTGCAGGTCCAGCGGTTAGGCCCTCACTGCTGAGGGCCCAGGGGTGGTCCCTGGTCAGGGAACTCGGATCCCTCATGTGGCACAGCACCCACCCCCCAAAAAAAATGTTATCTACCTCTGCCCCAGAAAGGATTACATGAATCACCACAATTCGTTCTTTCCACAGCTCTGAATTGTCCTTTCTGTCTCACTCTGAGGGTCCCCAGATCTTTATTCCAGAATGTTCCTGTTGTTTCTCACTTTTGCCTAGACAGGAATTCAATACTACCCCGTGGGAATCTAGACAGACCCTAGAGGAGGACCAGGAAGGCCTTTGTCATCTGTCTCCTGTCTGCAACCAGCTGGGAATCACAGCCATGTTGAGGCTTCGTCAGGATTACAAAAACCGTGAGCCCACCAGCCTTGGTCTTCCTCTCCAAGAGAGTGTGGGCCAGTGGAGAGAACGCTGAGTGCCTGGCCCTACGGCTCCAAGAGTCAGCCAATCTTCTGCCACACCGTGTGGCTCCAGACAATCCCTGTCCTCTTTGTGGTTTCTAGTTTCCTCATCTGAAGCACAAACGAACTGGACTAGATTATCCTCAGGGGTCTTCCAGGCCCATGAAGAAGGGAGACTGGCCCCTACGCTGCTGCCCAGGGGACTCTCCTTGACGTTTGTGTGATTGGTTGAGAAGAGCAGGGCCCCAGGCCTGCCTTGGGCCCTCCCTGCCTTTTAGCATCAGTGCAGTGAGAGGTCATTAAGTCACTCAACAAACGTGCATTGAGCACTCACCAACTGCCAAGCACTGGGGAATAAAAGGTAGTGGGTGGGAGGGCAATGCTGTCCCTGCCTTTGTGGAACCTGCAGTCTAGGAGGGAAGGAAGCCACAAAGAAAGACAAAATAGCAACCGAGATCATGCAAAGAAGGAAAGCAGCAGCGGGGTTGGCATGTTTCAGGGCCATGGTGAGGGGTTCCCTGGGAAGTGATCACTGAGCCACAGAGCTGAAGTCTGAGCAAGGAATCAACTCTAGGCAAAGAAGGGGGAAGGTGGCCAAGGGAAGAGGCTCCCCCACAACAGGAGCGGCAAGAGCTGGGGGCCTGTGCAGAGCAAAAGTCTGCAGTGACAGATCATGTTCCAGGAAAGATCAGCAGCTTCAGTGGGTGACACAGGAGAGCCAAGATGAGGGAAGCCAGGCTGAGGAGCCTCGTCCCCATTCCAGGCAGAAGGGATCCTGTGAGCTGCATTAAGCAAGGGATTTGTGTTTTGGATTTGGATTTTTTGTGTTGGATTTGTGTTTTGAAAATCTCCTCCTGGTTACCAAGAGGAGAGGAGACCTCACGGGTCCTCCTTGTTGCCTTATATTTTCACCATGGTGTTATTGAGGCATGTCCAAGCATTAAATGAAGCACAAGGTCCTTACAGCTCTTTCTGAAAATTGTTTTATTATTATTCATCTCTGCCTGTGCTACGTCTTTGTTGCGGCATGCAGGCTTTCTCTAGTTGTGGTGAGTGGGGGGTACGCTCCAGTTGTGATCGCAGGCTTCTCATTGCAGTGGCTTCTCTTGTTGCAGAGCATGGGCTCTGGGTGCGTGGGCTTCAGGAGTTGTGTTGCTTAGGCATGTGGCATCTTCCTGGACCAGAGATTGAACCTGCGCTGGCAGGTGGATTCTTCACCGCTAGACCACCAGGGAAGTCTTCCTTATAGCTCTTAGAGCCATAAAACCAATACAAATTGGTCAAGCAAATAAAAAATCAAATTGGATTCGTTTCATGGGACATATCTTCTTTTTGAAACTCTGTCACCACCTACAGTGCAACTACGGCCCAACTGCTATGGCTCTGAGCCTGTGGGACAGAGCAGATTGGTTTTATAATCCAAGAAGAAAGGGGCAGACAACTCACGAAAAAAAAAAAATGGAAGCAATGAATTAAAGAACTTCACAAATGAATAGCCAGATAACCAGCAAATGCATGATAAAGTGTCCAGCTTCACGACTCATCCAGAAGAAACACAAATTAAGAAGACAGTGAATTACCACGTCAGACACCAGAAAAGTTAAGTGAAGAAGACTGACAATGGCAAGTGTTGGTAAGTGCAAGGAGCAGCTGGAACTCGCACCCAGCTGGCGGGAATGTGGATTGCTACAACCACTGTGGGAAGCCTGGGTGAGGTCTGCTCCAATTGGGTGCATCCTACTCTCTGACCCACACTTCCACTCCAAGGCCTGTGTCTGTGTGTTCTCCAAAAGATGTGATGGGAAATGTTCGTAGCAGCACTATTTGCATAATAGCCTTGCACAGAATGAATCCAAATATCCTACAATTGTAAGGATGGATAAGGCCTTCCCCAGTGACTCAACGGTAAACAGTCCACCTGCAATGCAGGAGCTGCAGGAGATGCGGGTTTGATCTTGAGTCAACTTGCAAGCGGTAACCCAGGTGCTTGGGCTTGACTGGCGGGAACTTGACACCAGGAATAAGAAAGGGGCTGGCTTTCCAAGCTAGAGAACAAGAGCTCCTTTGGGGAAAGAGGTCTTATCTGCAGCCCTGGAGCACTGGAAATTGGTGGAGACCTTGGCACAGGCTTCCAGCGAAGGGGAGGGTGCTGGGCAGCATGAGGCAGCCACACAGACCATAGTCTATTGACCCCAGGCAGCCTTGGGAAAGCTAAGCTCCAGTCCTGGGTTGAGGATCCATTTGTTTGTACCTTAAACCCTTCCTACCTCCCTCCTTTGAGGCAGGTAGAGGAGGAGGGTTATTTCTTGCTCCTGAAAGGCAGACAAGTAACCTACATGCCAATGAGAAGGGTCCTTACTGTCTGGTATACAGCGGTTGCTCAGCAAATTCTGGCTGGATGAATGTTCAGCTGGGCATGATGCTATGTGAATGGCTGATTGGCGCCTCCCCATGGGATGTTCACTGACAGGCTTCCAGGAAAGGGACTGTAAAATAAGTTGAGAGTTTTCACTTAAGAAGCACCCACCATGGGCCAGGCCCTCTGCTCAGAGTTTTGGTGCACAACCTCATTTAAT
This sequence comes from Neotragus pygmaeus, assembly GCA_006410875.1. Classification (NCBI taxonomy): domain Eukaryota; kingdom Metazoa; phylum Chordata; class Mammalia; order Artiodactyla; family Bovidae; genus Neotragus; species Neotragus pygmaeus. The sequence continues at coordinate 12,670 of SJYV01013102.1, read as the reverse complement.
TTTACTTATCCAACAATACCTGAGACATGACCATTTTGAAAGTCAAGTCTGACAGTATCTGCCTTTCAGCTGGAGAGTCTGGTCCTTTTACACTTAATGTACTTACTATTGCAGGCGGGTTTATGTTTGTCATCCTGCTATTTGATATCTGTCTGTCCCCTTTCTTCTTTGTCCCTCCGTTCTTCTTTGACTGCCTTCTGTTGGGTTAATCAAGTATTTATAAACATTCCATTTTGTCTTCTGCTTTTTTCGTTCTACCTGTTTATGGTTTGGGCTGCTCTCCCCAGGGATTATAATGTGCATTCTCAAGTTGTCACAGTCTACCTGCCCGTAATAACGCCCTTCTTCATGTATTCTGTAAGAACTTTCTAGAAATTGAATTCTACTTGATATTCTCCTGTCCTTTGTGCTTTTATGCTCACTTGACTTTTTAAAAAAATTTTATTTTTGGTGGCACTGGGTCTTTGTTGCTGCATGCAGCGTTTCTCTAGTCATTGTGAGGGGTGATTACTCTTGGTTGCAGTGAATGAAAGTGTCAGTCACTCAGTCGTGTCTGACTCTTTCTGATCCCATGGACTGTAGCCTGCCAGGCTTCTCTGTCCATGGAATTCTCCTGGCAAGAATTCTGATGTGGGTTGCCATTCCCTTTTCCAGGGGAATCCAGGATCCCCTGCACTGATCAAACCCAGGTCTCCTGCATTGCAGGTGGATTCTTGAGCCATCAGGGAAGCCCGTCTGGTGCATTCGCTTCTCAATGAGGTGGTTCCTCTTGTTGAAGAGCGTGGGCTCTAGGTGTCCAGGCTTCAGTGGTTGCAGCACTTGGACTTGGTAGTTGCGCCTCGTGGGCTCTGGAGTGTGGGTTCCGTAGTCATGGTACATGGGCTTAGCTGCTCCGCAGCATGTGGAATCTTCCCAGACCAGGGATTAAACCTATATCTCCTGAATTGGCAAGCGGATTCTTACCCACTGCACTGCCAGGGAAGTTCCCATATATTTTACTTTTATAGGCGATATAAATTCCAGAACACACTGCCATTTTTGCTTTAAGGACTCAATTAATTTTTAAAGATGTTAAGAAAAGGAAAATAGTCTTTTGTTTCTATTCACATATTCACCATTCCTGGTGCTATTTTTTCCTATAAAAATTTCCTTGTACATTTTCTGCAATTCTGGCATCATTTTCCTTAAGCCTAAATACTTTTCTTTAGCATTTCTTATAATGCAGATCTACTGGAAACAAATTCTTTGTTTTATATATTCAGGAATGTTTTTATTTTTCCATTTTGAAATATATTTTCACTGATAGCTTTCCAAGTTGATAGATTTTAATCTCATTTGTTGTCAATTGTTCTATTGTCTTTTGAGTTGCATTATTTTAATGGGAAGTCTGTTGTCTTCGGCATTATTGTTTTCCTATACATAATTATTGTATGTATTTTTATAGCTGTATTCCAGATTTTCTCTTGATCTTTAGTTTTTGGCAGTCTGACCATGATGTGCCTGAATATGATTTTCCTTGTATTTATCCTGGTTAGGGTTCACTGAACTTCCTGGATCTGCAGGATGATTGCTTTTCCAAACCCACGGAACATTCTCAGCCAATATTTCATTAAAAAAAATTTTTTTTGCTCCATTATCTCTCTTCCACCTCTTGGACTCCAGTTACATGTATATGTTAAGACTGCTTGATGTTGTCCTACAGATTATTGAGGCTCTGTTCATTTTTTAATCATTTAATCATTTCCATCATTTTTCAATCTATGTTTCAGTGGGGATAATTTCTATTGACCTGTTTTTAAACTCACTGATTCTTTTTTTATTGATCTTGTCTATGTGCCACATGTTCCTGTTTCTTTCCATATCTTGTAATTTTTAATTTTATTCTGGACATTGTGGTGATACACTGTAGAGCTTCTGGATTGTGTTATCTTCCTCTGAAGAATTTTGTATACTGTTTCTGTTTAATTGTTGGCCATTCACCTTGGTCTTGTGAAGTCCTGGTTTTAAACTTTGTTAGAGGAGGTTTATTCTGGTCCTTACTCCTAAGTAATGGTCCTCCAGGATCTCAGTGAAAAGCCTGGTGTATTTACCAAGCCACTTTAACTTGGCGAGATTTGAACTAGAAAAACTGTATCTCTACTGCCAAGCAGCTGCAAATATCTCTGCTCAGCTTTTTCAGCCCTCCAGCTGTGTTTTCGCCTGGACTGCTTGGAGTCATGCCCCACAGCAGAGCCAGCCCAGTCTGAGCGGAGTTCTCTCCCTCTGTAGCTCTGTTTTCTGGGATCTTTTTCTCTTTCAATTTCCAGCTGCTCGGCAGGCCCCGAACTCCCAGCTTCTTACTTCTCAATCAATAAGGCTTCTCTACTTTCTCTTTGAGTCCTACCCCTTCATGTATTACATAAACTAGGAAACACTCTCAGGGGAAAATCCAGATGAATGGGTTTCTCACCCGTCGAGTGTCTTTGTTTCAAGGGTCATATCTCCTCTAGTTTGTCTGTTTTTGGTCACTCTAGTAGTTCCAAACAAATCTGTTCTATATATTTCTGTACAGATTTTATAATTGTTACCAGCAGAAAGTTAACCTGATATAAACTACTCCTCCACTACCAGCAAGTCTATGCTTTACAAACTACATGACTTAATTTAGTGCTCATGTTAGGTTTAATTTTAGACTTGACATTGGAAGCAATATGGTTTAGTGGAAAATGTAGGTCATTGTGTTGAGGTCTGGAGCCAGCCATCTCTATAGTTGAGTCTTGACCCTGATACTTGCTGTGTGACCTTGAACAAAGTTCTTCATCTCAGTGAGCCTCGGTGGCCTCACTTGTATAACAGGAAAAACAGTCCCTGTCTTCAGGATGAGCAACCTTGGAAGTAACCGGAGCTAAAAACCCAGCCCCATATCTGTACATGGCAAAGTGCTCGATACATAGGAGCTGTTATTATTATTAGCAATGAATCACCTAGTTCTAGTCTTACGATTAAATACCCCCAATGATATGATAATTAGTCAGGTCCAGTGTTGACCTTGAGTAAGTCCTTACTCTGTCGACATACTTTAAGATACAAGCTGATGTCTTCAAGTTTGATTTCATAGTAATGTCAGAGGTGCATCTTCTAAGTGCAGGGAGAGAGACCTTCATCCTCTGAGATAGCCCTAACTGTGCCTCCTCGGTGGCAAAATCCCCAGTTAGAAGACCAACAAAGACTCCCGTTAACTCATATCTGGGCTAAGTCAAGTCCTAGTTAAATGAGAAGGGGTGGGTTGGGTGATACTCACCAGACTTAAACAGCAACTCAGATAAGGAGATATCAGTGCACTCAGTATTTATGGCGCAGGTCCCCCTCTAAAGGGGCAAATGTCACTGACACAGCAGCCAAAACAACCACCTTGACAGAGGGACTCATTGTCTTCAGCAGAGCTGTGGAAGCCAAGGCTGTGTCCTGGACCAACCAGTGGCCTTCGGCAAGTCCCCGCCCCTCTCTGGATCTCCTTCCACCATCTGTACAAAGAATTCTCCTCTAAAAGCCCTCTCAACGGGGAATCAGAAATCAAGTGACTTCACCCCTACCCATGGTCTTGCCTCCAACATGAGAAGTGATGAGGCTGGGCATCTCACTTTAATCACTCTCTGCTTCAGTTTCCCCATCTGGACATGGGGTACACATGCTCAACACTCTCTTTTGCACCAAGCTGTCATGGATCCCTTGAAAATAACAAAGAATTCTGAAAGCCAGAATAACATATATCGAAACCCAAGATCTACAGCCTTGCACCGTGCTTGGCAAACTCAACAAAGTCTTGCATTATAAGGGCAAGGAGGGGAAATGGAGCCAGCCCACCCTTGGGGAAAAAAAAATGAGCTTTCAAAGAGAGACAAATAACTTGCAATTTAAATGCATAAGAGACCAGGCTGTGCCACCGCATATGCAGATTGATGCAAATGATATGCAAATGCCCCAGAGCAAGCCTGGGTTTGCCAATGTCCTCTGCCAAGCAGCCAGTTATGGGGTTCAGCCAGGTCTGGTCTGTGCCAGAAGCTCACATCTGGGGCCCAGAGGCCTTGGGGTGAATATCTGATTGCACCTCCTCCAGAAAGCTTTCCAAGACCCAGCAGGACACAGCCCTCTCTCTCCCTTCCCAGGGCTTGGTGCCTGCCTCCAGACTCTGCCAGGGTGCTACCATCTCCCCCTCCAGACTGTGAGCTCTTAAGGGCAGAGCTTTGTCTCATTTACCGTTGCACTCCTGGAAACTGCACAGAACCTGGCACCAAGTGGGTGCTCAGGGGCTCAGGGTGAGTGACCTCAGGAAGGCAGCATAGGTGGGTAAATTCATTTATAAGTCTTCTTTGACCCAGGGAAGAGGCCAAATCCTCTTCAGGGGCTTTGGGTTGAACTGTCACCCAACAATAGGTGATCTTTTGCATTAATCCCTTGTTACCAGCAAGACTAAAAAACTGAAGTTTGCAAATAACAATTTATAAATTAGGAAAGATTCCCCTTTGTTGGTACAATGACATCCTTACCCCTCTCTTTCATTCTGCTGTCCTTTCCGGGGTGGGCAAGGGTCTGACCCAGAATCAGTGTCCAATAAATATTGACTGATGTTTGAATGAATGCATGCATGCATGAACAAAAGAATAAGGTTTCAGCTCACTTTCCAAAAACTGCCCATAAGCCATAGCCCATTCTGTCAAAACACAGACCTTAAGTTGAGCTACTAACTTTGTCTATTTGTTGCAACAAATGCGGACTCTTTTCGGTGTCTTTCTAGACTTCAGGGACTACAGCATACACTTCTCTGCCCCCTTACACCCCTTGGTTTCCCCTCTGATTTCAGCTGCAATGAGATGGACTGTCCTGACTCAGTGTAACTTGTGCCGCCTTAAGCAGGAGCTTTTCTGCCTCCAAGCTTCTCCCAAGGCCTCCCAAAGCCACTAGACAGCTCAGGAGTGGGCGGTAAAGATCCCCCGAGCAATTTTCTGCAATGGAAAAAGAAGCCAGTGGATGGATGCCCACCTCTTCCCATCTTCCAGAAAACAGTTCTGGGAGGCATTCTGTATACCTCTAGAGTTCCTAGTGGAAACCACCCTTCTCTCACCCAAAGCAGAGAGGGACACCCCCATCACTCCTCCTCCTATTCCTTGCTCTCCTGCTTCTCGGGGTCATCTCCAAGTCCTTAACTCAAGCTCTGCTCTCAGAGGATCCCAAAATAAGGCAGCGGCAGTTTTCAAAATCTGGTCGCACCCACAACTGGGCATCTCATGAATATGACATACACGTGAAGGTGGAAGCCTGATCAAGAAAGTCTTCACAGACACAGGAAACTATTTCATGGATAAGCCAAAGGTTCAGTGGGCTTGAACAGGCACTCATTCATTCATTTGGCCGACAGCAGCCAAGGCCCCGCTCTTGTGTTGCTATAGCCCAGTGGCCATTATGATGAGGACATGAATGGGCCACTGGGAACAGCTGCGTCTGATTCCTGAATCCTCAAAACCATTTCGTTCCCCTGTGGGCAGAACTGTGCCATTTTCAGATGAGGAAATCAGGTCCTGTCCCAGAGAAGGTCAGGCCACTCATAGATGTTGCAGCAGAGACCAAACCCGGAGCCTGCAGATACACCTGTCTGTCCTGGGGCCCATGTTTGGTGCCCAGGGCTGTGAGTGGATGAAAGTCTGCTTGGGAATCATGTGGCCCAGGCTCTAGACCAGTGCCTCCAACAGAAATGAGATGCCAGCCACAAACACAACTCATGTGGGTAATTTGAACTGTTCTGATAGCTTTATTAAAACAAAGTCAAAAGAAGCTGGTGGAATTCATTCTAATAATATTTGTGTTTAACCTAATACATCCAAAATATTATCATTTTGACATGTCATGAATATTTTAAATTCTTAATGAGATGTTTACTTTTATTTTTTCATACCAAGTCTGTGAACCCTGGTGTGCATCTTACACTTCAGGCATCTCTAGGTTCCGAAAAGGCACATCTCAAGTTCTCACTCGGTGGCAGCTCCTGGCTCATGGCCACTGGAGAGTGCAGCCCTGATTCCCCATCCTGACTCCAATTCCAAGTCTCCCTGCCCCCACCCCCCACCACATACTTGCAGAATCCCTTCCCAGTGTGTCTTCATCAGAGGCAAAGTGCTTTGTAAACTAATTGCGAGGGGCGAGTCAGCACGACCTTCCTCTCCTCCACGTATCTCGGCAGCCGAGGCAGCCACAGAGACAAAGCTGGGGAGGCCACGGATCTGGGGAGACAGGCGCCCAGTTCCCCTTGTTTTCCCAAACTTGGACGGGGAGCCCCACCCGCCCACGAGAGGGGGAAGGGAGGGGCTGGGGGGAGGAGTCCCTCTTCCCTCTTCCCCCAGGATATTACAGCCACCAGGCTATAACAGCTGCTTTAATTTTGTAAAATCCAAACTCCGGTTCTCCGGGAATGCCGGCTCGCTCGTTCACGCATTAGACACACATTTGTGGAGCGGCTTCGGTTGTTTACGCTGTTACTGTGAGATACTGAAGACACGGAGAGGAGAGCAGCCGGCCTCCTCCGGGGAGCGTGAGCCTGGCGGAGGAGGCTGGTCAAGCGAGCAAACAGCCCCTACGAAGCTCTGCAGGCGACGCTGCAGAGACTCCTTGTGGGCACCCTGCCTGGGCAAGGGACTGGGAACAAGAAGTTCAAAGACGGATGGGACCCAGCTTGTGATCAGGTGTGTGGCTGGCAGTCAGGATGTCTAGGAGGGCTGGCTGGACATCAGACAGTACCCATGGGCAGGCTGAGTCCAGGCCAGAATGGGTCTTGAATGTTCTCTGAGACTCCTGCTCCAAACAGCAGGACTGCCAGAGAAACTGACTCGGCTCTGCTGTGCCTTTTGCAAAATTGCCAATTAGGTGACTAGGACACCAATCCTGGCAATTCGGCTCCCTTTATTCACTGTCCACCGAGCCTCTCTTGATGCTCTGCTGTGGGGAATACAGAGATGCAAAAGANAAGAAGGGGCCAACGCACTGTTGGGGTCACATTTAGATGGGGCATCAGGAGTGACGGAGGGGAACAATGGTCCACAGAGCTCTCAGGAGCAGCCGATAACATCTGAGGACCAGACTACCATGTTGCAGGAGAGTGTGAGGATTCCATGGTCCCCTGGAAGTTTTGCACAGCAAAGTTCTCCCTGGAGATACAATAGCAGGAAGCACGGTTCTCAAGGTCCTTTGTGATGTGTTTTCTAAGGAAGGATCATCATTTTGGACTGAGAACCTTGCAAGTCCCACCCTGCCCCTCATGAGCAGGGTGGACTTAGCCTGTCGTTTACCACCGTCTCTTAAACAGTTCTCAGGGCAAAAGCCCAAGCGGCCATTTATCATCAAAGCACACACTCCTGAGAGTTTACAGTAACAGCGTTGTGCCTTCTGTGCGTCTCCTCTGTCTGGCTGTAATTCCTGACTTCCCCAGGCACTGCAAGGCTCTGGGCTGGGTGGGGGCCGCGTGTGGCTGGGGAGCATGTTCAGGCATCCTTTCCTGTCCCCTGTGGTGTCCGTCACTGACCCGGGTGCAGCAGTTAACACGAGTGTGAGACAGAACACTTCTCTTTAACCATAAATGTGCTGCCTCTGGTTTTACACACTGTGATGTAGTTTCATTACGCCCATAATTCTCTGGATTTGATCACATGGCCTGGGTCATTCTGCTCTGCCTCTCACAGTTGGCTGTGCTTGGGCCCCGTTCTCAGCCCGCAAAGCAGACTGTGGGTGGTCCAATCCCCGACTCACAGAGCAGGAGAGACGATTCAGGCTGCTGGCTGCCGGCATCATCAAGCAGCAGAAACTCTTCCTTAAATGAAACCACATGTAGAATATGAAGAAACATGAATGCAGAATGAGGCAGGACAGAGACCAAGTCCCTAGACCTTCAGCCCCATCAAGCCCGAGTAACCTCTAAGGAACTTTCTGGGCCCCCCGGGTTTCCATGGAAACCAGGGAAGGACCAGGGGATAGAGTTTAAGCCTTTCAGGCCACAGAGAAGAAAACAGCACCCAGAGAAGGAAAGTGAAATCTGAAGTGAGTGGATACAATCCCAAAGACAGGTCTGTTTTCTCTTCAAAATTCTAATACAATTGCAAACAACTCTTCTTGCATCAGCTAGAAAAATGTAGATGGTGCGACATTCTGGAAAGTCTAAGTTCTGTGGGAATACTGGCTCTCTCCTGTTAACTGTGAGGCCCTATACAACCAATCACTCAAGCTTCTCCAAACCTCAGTTCCTCATATGTAATAATGCCTGCCCTGGGGACTTGCTGTGGGCATTGGGTGCCAGGAAATCCATGAGGTGCCACTTAAATCAGACAGTCTCCCTGATGCCATAGAAAATGCCATGCTTCTTCCTCTACAATGTCAATTTCCTGGGCACACGCACCCTCTTTCCAGCACTCACCAGAATCTTGAATTGTCCATATTTTAATAATTATTGGATTTTTGCCTATCTCCTGTCCAGACCAGGAACAGGGATGCTCCACGCAGTTGAAGCCAAGCCTTTTGCTTTACACATATCATCAGCACTTACGACCATACCTGGCATGTAACAGGCACTTAATAAATATGTACTGGAGGAATGAACTTTTGAGTCCAAAGGTAGCGGGCACTGGTGCAGAGCCCCAGTCTGATGCACAGTCTGTTTGCTTACAGCCCGAACCCCCCTCGGCCTCAGCTGTCTCTGTAAAGTGGAGAGGCCTAGAGCCAGCTGTCAGGGCCCTGGGAATGATGAACGGAATGAACCTGGTGGAACACTCAATGCAATGCCAGGCACCTAGCAGGGGCTTAATGTAAGTTCGCTATTAGGGCAGCCACCACTGTAATCCACCAGAACGTAGAAGGTCACTTCCACTCCTCAGCTTCATACACTTTACTCTGGATCAGAGGTGAGGGGTGAAACCCCATGTGTTCAGATTAGCAAAATCCTTTCTATTGGGTTTAGAAGACTAAAGGGTTCGCTTTTGGTTTCCAGGTCAGTGTGGATCAGTGGGAGTGAAGAACCAAGGAAGTCACCACCTGTGGCTCTCTGCATATTATGTGGGAGAGACAGGACACTTACTCATTCCATCCCTCATTCAGCAGTTACTTAGTGAGCCATGAACTTCATGTCTTCAATGCCAAGATGTGATCCTGAGACCTGGGACGGAGCAGTGAAAATGCAAGAGTCTGCCCTTTTGGAATCCTTCCTTCCTTCCTTGGTGTGTGTGTGTGTTTAAAGGAGGCATAGAAAATAAACAGGGTGAATAAGTAAAATGGATCATGTATTGTAAGGTTAGGAGCCACCAGGGTAGAGAGGAACTCAGTTTTAAATTGGGTGGTCAGAGAAAGCTCAAACAGGAGAAAGACCTGCTGGAAGTGAAGGGGTGTGCTCTGCAGGTGTCCACAGGAAGTTGTCCCAACAGAGGAAACATCAGTGCAAAAGACCAGAAGAAGGGACTGGGGGTGGGTGTGTGCCCAACTGCTGGAAGAAAATGGGGAGCTGCCATGTGACTTTCAAAAACGAGGAACAAGGACACCACGGTTTCCAATTTAATTAAGCTCACTACAGTGAATACACTCTTCCCAAATGTATTATATCCTAATGCAACTTTTGTATCTCTTGGGGATAGAGCTTAACATAAAATTGCTTGTTACTGAGACTCCCTCATCTTTATCCAAATCCTTACATGTTTAGTCACTCAGTCATGTCCAGCTCTTTGTGACTCCATGGCCTATACAGTCCATGGAATTCTCTAGGCCAGAATACTGGAGTGGGTAGCCTTTTCCTTTTCCAGGGGATCTTCCCGCCCCAGGGATCGAACCCAGGTCTCCCACACTGCAGGTGGATTCTTTACCAAGTGGGCCACAAGGGAAGCCCAAGAATACTGGGATGGGTAGCCTATCCCTTCTCCAGCAGATCTTCCTGGCACAGGAATCGAACCAGGGTCTCCTGCACTGCAGGCAGATTTCTAAATCTTCAGCATGATAAAGGACATCCCTGGTGGCTCAGATGGTAAAGCGTCTGCCTACAGTGAGGGAGACCCAGGTTCAATCCCTGGGTCGGGAAGATCTGGAGAAGGAAATGGCAACCCACTCTGGTATATTTGCCTGAAAAATCCCATGGACAGAGGAGCCTGATAGGCTACAGTCCATGGGGTCGCAAAGAGTCAGACACTACTGAGCGACTTCACTTTTCATGTTTAACTGCATTCCCTGCCTCCCACCAGAAACTTCATACACACAAACTGTTCGTGGGATTTACAGGTTATTACCCACAGTTTTTCTCTGAAGGAATTGTAACAATGTATATATCTGGCTAACAAAAATATCATTTCCATAGACTTTTCAGGTCCACATTTGATTTGGACTTCAGAAAGCATGGAAGGGAGGGCAGTAATATACCCATTTTACAGATGAAGAAACTTAGGCTTTCAAGAATACTGTCCTAGAAAGGACAGTATTCCTTTGCCCAATATCTAACCACCATATTTCTTCTTTTTAATTCCTCTCAAGGCATCACTCTCATTGCTCATTTACCTTCAGACTGTGAGGCTTATCAGTGAGCCTGGCTCCTAGAGGTTGAGTTTAGGAAGAGCAAATGCTTTGGTGTTAGACCTAGGCCTATCAGAGCTATTCTGGGCTGGCTCATACTGGCTCATGACAATTGCTGAATTTTCAGAAAATTTGCAAGCTGGCTGGTATGCAATTAATTTGATATCAACCATTTCCTAGACTGTTATTGCTGCTGTAATAGAGTACTATAGACTGGGGGCCTTATAAACAATGGAAATGCCTTTCTGAAAACTGTGCAGGCTGGAAGTCCAAGATCAAGATCAAGATGTGGGCAGATTTGAGGTGTGGCAAGCATCAGCCTTCTGGCTCATAGACAGTTGTCTTCTTGCTGTGTCTTCACGTGGCAGAAGGAGAAGGAGTGAGTGAGGGAGCTCCATGGGGGCATTTACAAGGGCATTAATCCCATTCATGAAAGCTCCACCCTCGTGAATTAATCAACTCCCAAAGGCCCTCACCTCCTGACACCATCCCATTGTGGATTAGGCTTCAAACACATAAATCCAGGGAAGACACATACACTAAGTCTACAGCAGACCGCGATGGGAATATTTACACCATGGGAATCAGCTGACACTACAAATCAGGGTTTACATTGTTTCCCCCTGGTCTGCTGGTTGTTAACCACTTCCTGGTATATTGTTGCCTCTAATCCCAATGCCACCTCTTGTCAGCTACTTAATCTTACACAAGTTATTTAACCCACCCATCCTCAGCTTCTCCAACTGTAAACTGAAGACAAGAACATCCACCTTGTAAGATGGTTTGAACCAGTGACGTTGCTCAGTCGTGTCCGAATCTTTGTGATCCCATGAACTGTAGCCTACCAGGCTCCTCCATCCATAGAATTTTCCAGGCAAGAGTACTGGAGTAGGTTGCCATTTCCTTCTCCAGGGGATCTTCCCAACCCAGGGATCAAACCCAGGTCTCCTGCATTGCAGGCAGACGCTTTACCACCTGAGCTACTAGGAAAGCCTTGTAAGATAGTTTAGATCAGGCTAAAATAGGAAAAGAGCCATGTACCATGGATGACCCAAATAGTAGTGTTACTAAGATTTTAAGACATGGATCTTAAGACCACTTGATAAAGTGTGGGANACCTGAGCTACTAGGAAAGCCTTGTAAGATAGTTTAGATCAGGCTAAAATAGGAAAAGAGCCATGTACCATGGATGACCCAAATAGTAGTGTTACTAAGATTTTAAGACATGGATCTTAAGACCACTTGATAAAGTGTGGGAAGTCTTTAATGAACACCAAGGAAAAAGGAAAGTCCTAATTACAGAAAAACACATGGGAAGCATAAGAAAGAGTCAGAGAAATGGGCACCAGAAGGTACTGGGTGGCGGGTTGGAAGGTGGGGAAGCAGAGGGCTCCAGAGACCACTGCCAGTCCACGGGAGCCCTGGCCTTCCCTCCGACCTTCTGCAAACTCCACGCCCTTCCTGCCTGATGGATGGACGACCCCTCCTTCACTCACAAGAACTCGGACATAGCGCCCAGTTGTACCCTGCCTCCAGCCTGGTTTTTCACAGAACAACTTCTGGCTCCTCATCCCTCCCTTTCCACATTTCAGTGCTGACCCTCTGGATATCAGAACAGAGGTGGGACATTTTATAATCCCCACTCACCTCCTTAGGGATAACAAACCTATTCCACTTAAAAGTAAAATTTGGGAAATCTGACATCTTGAAAGCACAAACCAAAGTGACCAGTGATGCTGACAAATCCTTGAATAGTAAAAGGTGAGACAAGGACCCGGACGTGTCAGCATCACCTCCTGCTCTCTTCTATTAAGGGAGTTGCCATGGCGATGGGGACTGAAGAAGATGCTGCTAATTGGAATTGAGGGAAACCCCATGAGCATTTCCCGTCTCTGACCCCCAGGATATGGTGGCCATTTGCTATCTCTATATTTTTTAGGTTACCCAGGCCCCCAAAGGACAATGACTACTTAAGGAGAAGAGCAGAGAAGCACAATCAACTATTGGTTTAAGGGTCTGTCCTCTCTCATCTGTAAGCTCTGTAAAGATCAGAAGTGACTATCTTGCTCACTGTTCCATCACCAATGCCAGCACAGATGGTGCAGAT
>SJYV01013100.1:0-11712 GCA_006410875.1 Neotragus pygmaeus | reverse complement strand
TTGGTATCTCTAATTTTCTTGAAGAGATCTCTAGTCTTTCCCATTCTTTTGTTTTCCTCTGTTTCTTTGTGTTGATCACTGAGGAAGCCTTTCTTATCTCTCCTTGCTGTTCTTTGGAACTATGCATTCTTATGGGTATTTCTTTCCTTTTTTCCTTTGCCTTTAGCTTCTTTTCTTTTCTCAGCTATTCATATTGCTAAAAGTAGAATTACCATAAGATCCAGCAGTCCCACTCCTGGGCATAAATCCAGATGAAGCTCTAATATGAAAAGATACATGGATCCTGCGTTCATAGCACCACTGTTTACAATAAGACATGGAAGCACTCTAAATTTTCATCAACAGATGAAAGGATAAAGATGTGGTTATATGTACACAATGAAATACTACTTAACCATAAAAGAATGCAGAAGTGTTGTTTGCAGCAGCATAGACGCAGCTGGAGATTATCATACTAAGCGAAGTAAGTTGGAAAGAGAAATATACCATATGATACCACTTGTGGAATCTAAACTGTGACAGAAATGAGCCTATCTATGAGATAGAAACAGACTCACAGTCAGAGGGAACAGGCAAGGAGGAAACAGACATACGGAACAGGTTGCCAAGGAGGAGTGGCTGGCGGGAGGGATGCTGTGGGAGGTTGGGGTTAGCAGATGTAAGGTGTTATATCCAGAATGGGTCAACAAAAACGTCCTACTGTATAGCACAAGGAACTATATGTATTCAGTATCCTATGATAAACCATAATGGAAAAGAATGTTAAAAATGATGTATTAATATATACATATACACACACATTCTTTTTAACATATATATAACTGAATCACTTTGCTTTACAGCAGAAATTAACACTGTAAATCAACTACACCTTAATTGCAAAAAAAAGTCAAGTATGTCTGGTCTCTATTTTTGTAGTTAAGATTTATCAGAGTGTTGCCATCTTACCTATCCATTGTCAAATTTCTCATCAGTCTTTAGTGATTTTAATAGCCAACACCTAGTTTTGTGCTTCTCATAGATCTGCAATAAAAAGCCAGTTTTTAAAAAAGTTTTCAGTTTTACCATGGCTGCTATCTTTGTAAAATAGAATAAATTTTTAGGCAAATGAAATTTAAGACATAGAACATAAAGGCTCCAAATTTTTATTATAGATTCAAGGAAATAAAATTGCTGTCAAGTTTTTATATGTTTATGAATGCTTATATAATATTTATGAATGAACTGCTCTATTTCTTAGGAACTGGTGGCAGTTTGCAAACCAGCAGTGGTCGTTCTGTAGACTGCAGTAGCTTAGGTCATTATTTTATGAGACATTACAAAATGGTGATATTCTAATTCTGTTCTTTCTGGAACTGTTTATAAGGAACTTTCTCTCATCTACTAAATGGTTACTTGTGGCCGAGTTGATAGTAAAAAGGCAGAACGCGTGCTTCATTCCTTCCCTAACTTTCACCAGTTTTTTTCATAGGTTTTTCAAGTTCTAATAACTCAGGATTATTTTCAATAAAGTAGTTCAGGTGCATACTACGGTAGAAAGGGCAGGATTAGAAAGGAGGTTGGGTTTATTAAGTATAATAGTTGCATCTTGAAAAATGGTCTGTGTGCTAAATAGCTGAAATTAGGACATTCTACTGTTTAAAGTTTTTCTTAGGAAAAATGTACAGATCTCTTCTAAGCTAAGGTTACTTCTTAAAAGTATTTTAGGGGTAGTAATTAGAGACAGAATTGAGTCTGTTCACAAACTCAGTATATTTAAAAGAGGTAGCTGTTTGATTATCTTTCATCTCTGCCTGGGAACTGTTGTTATCTGAGGTCATCTTTAGCATACTGATAGTATGGGGAGATGAACTGAAGAGGGGCAGTGATGTTTGGATATATAAATCTATATTCTAGATCTTTGTTTCTTTGCAAAGAACCTTTGGTTCTTGTTCATGTGAACAGGCTACGTACACTCGAGTCACCATTCAAAGAAGTATTTTTTTTGTTAAAATAGTAGATCTCAATCATAAGTCAGAGATCTCAGTACAGAGTCAGTCAGGAAATCTAAAGGTCAACATTAAAAAACCAAAATAAAACTGTGAGCAGTGTAACTAAATAGATAATGAGACTGAACATGGTTCAGAACTTTTCCTTCTGATATTTTAATGGTATGACAACAGTTGTTACTGAATGTTGTTTGTGTTTGTGTAAATTGCTGACTTTTAGAAGTAGGATGATTTGGGCTAATTAATAATGGTTTAGATTTATCTAGAGATACCTTTGTTCCTTAGTTGGCTAATGCTTATCATCAAATGGGAAAAGTAGCTATGTAAAACTTAAGGATTGAAAAAATCATGAAGTAAACAATGGTGTATTTTGATTTTAGCCAACAGTACCAAGTTTTCTTAATTTAAATCTGGCTACATAAATGCTGTTTGTTAACCAAATAACATTGCTATAACTTTCTGCAAAAACTTCATTGAAATCTAAGGGGAAAATAGTTGATTTAAAAAGATTTAAAAATTGGAGTTACCAATTGTAACATAGGAGTAAATTTTATTTCCTCTGAAGTTAGAAAAGAAAGGTAATAAACAGTTGTGTGTTTACTTTCTTACCCAGTGATCATATGTCTCAGTTAAACCCATTAAGCTATATTTGGCATTAGAACTATATTTACCTAAGAAGTTAAATTCTCCAGAAACTTCCATGGATAGAGTTTGTGTTTATGGGGTCTGTTTGCTGTCTTTTAAGTGGGTCCTAGTGGTAGTGTCTGCCCCATGGATCAGACAGTCCATGGGATTCTCCAGGTCAGAGTACTGGAGCGGGTAGCCTTTCCCTTCTCCAGGGGATCTTCCCAACCCAGGGATTGAACCCAGGTCTCTTGCATTGCAGNTGGTAGTGTCTGCCCCATGGATCAGACAGTCCATGGGATTCTCCAGGTCAGAGTACTGGAGCGGGTAGCCTTTCCCTTCTCCAGGGGATCTTCCCAACCCAGGGATTGAACCCAGGTCTCTTGCATTGCAGGCAGATTCTTTACCAGCTGAGCTGCCATGGAAGCCCAAGAATACCGGAGTGGGTAGCCTATCCCTTCTCCAGGGGATCTTCCTGACCCAGGAATCAAACTAGGGTCTCCTGCATTGCAGGCCGACTCTTCCCGCTGAGGTACCAGAGAAGCCTGAGTCCAGACTAAACTGCATTTTGATTTGTTGATTTAGATAGTACATTCAGACTGTTCATTATGCCCCGGGATGGTGCTCGCTTGAACTTGAAAGGAACTATTAGTACATTTATAGATAGGGGTGAAGAGAATTTGGAATGACTTTGAAGAGTCAAGAGACATAGTTTATTCAAAAAAAGATCAAGTCGTAATCAGAATTACTGTAAATTGGTCAGTAAAGGAGAATAAATTAGAAGCAATATGGAAATGACAGTAGCATAATTGCAGATAACATGTAGAAACAAAGGAGGAATGTTGAATAACCGCTAGCTAGGGAAAAGTGTTTCCTCAGTGTATGAGCTCATTAACAAACCAGGAGCAGTAAAAGGCTAAGATAACACTATATGTCACTAGGGACTTGTATTTCACAAACGTTTTGAACACTGAAAACTTTAAAACATAGTAATTTATTGAAATACTTGTTGAGGAGGCCTACAGGTTGCATACTTAGATTAAACAAGATGGAGAAAAATAAATAGAGACAAATTGATCAAAATTATCAAAAGTTAGTGATCATAATTTAGGCAGTATGAGACAGTCAATGCAAAGTGAGCATTGCTTGAACAACTAAATGTATATACAGTGTTGCATATTATTGCATCAAGGCATGGTTCATGACTTCTAGATTTTTCTCAGGTGTATGACATTGTTTCCTAAAGGCATTTTATACATTTATTATGTAAAATGAACAACGGTGTAATTGTCACTTGTATTCAGTGATTGCACGTGGAATTTTATATATACATATATATATTTTTCAGAGACTTAGACTTTTAATTTACTCTATTTTTAATAAAAACATTATTTATTTGGCTGCATCGGGTCTTAGCTGCAGCAAACAGGATCTTCCTGTGGTGCACAGAATCTCTAGTTTCGACATTTGGGCTGAGTTGCTCTGTGGCTTGTGGGATCTTAGTTCCCCGACCAGGGATCAAACCCACATCCCCTGCATTGCAAAATGGATTCTTAATTACTGGACTACCAGGGAAATCCTGACTTAGACTTTTAAATTTTATTGATTTTTATTTTTGGCTGTGGCATGTGGGATCTTAGTTTCCCAATCAGGGGTTGAACCCACGCCCCCTGCAATGGACGTGCTGAGTCTTAACTACTGGATGACCAGTGAAGTCCCTGGACTTAGACTTTTTTTTAGAAGAATCATATACTACTTAGGTATAGAGAAAGGATATCTATATATTTATTTATATGAAATAAGTTGGTTTTCGTATAAGTCAGTTTAGTGTGAGCTTTCTTCACATTTAGCCTGACTCCTCAATTACCTTTTGACTTGACTTGTCCAGGTGTTGTTTTTCTACAGATCTTTTGTTCCATCAAGAATTTTGATGATTCATTATTTCTTACGAGTGCTCAATTACTTTTGGAATTTTTTTCCAGACCATTGACAGCTCATTCTGGGATTTTTTTTTTGCTAGTACTTCCTTGTTCTTACCAGAAGATGTCAATGGAAGTTTTTCAGATAATAACCAGAACTCAGTCCTTCTTCAAATGGTTTTTAAATGTTCTACTGACTGAAGTGTTAAGGAATTGCACTTGTTCAGTCATATCACTAGAAATAAAGAATCACTACACTTTCTATGGATCTTACTCAACTCATAGACTGC
Source organism: Neotragus pygmaeus (assembly GCA_006410875.1). Lineage (NCBI taxonomy): Eukaryota > Metazoa > Chordata > Mammalia > Artiodactyla > Bovidae > Neotragus > Neotragus pygmaeus. The sequence goes on along the minus strand of SJYV01013100.1, from coordinate 6,891 downwards.
ATAGAGAAATGATGTACTTGAGCTACATCAAACTCCAGCATGTCTCTTCTAGATGACTTTCAGTCAGACTCACCTGTATTTCTTTCTCTGAACTCTTGGGACACCTTTCTGCTCTAAGGCAAATTTCCTGAGAGATTGCTAGAATCCCCTTTTCCTTAGAGGATTTTCTGTCAGCTTATATATAATTATCACCATGGCAGTAACAGCTTTGTCATTGGGCAAATGGAAAATGTTAAGATACAGCATGATTTCAGAGATGTCTGATTTCTTTTAGTGACATATTTGAGATTGATTCAGAGGACAGTATACTACTATGTGGGACTATAGAGAGTTTAAAAGAGCAGTTTAGGCTTAAGTGTAGGCCAAGGCCTCACAGGACTTGTAAAGAATTTTGGACTTTATTGAACTTTATTCTAAGGGAGAGTCACTATAGGGTTTTAAGCAGGGGGAAGACTTGTATCAGATTTTTTTTTTAAGCACAAAATCAAGTGATCAAAGTCAGTATCACCAGTAATGGAACAAAATGGCACTGTGTCCTTGCCATTGTATGACATCAGGAGAAGGCAGTGTAAAATCATCACCAATGTAAAATCGCTGCAAGAAAAAAAAGTTTGTCTAGAATCTAATCATGAAGTAGGAAGCAGATCCTGGTGTGGGTCATTCTACAAAACGAATTTAAAAATTTTTTTAATGAAATCTCTAAAGTTAAAAAAAATGATAGTGTCACGAAAGACCATAAAAAGCTGAATAATTAGGTTAATTGTGGAAAGTGTGTGGTCTTTGATAAGACTTGTGGAATTAAAAAATCCATAAAAGAATTTGTGACATTTGAGAGAATTTGTATATAGGTACTATCAGTGTTAAATTTCTTGAATATGAAAATAGTATNGCTGAATAATTAGGTTAATTGTGGAAAGTGTGTGGTCTTTGATAAGACTTGTGGAATTAAAAAATCCATAAAAGAATTTGTGACATTTGAGAGAATTTGTATATAGGTACTATCAGTGTTAAATTTCTTGAATATGAAAATAGTATTATAATTGTGTAGGAGAATGTCTCTGTTTCTAAGAGGTACATGATGAGAAATATCTTGGAGAGTGAAATATCTACAATTTACTTTCCAGTTATTTAGGGGATAGAATGTTACTGTTATATTTAGATGGAGGATTCTGTTAACTGTACCATACTTCCAATTTTGTAGGTTCAAAATTTTTCAAAATAAAAGGAGGATATAACAAGCATATGGTGAAGTCAAGAGCTAGAGTTTGACTCTTTGATTTAACCCTTTAAGTTTCACGTTCCAATGTCATTCAGCATTGTAAGTGAGGTGATGGTCTCTCATAGAAAAGCCTTTAGTGAAGTTGATTCATCCAAAGTACCTGAGATGTTGGAAAATTTTGTCAAGAAAATATTTTTTTAGTTATAGGTGTGGTGAGATTAGATAGATAAATGTGTTCAAACTTCCACTGGCCTTCTGGTAATGAAAGGATTACTCTGAATAGTTGAGATTCTCAGATCACTAAAATAGGTGTTGGTGAGTGTTTTTAAAATCTTTCTTAACCCTAAAACTTCTAATTTTAACAGTTGAAGCGTTCTAATTTGAAAGACCTTTTTAAAGACAACTACTTGGCTATGGTTTTTCCAGTGGTCATGTGTGAATGTAAGAGTTGGACTGTGAAGAAAGCTGAGTGCCGAAGAATTGATGCTTTTGAACTGTGGTATTGGAGNTTTCCAGGCAAGAGTACTGGAGTGGGTTGCCATTTCCTTCTCAGGGGATCTTCCCAACCCAGGGATCGAACCCAGGTCTCCTGCATTGCAGGCTGATGCTTGACTGTCTGAGCTACCAGGGAAGCCCAAAGTTGAGAGTTGGACTATAAAGAAAGCTGAGTGCTGAAGAATTGATGCTCTTGAACTGTGGTGTTGGACAAGACTCTTGAGAGTCCCTTGCACTGCACGGATATCAAACCAGTCAATCCTCAAGGAAATCAGTCCTGAATATTCATTAGAAGGACTGAGGCTGAAGCTAAAGCTCCAATACTTTGGCCAACTGATACAAAGAACTGATTGATTTGAAAAGACCCTGATGCTGGGCAAGAGTGAAGGTAGGAGGAGAAGGGGATAGCAGAGGATGAGACGGTTGGATGGTATCAGTGACTCGATGGACATGAGTTTGAGCAAGCTCCAGGAGTTGGTGATGGACAGGGAAGCCTGGCGTGCTACAGTCCATGGGGTTGCAAAGAATCAGACGTGACTGAGTGACTGAACTGAACTGATCCTAATGGTTGTGAAGTGGTATCTCGTTATCATTTTGAATTGCATTTTCCTGGCAACTAATGACTTGAGCATCTTTTCATGTGCTTATCGGCCATTTCTGTGTCTGCTTTGGAGAAATGTCTTGTCAAATTCTTTGCTGGCTTTTAATGGGGTTGTTTGTTTATTTTTTGGCTGTAAGATTAAAAAAAATAACATACATGTCTTTATATATTCTGTAAGTCTATTATCACATATGATTTACAAGTATTTTCTCCCATTTTGTGGGTTGTCTTTTTTACTATCATGATGATATCCTTTGAGGCAGAAAAGTTTTTAAATTTTGATGAAGATTAATTAATGTAGTTTTTTCTTTTGTTACTTGTTCTCTTGGTGTCATATCTAAGAAATCATAGCTGAATCCAAGATCCTAAAGATTTGCTTTTGTGTTTCTTTTGAGAGTTTTAGCTCTTAGGGTTTGTCATAGAGGACATTTATCAGGTTAAGTAAGTTCTCTTATATCTTAAGTTTGTTGGATGTTCTGGTAAGATTCAGTTCAGTTCAGTCGCTCAGTCGTGTCTGACTCTTTGCGACCCCATGAATTGCAGCACGCCAGACCTCCCTGTCCATCACTAACTCCCGGAGTTCACTCAAACTCATGTCCATTGAGCCAGTGATGCCATCCAGCCATCTCATCCCCTGTCCTCCCCTTCTCCTCCTGCCNAGGCCTGGCGTGCTGCGATTCATGGGGTCACAGAGTCGGACACGACTGAGTGACTGAACTGAACTGAACTTGAATAAACTTAGTACTGATGAAATTCAGTTTCAAAAATCATTTATAAAATAGTACTTTTCTCAGACACGAACAGAACATTGTTACTCCCATGTAAGAAAATTTTTTAAAATAATAAAGCTTACCCCCTTTAAGTACCAAAATATTAAAGAATAAAATAACTTTGAAGGTTATTTACCCACTTTCCTTCTGCAGTGCTAATTATTTTGGGGTTGGGAAGCTTACATTTTAGTCCTATCTCTAGGCAACTGACATTTTCTTCATCTGTAAAACAAATGTATTATGAATAAGAAAGTATGTAAGACACCTAAAATGATAGGTATAGGCTATTACTTCCCTTCTTTTGCTTTATTTAAAAAATTTTCATTGTAACATAAGACACATATCAAGAAAACTACATAACAGATGTGTAGTTGATTGAATTACGTTTTTACCCAATATAGTCAAGATTTTTTTTCTATGAAGCCCACAATAATATTGTTAAGAGTATGTCTTGGGATTGATCCTTTTGGGTTTTAGTCTTGTTTTTATTCATATTCTTTCATCCTGTTCATACCTTTTGTCTCATTTAGAAATAGCACATTCCAGTTTTGATCTGGCATTTGAGTTTGCCTTTCTCTCTTGCTCTCTTTAGAGATATTACTCTATTCCTTATTTCCTTTTTTGCTTTTAGTAACTTTGTATGGGATTTAACTTCTCTGCTTATTGTTTTTCTTCCATTCTAATTTAACTTTTTGCAGTTGAATTAAAAAAATTTTAATTTTATATTGGGGTATAGGTGATTAACAATGTTGTGTTAGGATCAGGTGTGTTTCTTGCTTTTTTCTGCCATCTGCATGCCTTGTGGCAATCTTAGTTCCCCGACTAGGGATTGAACTTGTGCCCCTTGCAGTGGAAGCACAGAATCCTAATCTGTGGATCGCTAGGGAAGTCCCAGCATTTCTTTTTGCATTTTAGACTACTTCTAAACTTTCAGATAACTTGACTACTTTATACTACCTTTCTAAACTTCTACAACTTGATAGAGCTCCTCCTTCTGTTAAAATTATGGCTGTTTGAAGTCTGAGCATTCCTGGCATGGATTCCTCCCCCTGCTTTATCTGACCTTTCTGTTTTTCTTGGGGCTTCCCTTGTGGGTGGCTCAGATGGTAAAGAATCTGCTTGCAATGCAGGAGACCCAGGTTTAATCCCTGGGTCAGGAAGATTCTCCTGGAGAAGGAAATGGCAACCCAAGTATTCTTGCCTGGAGAATTCCATGGACAGAGGAACCTGGTGAGCTACAGTCCATGGCGTCACAAAAGAGTGGGCTGCAACTGAGCAACTAACACTTAGAGCACTTCTGTTTCCCTTATCCTACTTAATTATGATTTTGATCCCAGCAGGTGCTCCTTGTCATGCATGAGCTCTGACCCACAAGGGAATCTAGGTCTGTCCATTTCTGAGCTTCATGGGAATTAAAACCATTCTGTCCTGGAGGCCTTACTGTGCGTTTGCTGCCTCTGCACCTTTGGAGTGGCCATCCCTCCTTCCAGCACAGCTGCTATTCTTAAATTGGCTCCCTGGTTTTTTTTTGGCTTGTACCTGTCGTCTAGTTTGGCTTTTCCTTTTTTTCTTTAATGGTGCTTCCCTCACACCAGGGATTGTGGCTGTGGTAGTTCATTCTCTCCAGATTGTATTTTGGGGACCTTGGGGGAATAACTTGGTATTTAGTTATACATGTCGTGGGTTTTGGCTTTGCTGTCTGGTTGGTCAGTGATATGTGGAGCTTCAGGAAGATCCAAAAATGATGCTGTCTCAGAATTTGCAAGATTCTTTTGCTTTATTCTAAAATAGGGTACTGAATATGATTTAGTTTTTACTTAATATTGTTTTCTTAAAACATGAATGTTTATTATGATGACTGCAGGTCACTTGCAAAGGGGTAGCCTTTGTACTGACTTTTGAATCAATTTTTAAAATAGATAACAATAGGTTTTTTCTGTCTCCTGATGTTGAATTTTGCTTGTCTCTACTATTGATGTGGTTAGTGAGATATTTTTCTCTTTAAGGTTCTAATCGCTGGAAGGTTTGGGAGCTTAATGATCAAACTAAAACTCTGTGTGAAGTAAGAATAAATAGATTCAGGGTCTTCAGGGAAAGGAACTTTCCCTTTTATCACTGGTGTTCTTTTGCTTTTCCCTGAGTTGTTGAAACTTTATGCTAAATAGGCAAGTTGATAGCTGAGGTAGAGAAGTGTGAGGCAAGGTTCATTGTTTCCTCAGTGATCTCTGATGTCATTTGCTTGAACAGTTTTAAAACGTGCTAAGTAAGCACTCTACATTTTTATTAAAAACCCATTTATTTAAGAAAAACTTGGTTGATTTAAATAAATACAAATCGTTACTATATGGTAGTAAAATGATTGTAAAAATGGACTTACAAGGTGAAACCATGCAAAGCAGCCTTGTAATCAGTGGGAAAATTGTGATGATTTCCTGGTTTTAAAATTTTTTGTTGGAATATAAACTTACTGTTGGTTATTACTATAAAGAATAGGAATGTATAATATTAAGAAGTAGTGAAACTAACATTTAGTGTAACTTAAAAATTGGAAACATTGAGAATTGGTTTATTTTTAAACTACTCTTGATAAGTTTTGTACACAGTGCTTCCCTTCAGTTTTTCTATGCTTCGATGGCTTTCAACATTTTATCCTTTGCACTTGGATGTCGCGAAATATCTCCAAGAGTTTGTTGTATTTTCAAATATTTGCAGTGTTTTCTTGGAGTCACGTCCTGTGGGACATTGTCATTCTTTCATTACAGCCACTCTCCTTGGTCGCTGTGCCTGCACTAGAGTCCTCTGCAGCGGTGTCACCTTGCCACCGCCAGCTGCTGCTTCTGTAACTTCCTTTACGCTGGACTGAAATCCGCTTCCAGCATATCACTGTTCATTTCTTTGCTGCACTTTCATTCTTTATTGGTTAGACGGCCCTTTGAACATGTGTCAAGTGGCCTGTGGGTTTGTCACTGGGCAGCAAGGAGACGACACAGTTGTGCCCTCAGCTATTTGTTGTGCAGTGACTAGTTGCCAATACACTTTGAAAGGGGGAACATGATTGGCCACTGATGGTGATGTTCATCTTCTATTTACGTGACAATTTGTGGACTGAGGAGCAAAGTTTGTACTCTATGTAATAGTTAATATGTTAGCAGAAATTGGAGCCATGGTGTTGGGGACTGTTTTTAGTTAACTAAAAGTGTGAGAAAGTTTAAGTGTTAGTTGTTTAGTCGTATGTTTAGTCGTATCTGACTCTTTGCAACCCGTGGACTGTGTGTAGCCCGCCAGGGTTCTCTGTCCATGGAATTCTTCAGGCAAGAGTACTGGAGTGGCTTGCCATGCCCTCCTCCAGGGGATCTTCTCATCCTAGGGATCAAACCGAGGTCTCCCACATTGCAGGCAGATTCTTTACTATCTGAGCCACCCTGGTGTAAAACGTGGAATGAAATTCTTACACAACAGAATCATGCAAAGTGAGAACTCTGTCTTTAATATGAAATTTCAGGCTGTACTTGGATTTGCTGACAGTTGTGAAGATGAAATGGAACTAATCCGAGACACTTACATAGTAACATGATAGTCTTTCAAAAATATAAAAAAAAAATTAAAATATTTTTTTCAATAAATTCCTTAACAGGGGAATGTGTGTATCTCTGTGTATGTATAATAAGGGTAAAGATTTGAAAGGAGAAAGTTTTAGCATTTGTTACATTAATATATTCTATAAACTTCTGTTTTCTGTGGTCTGATTATTCTACATTGCTCAGTGTTATGATTACAACCTTCATTTCGTGATCTGAGGAATTCCT
>SJYV01013097.1:666198-677397 GCA_006410875.1 Neotragus pygmaeus | reverse complement strand
GATTGGGGGCAGGAGGAGAAGAGGAGGACCGAGGATGAGATGGCTGGATGGCATCATGGACTCGATGGACATGAGTCTGAGTAAACTCCGAGAGATGGTGATGAACAGGGAGGCCTGGCATGGTGCAATTCATGGGGTCGCAAAGAGTCGGACATGACTGAGCGACTGAACTGATATGAGTATTACATTAATCAACCACGTGGACATTAAAGATGTCTTTAAAGAAGCTAAAGATATGTGGCCCTGCCTCTCAAGAAACATTGACCAGAATACCTGGAAAGCTATTTGGGGTCAGTTCTAATACTTCATCTAGACAAGGGAGCTAATTCACATCTCCATTCAATGCTGAGTTGTAGCTGTTGGTTCTGCCTGACCAGAAAGCCTGGCCAAAACACCCAGGAAGCTATGCAGCCCAGCAATCCTCAAATGGAGGGTCCGGCAAGCAGAAATGATCATCCACAGAAAAAGTCAGTGACCTACTTTAGCCAGGGAACTTGGGGCACAGGTCTGCTTGAGTCAAGACCACAAACAAAAAGCCTTTGCAGCCTTGGAGCTGGTTCTCCTGCTTACCCAGAGAGAGGAAGTAATTCACAGCCCAGTGCACTGCTGAATGGAGCTTCTGCCCCCACCCGACCAGGAAGCCTGGCCTAAACACCTGGGAAATGACTTGGTCCAGCAGTACTTGAGCAGATAGCCTGGCTAGTGGGTCTGTCTGCTTGCAGAAACAAGCCAGCAACTGCATCCAGCCAGGGTGCACAGATCTCCTGATTAACTCCCCAAACAAGAGTCTTATCAGCCTTGGAGCCTGTTCTGCTGAATATAAACTCCAATCCTATTAACTAGGAATCCTAAACAGAGCTCCTGGGAATCTCAGTAGCCCACCCTGAAGCCTCTATCACATTGGCATTTGATCAGAAAACTCAACCAGCAACTCTGCATCTCCAAAGCCAAGATAGTGGCCTTGTCTGTCCAGGGAGTTTGGTGCAGAGATCTGTCTGATTTGATTCCGAAACGAAGAGCTTTGCCAGCCCTGGGGACCTATCCTTCAGTCCCAGCCAGGCAGATAAGTAATTTATAACCCCATCGAAAACTGAATAAAGGCTCCAGTCCAATTTGACCAAGAAACCTAACCATAACTCCTGAGAATCTGTATACACCATCTTGCAACTCCAATTACAATGGCACTTGAGTGGAGAACTCCACTGCTGGCCCTACCTGTTTGCAGACAGGATGGTAGATCAGTAGACCAGGGAACTTGGTGCATATTTCTGCCCAAATTGATACCCAAACTAACCTTGCAGGTCTTAGGGCCTGTATGGTGCCTTGCTCAGCAAGGAAACTAATTCATAGTCCCAACACACTATGAACACAGCCTTTAACCTGCCTAACCAGGAGACTTAACCAGAGCACACAGGGAGCTGTATAACCCATCCTATAGCCCTTTTTACAGTAAGAGTTGAACAGATAGCCCAGCCCAGGGCTTTCCCTGTCTACAGAGGAAAACTGGGGCATCTTACCAGGAAACTCAGTACAGTCTAACCTGACTCAGATTTCCAAACAACAAGCAGGGCATTCCTTTGGGACTAGTTCTACTTCCTTGCAAAGCTCAAAAGTTAATTCATAGCCCTGCCTACTACTGAGTATAGTACCCAGTCCTGAATGACCAGAGAACCCAGACAACACAGAACCTTTCCTATAGCTTCATTTAGGGGACGAACCAGAAGTTCTAGCCAGCTGTTCTCAACCAGTGCATCCCCTTCCCAATCTTAGAACATGAGCAGTGGCCTAGCCCCAAAATAAGACTCTGATAGCAAGACCCACCTTCCCAAGGACATTGCCAGTTAACACATCCAGAAACAGAAACTAAGCTGACTGGTGAAAAACTGTCTCTGCTAAAGCAAACCAGTAATATCTGGAAAAGGAGGTCACTTTCTCAAATGTAGATGCCAACATAAGGAATCAAAAATAAAGAAAAATTACATAAATGTGACACTACCAAAGAAAACTAATAAAGTTTCAATAACTGGCCCTAAAGAAATGGAAATCTATTAACTGTCAGCCAAAAAACAAGATGCTTAACAAAGAAACAGAAAATATTTTTTAAAAAGAAAAGAAAAAGAAATCCTAGAACTGAAAAATACAGCCAACTGAATGGGAAAATTAAATAGCTTTAAAAACAAACTGAACCACATAGAAGAAAGAATCTAAAAGAAAGAACACTTAAAATTACCCAGGCAGAAAAAGGAAAAAAGAGCAAAGAAATCCTATAGGACTTATAGGACACAATCAGAAGAAACAATATCTGCATTACAGGAATTCCAGGAAGAAAAGACAAAAAGAAAGAAACAGAAAATACATTTAAAACAACAATGGCTGAAAACATCTCAAACTTAGGAAGATAAATGGACATCAAATCCAAGAGGCCTAGAGGATCCCAAAATAGTTTGAACCCAAATAAGGTTACACAAAGACACTTTATAATTAAACTGTCAAAAGGCAAGAACAAAGAAAGAACTTTGAAAGCAAGGAGAGAAAAGAGACAAGAGAATCCCATAAGGCCATTGGCAAATTTTTCAACAGAAACTTTTCATACCAGGAGAGAAGGTGATGATATACTCAAAATACTGAAAGAAAAAAAAAAAAAAAACTATCAAGCAAAAAAACCCATCCCTTTAGAAAGCNAAGGAGAGAAAAGAGACAAGAGAATCCCATAAGGCCATTGGCAAATTTTTCAACAGAAACTTTTCATACCAGGAGAGAAGGTGATGATATACTCAAAATACTGAAAGAAAAAAAAAAAAAAAACTATCAAGCAAAAAAACCCATCCCTTTAGAAAGCCATCAAAATTGGAAAGAAAAAACTTGACTGTCTCTTTGAGAACACAGAACTCATAATCAGGAAATTTATTCAAGAAATTCTGAAACCTATTATTACCACTTAATTCTTCTGAGTAAAAGCGTCCTTCAGGTACTTCATCATACAGTGTCTGGTAAAGGTTAGAAAGTCTTTCATCTTTCCTGTCAAAGAAACAGCCATATCAGAAAACAAGAAAACAAAAATAAAACAAAAAACCCACAAAACATTTATGTCACTTTGCAATATATAATATTTTGCCATTAAAATTTAGCCTGAAATTCTCCAGTCTCTTACACTCCATAAGAACCTTTCTTTAAAAACTTTCCAAGTGATAATCAGTTATTACATATTCTTCACCCTAGAATTCTCACTTCTTTTAGGTATATCTCTATGGAGCAGATTTACCCTGGTCAATATATAATATCTCTTGGCTGTGGTCCACTTTTTCCTATTCCTAATTCAACTTACAACAAAATTTAGAGAAAGTTATTATAAGACTTCCCAGGTGGCTCAGCAGGTAAAGAATCTGCCTATCATGCAGGAGACCCAGGAAATGCAAGTTCAGTATCTGGGTGGGGAAGATCTCCAGGAGAAGGAAATGGCAAACCAATCCAGTATCCTTGCCTAGGAAATTCTAAGGACAGAGGCGCTTGGTAGACGTCCAGGGGGCCACAAAAGAGTCAGACAGGATTTAACAACAACATTATAAGATATATAAGAATATCTTTAAACAGTCAAAGAATCTCAGATCCCATAACCTGTTGATAAAAACATCTTAAAAAGATGATTCATCTGATTCCATAACATAAAAATCACAGAATGTTGGTGTTAGAAAAAATGTTAAGAGTCCATCTAGTGCAAGATTCTTATACAGATGTGGAAACCGAGGCCCAGAAATACAAAGTGAATTCTATGAGTTTAAACCAGCATGTGACGTCGATCAGGACTCAACTCTGTCTTTCAATTTCACATGCAGGGCTCTTAGTGCCATACCATTCTTCCTAAGAGCAGTCTTAGTTAGCACAAACTATTTGGCAACTTTCTGTAGAAGGGAGAAATGAATGTTGTAGAAAAATCCCAAATCTGAATCCAACATTTAAAAAGAATACGATGATTTAAATACCGAATAACTGAGGGAGATCTATCAAGAGGTGACAAAGTCTTGTGAATGCTGTACTGACTTGGCAATTTGCATAAAGAGCTTTCTTTTCTAGTCATCTTCTCTTTCACAGACAAAGGAGCAACCTAGAGCCAAATACAAGAATATCTGTGTCTCAGATCACATTTGTAAACTGGCATTCTTGAACAATAAACCCCTTAAAAGATAAATTCATCATACCTAGGCTCCTCACTTAACTATACTTCTAATATAAAATTACTTTTTGTAATTAAATTATAGCTTATAATACTAAAATTTTAAATAAACTACATCATATTCTTTGGCAAAGTCACATTTTTCTTAAGTATGCAACATCATCTCATAATTAATACTGTGTCAATTTATAGTAATGTATTTTACAAAAGATGGCAAATTATGGTGTAGTGAAGACAAGACTATCAATCTCTAGGCTACATATACAAGTTTTGACTATATAAGTAAAGCAATGTGAAGAATCAACACAGTTATTTAAATACAACAGGTAAGTTTGCTTTAAATTATGGTTAAGAAAACTACCATCAACATTGATAAAAATAACACTGCATGTATAAACCAGTTCAAAAATGGTAAACAGCTTAGGTAGATAGAAGAATGTCACTTTAGAAAATAACTGAATTTGAGGTGTCTTCAATTTCACATGGCTTTATGGAAGGAACCTAGAGCCTTCACCTTTTTTTTTTTTTGGCTGCTATCTTAGTTCCCCAATCAGGATTTGAATCTTGGGCCCACTGCAGTGTAAACCCAATTACTAACCACTAGACCTCCAAGGAATTCACTAGAGCACTGACTGAGCACAGGGATAATCCACAGAGACGTTGTGGGGTGGGAGGTGGGAGGGGGATTCAGGATTGGAAATTTGTGTACACCTGTAGTGGATTCATGTCGATGTATGGCAAAGCCAATAGAGTATTGTAAAGTAAAATTTAAAAAATTAATTAATTAATTTAAAAAATAAATAAATAAAAAAGAAAGACCATGCAGGATCCAGAGAGGACTCTCAAACCATACAAAACAACAAACAGAAGATTTCAATCCCCCAATGACTTCACATCTAGATTTACCAAATATCAATCCTGAAATAATTATGGGACATAAGCAAATAATGTAGGCAAATTTTAAGAACTAAATAAAACTTCAAAAAGTAAAATGTATAGACATTAAAATTTCAATAGATAGGTTAAACTGAAGATTATATTCAGCTGGAAAAAAGAAAAGTAAACAAGAAAGTAGATGGGAGAAATTACTCAGAAAAAAATAGAAAAAGATCAAAAATATGAAGCAATGTTAACACAGAAAACAAAATGATAAGATCTAACATACATCTAATAGAAGGTACAGAAGAACAAAATAAAGAGATTGGAGGGGGGAAAATAGTCTAAAGATAATGGATTTGCATTTTCCAGAGTTGAAAACATGTGTTCTCAGCCTCAGTTCAGTTCAGTCACTCAGTCATGTCCGACTCTTCATGACCCCATGGACCACAGCATGCCAGGCCTCCCTCTCCATCACTAAATTCCTATGGCCACTGCTGAGTTTTCCAAATTTTCTCAGCCTCAGGAAGCAAACAAATATTGAAACGAAGGAATATATGCTTAAATATATCATACAGCGAATGTAGTAAGTTGCATAACCCCACCAAGAGATGTCTATATCCTAATCCCTGGAAAATGTGGACATGAGCTTATTTGCAGAAATCGTCTTTACAGTGTAATCTCAAGTTAACTTATAAGAAAAAAGTCTGAACTATAGACACGGGGGAGAAGGCCATATGAAAAACAACATGAAGGCCAAGATTGAATTTATGCTGCCAAATGCCAAGGAATGCCAGAGTCATTGCTACAACAGCAGAAACATTAACAGAGAGCATAATTATTAAAAATATTGGTCTGATGGATAAAGAAGGGGAAAAATTAATATTCTTCTCAAAAGGTTCCATGTTCTATTGATATTTTTAAAGGAGGAAGAGAAGAAAGAGGGGAAGGTGCAGGAGGAATAGGGTAAAGGAGCTGGAAGAAGAAGAAATATTTAAGATTATGACATTTCAATAGTTGGACTAAAATGTAATAGAATATTTGAAGGCTAAATAAAATACTTGAAAGCAAAGCAAAAATATTTGCAAATCTTTATTTACCTCAGTTCTTTTAGTACACAATTGTACTTGTAAACTCTTCTTCCTCCTGCCTTTTTTTCCTCCTGAAAAATCAGAGGATCTTTCTTCTCCGAGTAGGAACAGTGATGTTTCATACCTAAATTGCACAGAAAATTGGAGTAATTATTGAATTGATTTTTTTTCTTTATTCTTCTTCTTTTGTCATTTATTTATGGAAATTTTCAAACACAGACAAAAGTAGACAGAATAATGTGATGGCCTCCCCATGTTTCAGTAATGACCCATTACCCAGCTTTAATAATGAACAATCTTATTTCATCTATATTATCCCTGCTCTCATTCCTTATTACTTTAAAACAAATTCCAGTATCATATTGTTTCATCCATAGGATTTTTATATACATTTCTTCAAGGGTTTTTTTCTCTTAAAAACATATTTATTTATTTATTTTACTGAAGAAAGTAATAAAGCTAGCACACGAAGCTTAATAAGATTTCCCCTCAAAGCTATTTTTCCCTTTCAACTCACATTATTAAACAGATCAATGATTTCAGAGAGTATGAAAAGTAAGACTTCCCCCTAATTGAGAAGCAGTTAATGAGAAGGAAAGACTATAATTAAAACAATTTTATAATTGTTTATAATTAATAATTATAATTTAATTTATAATTAAGACAATTTTATTACACTAAAATTTAATTTGTTCCCAAATGCTACAGGTCACATGGCATAGGTGAATGTGATTTAAATCCATTGCTAGGAACTTTTCAAAGGAAGAAAGAAGATGGGAAAGGGAATAAAAGTGGCATTTTTTAAGCATCATATTTGCAGGCATGGGGTTAAGAGCTTTTCAAGCATGATCATAGTTAATCATTCTTATAGCATCCATGTAACAGGTATTATTAACTGTTTTACATATGAGGTAACAGATTCAAAGATGAAGTAACTGTCTAAAGTCACTCCATGTGTTAGTCCAAATAATCCAAGAAATAGACACCAAGAAAGAGTTAATGATGCGAGCAGGATTTTATTAGGAGAAATGCCTGTGTAGGGAACACAAGAAGGAAATCTACGAGAGCAGACAGGCCACAATGCAAGTCTGAATATAAGTAAAGAAGAGAGGGAAAAAGGTGGCAGTTTCTGCAATACCACGTAGTCTAAGGAAGGTTCTAAGGAAGGTTCTAACCTTCCTTAGAACCTTCCTTAAAAACGTATTTAAAACACAATTATGAAGCCAAAAATCCCCAATAATGTCTTAATATCATCAAATACACCTGAACCTGTATTCAAATTTCCAATTGTCTCATAAGTGTCAAAATTTTTTTAACACTTTACATTGGGATTCAATAAGGTCCCCACATTACAGTTGGCTGACATGTCTTAGATCTTTTTCCACCTTTAGGTTCTTCCCCCATGTCTTCTATTATCATTATCATCATTACTGCCAGTTGTCTTAAAGATTTTTCACAGTCTAGATTTTGCTGATTTTATTGCCAAGATTGTAGGAATTTAAAGACTTGATGTGATTAACACTCTACTTTTTTAGAGGGTAGTTGGAAGGGGTTATATAGGTGATGGTATTTTCCCATCAGGAAGCATATAATGTCCAAGTGACTCTCTATTTGTGATATTAGCAGCTACTTATTAATAACTATCTGCAGTAAATCATCAGGGACTGCAAAATGGTTACATTCTAAATCTAATATCATTCCTTCTTCACTCATTAGCTAAAATATTTCCATAAACAGAAACTTTCTCTCACATACTATTTGCTTACCCTTTGGCACAGTTCAGAAAGGCAAGATCATTCATTGCTTTCCCCTTATTTATCACTTTCCATAACAGTGACTTTGCTCACCTGTAACCTTCAACATTAAAAAGCAGAGACATTACTTTGCCAACAAAGGTCCGTCTAGTCAAGGTTATAGTTTTTCTAGTAGTCATGTATGAATGTGAGAGTTGGACTATAAAGAAAGCTGAGCGCTGAAGAATTGATGCTTTTGAACTGTGGTGTTGGAGAAGACTCTTGAGAGTCCCTTGGACTGCAAGGAGATCCAGCCTAAACGAGATCAGTCCTGAGTGTTCATTGGAAGGACTGATGCTGAAGATGAAACTCCAATACCTCGGCCACCTGATGAGAAAAACTGACTCATTTGAAAAGACCCTGATGCTGGGAAAGGTTGAGGGCAGGAGGAGAAGGGGACAACAGAGGATGAGATGGTTGGATGGCATCACCGACTCAATGGACATTGAGTTTGGGTAAACTCCAGGAGTCGGTGATGGACAGGGAGGCCTGGCATGCTGCAGTCCATGGGGTCACAAAGAGCTGGACATGACTGAGTGACTGAACTGAACTGAACTGAACCTTCAACAATGACAAAATGATTTTTATATCATTGTGAATACACTAAATAGATTAAATTCACTTTAATTCCCTGAAATTTTATTCTTATTGATGCTTTAATTTTCTAATGTGTGTTCGGAAGCGGTGAGAGCCTTTTCAAGTGGGCTCTTGATCCATCTCTGGTAGCAGTCTTAGTTTCCTCATTTCTGGAAGACAAGATGCCCCAAGCTCATCCGTACACTTCCCTTCCCAGACCTGCTATCACACATTTCTCCAAAGAAATGGTTTCTTTCAATAAGAAATGGTACTTTACAGTCCAAGCTAGATTCTGAACTACTTTTTAGCAATTACTCTGCTTTCTTATTTCTTGGTTTTCTCTGTTTATGCCTCTTTCCCTCCTCTTCTTATTGAACTGTCAAGAACTTTTGTAACACAAATATATACTCCATAAACTATATAATAGTGAGATCAATAAAATAACCCTGAAATGAATTTAAAAAAGAAGAGCTTTTGAAAATTTCACACTATGCTTTAAGTAATCCAAAGAAGATCTAAATTTCAAAGATAATCCTAAAATTATTTTGTGCTCTGGGATCTTGTAGACTAAGAATGATTCTGAGATAAACTAGATCCCAAACTTGTCTGCACAATGGACTCAGCTGAGAGCTTCAAAAAATTCTGATGCCTGTGTCCAATCCCCCAAAATTGTGATTTAATTATTTTGGAGACTGAGCTGATATTTGGAATTTTTTTAAGATACTAGGGTTTTTTTTAAAGATACTAGATTCTAACACAGAGAATAAATTGAGAATCACTATGGCAATACCTCATTGGCTTGTTTCTACCCAGAACTCATATCAACTGAGCTGTAATCTAGTACTTTAGAAGTAACACCTTATTCTTCCTTGTATGCAAAACTAAAAACTCTTTAGCAGAAATGATTCCTTCCTTTTAGAGTAATCTCCTATGCAAGGGCTGCTTAGGTGATACATAGAAAAATGACTGGATTGAGTCTACAACATCTTTAGATAAATAGCACTAAGCAAAACTGTAAAATAAGGGAAATTTTTAATCATGCAGCCTATTCCCCTTTCTTAGTAGGTACCTTGATCTTCTGACATTGAGAGCAAGCTCAGTCACCCAATTGTGTCCCACTCTTTGTGACCCCATGGAATACAGCCCGTCAGGCTCCTCTGTCCAAGCAATTTTCCATGCAAGAATACTGAAGTGGGTTGCCATTTCCTCCTCCAAAGGATCTTCCAGACCCAGGGATCAAACTGATGTCTCCTGAATCTCCTGCATTGGCAGGTAGATTCTTTACACTGCACCAGGTGGGACGCCCCCTTTTGACATTATACCCCTTTAAATCCAATCCCTAAACTTCTACCCTGAGAGCCCTATTACCTTGCTCTTATCCCCACTGAAGGTGCCCTGTGGTCAGTCCCCTTGACAGTCCTCCCCTCACATGGCAATGACTTTACTTTGACTATGTCCCAGAGTATAAAATATATTTTCTATTGAGATGTAACACCCATATACAAAGAAAGAGAGAAATGAAACAATTTCACAAAAGAATACTTATCCTTATTATATGAAAAGCACTATAATGTCTTCGATTCTATTCTAATTTCTTTTCAGAAAACTACTAGTAGCTACCTCTTGATTTCATGACACATGAATTAATCACAACCTATAGCATACTGCTGCTTTATATCCCCCATCCCCTTCCATATATCCTTACTGAAACTGATTTTCATATTTCTAGAATAATTATGACTTCAACCTCATTACATCACCTTTTATGTTTTATCATTTTTAAAAGTATAACTGTGTTCTTTCAATTACAAGATAACTCAAATATTTTAGGGAATAGGGATGATTTGATATAAATAACTAAAAACACTTGTTTCATATTGCATTCCTTAGGTGCATTGTGTCTCCCCAAGTATTAACCATTTTAAACAATACTAATGAAAGAAAGGAAAGAAACACTCCTACTACATTCCATTTCTTCCTAGGTAACAAGCTTCATTGTGGTGTGCTGTGCACACATGCTAGATTGCCTCAGTCACATCTGACTCTTTGCAACCCTATGGACTATAACCCACGAGGCTTTTCTGTCCATGGGATTCTCCAGGCAAAAATACTGGAGTGGGTTGCCATGCCCTCCTCCAGGGGACCATCCTAACCCAGAGACTGAACTTGCATCTCTTAGGTCTCCTGTATTGGCAGGTAGATTCTTTATCACTAGCAGCACCAGGGAAGCCCCTTATTGTGGTGGCCTAGAAATGACTGTCTCATCTTTTTCCTCTACTCAGTGGAATAGTGAGAACTCCCACATAATTATCAGCAAATTTGTCAGCAAGAATATTGCCGGCCAGGAGGGAGAGAGACGATATATTCAAAGTGCTGAAAGAAAAAAAGAAAAAAAAAAAAAAAGAAGAATATCCCATAAAGCTGTATTCAGAACTGAAGGAGAGAGAAAGAATTTTATAGGCAAACAGAAGCTGAAGGAGTTCATCACCACTAGACTGACCTTATAAGAAATGTTGAAGGGAGTTCTGCAAGCTAATAAGAAAGTATGCTAATTAGTACCATGAAAACATATGAAAATATAAATTTTACTGGTAAAGGTAAATATATATATATAGTCAAATTCAGAATACTCTAATATTGTAATGTACTCAGTCACTCATCTTTCCTGGTGGCTCACACGGTAAAGCGTCTG
>SJYV01013097.1:491237-664569 GCA_006410875.1 Neotragus pygmaeus | reverse complement strand
AAAAAAAAAAAAAAAGAAGAATATCCCATAAAGCTGTATTCAGAACTGAAGGAGAGAGAAAGAATTTTATAGGCAAACAGAAGCTGAAGGAGTTCATCACCACTAGACTGACCTTATAAGAAATGTTGAAGGGAGTTCTGCAAGCTAATAAGAAAGTATGCTAATTAGTACCATGAAAACATATGAAAATATAAATTTTACTGGTAAAGGTAAATATATATATATAGTCAAATTCAGAATACTCTAATATTGTAATGTACTCAGTCACTCATCTTTCCTGGTGGCTCACACGGTAAAGCGTCTGCCTACAGTGCGGGAGACCTGGGTTCAATCCCTGGGTTGGGAAGATCACCTGGAGAAGGAAATGGCAACCCACTCCAGTACTCTTGCCTGGAAAATACCATGAGCGGAGGAGCCTGGTGGGCTACAGTCCATGAAGTCACAAAGAGTCGGACACGACTGAGTGACTTCACTTTCTGACTTCTTTCAGTCACTCATTCACATCTGACTCTTTGTAACCCTATGGACTCCTCTGGAGTTTCCTATGGAGTTTGCACCAGACTCCTCTGTCCATGGGATGCTCCAGGCAAGAATACTGCAGTGGGTTGCCATTTCCTCCTCCAGGGAATCTTCCCAACCCAGAGACTGAACCCAGGTCTCCTGCATCTCCTACACTGGCAAATGGATTCTTTACCACTGAGCCACCTGGGAAATCCAAGGTGTATAATGGTGTACCACTATTGTAATGGTGGAGGTAAATCACATACAATTTTAATATAAATGTTAAAAGACAAAAGTATTAATAATAACTATAATCACAACAATTTGCTTATAGATATATAATATAAAAAGATGTAAACTGTGACATCAAAAACAAAACGGGGTAGGGGATGCTGAGAGATAAACTCAAATAAGTGAAATAAATGAAAAAGAAGATATTACAACTGATAACAGAGAAATAGTAAAGATCATAAGAAACTACTATGAACAATTATATATCAATAAAATAGACAATCTAGAAGAAATAAATTCCTAAAATAATACAGCCTACCAAGATTGAATTATGAAGAAGTACAAAATCTGAACAGACCAATTATTAGTAAAGATATTAAATCAGTAATCAAAAACCTTTCAACAAAGTCCAGAATCAGTTAGCTTTCCTCGTGCATTCTACTAAAGATTTAAAGAAGAATTAATGCCAATTCTTCTCAAACTCTTTCCAAAAACTGAAGAGGAGGGAATACTTTCAAACTCATTTTATGAAGACAGCATTACCAATGGGCTTCCCCAGTGACTCAGCAGTAAACAATCAGTCTGCAATGCAGGAGAAGCTGGAGACGTGTATTCGATCCCTAGGTCAGGGAAGACTCCCTGGAGAAAGGCATGACAATCCACTCCAATATTCTTGCTTGGAAAATCCCATGGACGGAGGAGCCTGGCAGGCTACAGTTCATAGGGTCGCAAAGAGTAGGACACAACTGAAGCAACGGAGCATGCATTACCAATATCAAAGCCAGACAAGGACACTACAAGAAAAGAATATCAGACTAATATTCCTGATGAACACAGATGCAAGAACTCTCAACAAAGTATCTGTAAACCACGTTCAACTGTACATTAAAAAGATGAGACACCATGATCAATGGGATTTATTCCCAGAACACAAGGATGGTTCAAGATAGGAAAATCAATAAATGTGATACACAACTATGTAGGGGAAAATCAGTCTTCCTTCTGTTTCTTCTTTATTCTCAAACTACCATTACACTCACATCTGACCCCAAATGTGTGTGGGGTTTACCCCCACTAAGCAATTCTCTGTGACATCAGATGGTGTCCTATAAGTTAACTCAATCCTGACACTAAGTACCTGGAAATACTTTCGGATTCCACAGAGTAAGGGCTCAGTCCCACAAGACTGCCCCACCCTACCTCAGATATCAACTGCAGGCCCATTTTTCACTTATGCTACTGACCAACTGGCTATAAATCAGAGGTTCNAACTCAATCCTGACACTAAGTACCTGGAAATACTTTCGGATTCCACAGAGTAAGGGCTCAGTCCCACAAGACTGCCCCACCCTACCTCAGATATCAACTGCAGGCCCATTTTTCACTTATGCTACTGACCAACTGGCTATAAATCAGAGGTTCTCACAAGCCATTCCTTAGGTTTCATTATTTTGCTTGAGGGACTCAAGAACTCAGAACAGTTACGTATGCTTACCAGTTTATTAAAGGACATGAAAAATGATACAGATGAAGAGATATATAAGATAAGGTCTGGAAGGATCATAGTTCCAGGAAATTAAGTTCCCATGGAGTTAGGGTACATTACCCTTCCTGGTATGTGGATGTGTTCACCAACCTGAAGTTCTCTGAACTCCATACTATTGGGAGTTTTTTAGAGGCCTCCCCCCATGTAGGCATGATCAATTATTAACTCCATTTACAGTCCTCTACCCTCTCTGGAGAGCCTTATAGGTTCTTGAACATATCCACATACTGGAAAGATGATACACTCCAACTCCATGAGGACAGAGCTCCTTCATCTAAGACCCTCCCAGACCTCTTCCAATGTATCTCTTTATCTGGCTATTCATTTGTATCTTCTATCATGTTTTTTTAATAAACTGGTAAATGTAAGTTAAGTGTTTCCCTGAGCTTTCTGAGCTGTTCTAGAAATTAATCAAACTCTAGGAGGGGTCATAGGGACCTCTGATTTATAGCCAAGTCAGACAGAAGTAACCTGAGGACCTACCACTTGAAACTGTAAGATGAAATGGGGGTGGGGCAGTCTCATGGCTCTGAACCCTTAACCTGTGGGATCTGGCACTATCTGCAGGTAGATAGCATAAGAATTTAGTTAAATTGTAGGCTACCCAGCTGGTGTCACAGAATTTCTTGGTGTGGGGGGAAATCCACATATCTGGTGTCAGAAGTGTTAGTGTGGTAGCATGAAAGTAAAGGAGATAAACAGGAGAACTTGGGCTTTTCCTAAAACAACCAAATTAATAAAATGAAGGATAATAATTACATGATCATCCCAATGGATGCAGAAATTTGACAAAACTCAATATTCATTTATGATAAAAACTCTCAACAAAATAGGTTTAGAAGGAATGTACCTCAACATAGTAAAGCCATATATGACAAGCCCAGAGCTAACATCATATTGTGATGTTGCAAGTGAAAAGTTGAAAGCTTTTGCTCTAAGATCAGAAACAAGACAAGGGTGCCCTGTCTCACCATTTTTATTTAACTGGAAGTCCTAGCCAGAGCAACTAGGCAAGAAAAAAAAAGAAAGATATTCAAATCAGAATAGGAAGTTAAATTGTGTTTTCAGACAGCATGATTTTATACACAGAAAAACCTTAAAGACTCCACCAAAAACAAAACTGCTATAACTAACACACAAATTCAATAAAGTTGCAAAATATAAAATTAATATACAAAATCAATTGCACTTCTATCCACTAACAATGAAGTATCAGAAAGAGAAAATTAAGAAAACAACCCTATTTACATAATCAAAAGTAATAAAATATTTAGGAATAAATTTAACCAAGGAGGTGAAAGATCTGTACACTGAAAAAACTATAAACACTGATGAAAGACATTGAAGAAGATTACAAATAATGGCAAGATATTCTGTGTTCATGGTTTGGAAGTACTAATATTGTTAAAATGTCATTACTATCTAAAGTGAACGATGAATTCAAAGCAATTCTCATCCAAATTCCAATGCCACTTTTCACAGAAATAAAACAAATAATCCTAAAATCTGTATGGAACTACAGAAAACTTGGTAAAGAAACTGTGTAACTCCTAGAAGAAAACAAATGTCTTTGACATCAGTCTTAGCAATGATTTTTTAATTGATACCAAAAATAAAAGCAAAAGAAGCAAAATAAACAACTGGGACTATATCACACTAGAAAGTTTATCCTCAGCAAAGGAAAATATTAGCAAAATGAAAAGGTAACCTAGGGAATGAGAGAAAATATTTGCAAACCATGTATCTGATTAGTTAATGTTCAAAATACATAAGCGACTTATATAACCCAAAAGCAAATGAAGAAATGACCCAATTAAAAATGGGCAAAGACTTGAATAGACATTTCTCCAAAGACATACCAATGACCAACAAATACATGAAAAGGTGCTCAACATCACTCATCATCAGGGAAATTAACATCAAATTAGAGTGATCATCATTATAAAGACAGGAGATAACTAGAGTTGGCAAGGATGTAGATAAATGAGAACCTTGAACACCGTTGGTGGGAATATTAGTTGGTACAGTCACTATAGAAAACAGTATGGAGAGGTTCCTTAAAAAAATCTAAACACAGGGCTTCCCTGGTGGCTCAGTGGTAAAGAATCTGCCTGCCAATGCTGGAGACAGGGGTTCGATCCCTGGGTCAGGAAGATCCCACATGCCACAGAGCAACTAAGTTCATGTGCCACAACTATTAAGCCTTTGCTCTAGAACCAGGGAACCACAACCACTGAGCCCACGTGCTGCAACTACTGAAGCCCACACACTCAAGAATGCATGTTCCACAACAAGAAAAGCCATTCTAAATAGAAACCCACACACTGCAACTAGAGAAAAGCCCATGCACCAACAAAGACCCAGTACAGCCAAAAATAAATAATAAATAAAGTTTTAAAAAATTAAACACGGAACTATAAAATGATCCAGCAATTCTATTTCTGGGTATATATCCAAAAGCAATGAAAACAAGATCTCAGAGATACATGCATTCCCATGTTCACTGCAGTATTATCCACAATAGCTAAGATATGAAAACTATGTAAGTGTCTGTCAGCAGATTAATAGTTAAAGAAAAGTGAAAATGAAAGTTAGTTACACAGTCGTGTACAACTCTTTGAGATCCCACGGACTGTAGCCTGCCAGCCTCCTCTGTCCTTGAAATTCTCCAGGCAAGAGTACTGGAGTGGATTGCCATTTCCTTCTCCAAATAAAGATGTGGTAAATATAAACAATGGAATACTATTTAGCCATGAGAAAGAAGGAAATAACATGGATGGACCTTGATGGCATTGTGCAAAGTGAAATAAGTCAAACAGAGAAAGACAAATGCTATGTCACTTATACATTATTTTTTTTTGAGTCACAAGGTGACTAGTTAGTAATCCTGTATTGTATAACTAAAATTTGCTGAGATCAGAACCAAAATAATAATAATGATGATAATGATGATGATGTAAATATGTGAGGTGATGAATGTGTTAACTAATTCAATGGGGGTAGTCATTTCACAATGTATACATACATTAAATCACCACACCATAATATTTAAATAAATTACAAATTGGTCAAAAAAAAACAGACAGATATATGGATAATGGTCTCATTACTGGAAAACTATGATAGCTTATAGGCCTCCACATGGCTGTGAGAAAAGTGAGAAAAATATGAGAAGTTAATTAGGAATTAAAACCATGCTCCTAAAAGAATGCTCAGCAATATGCATGATCCTCTATACTTAGTACATTATGAGAACACATGAGTTACATTTTTGGTTCTCTTAAACTGGCAAAAGTATAATTCAATTAAGTAAGTTCACAGTTCAACTTACTTTTTTGTGTGTTCTGGGCTCAAACCCCTAATTTCAGGTGAAATTCTCTTCTCTGTTGTTTTAGAAAACTTGATGTACTTTTTGCTGTCAATATCTCTTGACAATAAGTCAGCTGCAAAAGAATTACAGTCATCATCTGATGAATCAGTATTTTCTTCCCCCTGGAGAGCAATCAAAAGCCACTGTCAGCCATGTTCTCTCTGCATACATAAATTAAATATGACATTCTGAATCAAATCATTCACTCTAGATCAATACTTTCTCCCAAATGGTGCTACCAAAAAGAATTTTGTTGAAAAGAGCTACTTAATGCATTAATTTGGATTAGGTATATATTCGAAATGACTCCAACTTTCCTTAGTGCACTATGCAGCTACAAATGTGCAGCATTCATGAATATATCGAACACTCACTGAATCTAGTTCTTATGGCACCATTAAACTTAACTTCATTAATTAAAACTTCTGCTTTGCAAAAGACACTGTCAAGAGGATGGAAGGACAAAGCATAGGCTGGAAGAAAATATTTGCAAAAGACATTTCTGATAAGAGACTGTATTCAAAGTATGTTTATTTTGTATATTCAAAACTATACAAAGAACTCTTAAAGCTCAACAAGAAAAAGAACAACCTAATTTAAAAATAGGCAAAAGATCTTAACAGACACCTCACCAAAGAAGATATACAGATGGCAAACAGGCACATGAAAAGATCTTCAACATCACGTCATTAGGGAATCACAAATTGAAACATCAAGATACCACTGCACATCTATTAGAATGGCCAAAATCAAAAACACAGACAATACCAAGTGATGACAAGAATGTGAAGCAAGAAGAACTCCCATTCATTGCTGGTGGGAATGTAAAATGGCATAGCTATTTTGAAAGACAATTTGACAGTGTCTTACAAAACTAAACATACTCTTACCATAGAATTCAGCAATTGTACTTTTCCATAATACCCTGAGGAGTTGAAAACGTATATCCACACAAAAACCATTTATAGCTTTGTTCATAATGGCCAAAACTTGTTAAAAAAAAAAAATGAGATGTTCTTCAGTACATCAAAGGATAGATAAACTGGTACATTCAGATCATGGAATACTGCTGCTAAGTCACTTCAGTCATGTCCGACTCTGTGCTACCCTATAGATGGCAGCCCACCAGGCTCCCCCATCCCTGGGATTCTCTAGGCAAGAATACTGGAGTGGGTTGCCATTTCCTTCTCCAATGCATGAAAATGAAAAGTCAAAGTGAAGCCACTCAGTCGTGTCCAACTCTTAGCGACCCCACGGTCTGCAGCCTACCAGGCTCTTCCATCCATGGGGCTTTCCAGGCAAGAGTACTGGAGTGGGGTGCTATCAGTGCTAAGAAGAAATGAGCTAGCAAGCCATGAAAAGACATGGCAGAATCTTAAATGTTTACTTCTAAGTGAAAGCAGCCAATCTGTAAAAGCTACATACTGTATGATTCCAACTATATGATGTTCTAGAAAAGGCAAAACTTTGGGGACAATGAAAAGATTGGTGGTTGCTAGTGGGAGTAGGTGGGGTGAGAAGAGATTAGTAGGCAAAGCACAGAGGATTTTAGGGCAGTGAAACTATTAATATTCTATATAATATTTTAAGAGTGGTTACATGTCATCACACATCTGTCCAATCCCATAGAATGTACAACATCAAGAATCAATTCTAGCACTTCCCTGGTGGTTCAGTGCAGGGACATGGGTTCTGCCTGCCAGTGCAGGGGACATGGTTTCAATCCCTGGTCTGGGAAGATACCATATGCCACAGGGCAACTAAACCTGTGTGCCACAACTGCTGAAGCCTCCACACTCCAGAGCCCATGTGCTACAACCTCTGAGCCTCAGCGCCTGGAGCCCATGCTCCACAACAGAAGCACCATAACGAGAAACCTGCACACCACCACTAGCGAGTAGCCCCTGCTTGCCACAACTAGGGGAAGCCCTCATGCAGCAATGAAGACCCAGCAGAGCCAGAAATTAATTTAAAAAAAATTTAAGATGGAGGGGAACAAAAATCTGTTATCAAAGTTCAGATGAACAGAAACAGTGCGTAGAAACTGTAACAGAGGAAGAAAAGAATCTCTAAAACTTTACTGTTAAAGGTGAACCATCTGTAAAATACAAACTATATAGCTTAAGGAAATAAACTGGTATGATATTTTGATATTGTTAATTTTTAATATTTAAGAATTTATCTTCAAAATCAGTTTATAAGGGAACCATCAACAACGTATATATTACCTGTCTCAGTAATTAGCCAAAGTGAAGTGTTAATCGCTCATGTGGACTGTACTGTAGCCCACCAGGTTCCTCTGTCCATGGAATTCTCCAGGCAAGAATACTGGAGTGGGTTGCCATTTCCTTCTCCAGGGGATCTTCCCTACCCAAAGACTGAATGTAATGAATGTCTCCCACATTACAGGCAGATTCTTTACTATCTGAGCCTAAAGGTCTAGACATATCCAGCCGTCAGTAATTAACAAAAAGTTCTGAAATTATACTTTCGATTAAGGCATGTATAGGTGCATGCCTTATATGGTGACACCAGATCCACTAAGACAATAAATTTAAAAGATTAAGACTCTCAATTGACAATGTAAAATTTCACCTGAGCCTTGTGCTTCTGAAAAAACAGTGAAATTTAAAAGGATTCCCTCACTCCTTTGTGTTCTGGGTAACAGCTGGCTGCAAAGAACCACCCTTCCTCAAATTATTTAGATAAGACTTATCACATACCTCTCATTTACCCCTCGTTTACCTATGACAAGGCCAAACATCTTCAAATTTTCCTTTCTTTGCCTCACAAATGATTAGCTGAACTGTCTTATCCCCACCAATTTATCAGGACAAAACACTCACTAAGCAAGGTTTGGTTAAGCTTCTCTCCTTCCTCCAAGCCCCTGATCTCTGGCCTACCCTCACCCTGAAGCATCTCGACAGAGGATGAGATGGTTGGATGGTATCACTGACTCAATGGACATGAGTCTGAACAAGCGCTGGGAGATGTGAAGGACAGGGAAGCCTGGCATGCTGCAGTCCATGGGGTCACAAAGAGTTGGATACAACTGAACGAATGAACACCACCACCACCATCCTGAGCCAGTGAGCAGGCAGCCCCTCTAGAGAACAGGCTGGCCTCTTTCTCTTATCTCTTCATCTGATCATGCTACTCTATCATCCCATTTCCCCATAACCAACTCTTCCTAGCCTTCTTCATGCTCACTCAGTAGTGTCCAACTGTTTGTGACTCCATGGACTATAGCCTGCCAGGTTCCTCTGTCCATGTAATTTTCCAGGCAAGAATACTGGAGAAAGCTGCCATTTCCTTATCCAGGGAACCCCTTCCCAACCCAGGTATCAAACCCAATTCTCCTGCATTGGCAGATGGATTCTTTACCTCTAGCACCTAACCTTGTTCACACTCTCAATAAAAGAACATTCTTTTAATCACTTTGTTGTACACCTTAAACTAAGAGAACATCAATCAACTATACTCCAATACACAATAAAAATTTTAAATAATAAAACTTTAAAAAGAACATTTTTTGCCTAGTCCTTGAGATGTTTGCAGATCTTGTGGTCCCTATTTCAGTTAGTCCCGCCTCCTTCTATTTCCGTAGTCTCTTTCCTCCCTTACAATAATCCTTTTGAACAAAGTCTCTCAATAATAAGTCCAGATTTGGTTTTTTATTGACATAATACTGGCCAATAGATAAGAATATCCCCTGAATCACAGATAAGAAGACTAGAGACACTTGGTATCTTTTAAATTGTTGTTGTTGTTTAGTAACTAACTCTTTTGCGACTCTGTGGACTGTAGCCCACCAGGCTCCTCTGCCTGTGGAATCCTCCAGGCAAGAATACTGGAGTGGGTTGCCATTTCCTGCTCCAGGGGATCTCCCCCACCCAGGGGTCAAATCTGCATCTCCTGCTTTGGCAGGCAGATTCTTTACCACTGAGCCACCAGCGAAGCCCCATGTTTTAAATTATCTTTTAGCTTTTGGTTAGACTGCCGTGTTATTAATTACATTGCTTACAATCTCTCATGTAGGTTTAAATCCTTTGGTCTCCAGAAAAATTGTGTCTGTCCTTTCCCCCCCAGATAAGTTTTATCATACATTACAGATCTCTTGATACTACATGGGTTGCTGGGATGAGAGTTCAATATATTTCCATTAAAACAGTTCAAAAGTCACCTCAGTTTTTAAGCAAGATCATGTAACTATGTTGCTATGAATCTGCTTACTGATTATAGATGTGAAGTAATGTAAACAAATTTTTAAGGAAGAAAAGGAAGGAATCTTTACAAACTGTTTTGAAAAATACCTGGCAAAATAAACGACCTTTAGTTTCCATCTTTCTGTTTAGAGGTAAATTCTGCCCTTGAAGCCTCGATGAACAAGTATGAATGAACAATAGCACAAAATGATTTCCTGCCAAAAAAAAGAAAAAGAAAAAATCATATCCTTGTTTAGGAGATGTAAGTAATTAAACTATCTGAAGCTATTATTCTAATGTAATACTCACTTATAGCACAAAACCTAATACACATTTCCTAACTCAGATACATATACAAAAGCTAGAAAAAGCAGTTAATATATCATAAGTCACAGGAGATCATCCAGTCCCTTAACTTTGTGGTATAAGGAAGAGTAGAGAAATCCAAATTTGATTGGCATGAAAAGCAGAAATTCAATAATATTTATTTATTCAAGCAAACCCAGTTAAGTAGAACTAACATAAGTAGTAATTGCTAACATTATTTAATATTTACTGTCTATTAAACATTATGATAAACACTTCAACCTGCATTATTTCACTTATTCCTCACAATTACCTTTCAAGGAATTACCATTATCTCTATTTTACAGATGAGGAAAATAAAAACTTAGATCAAATTGCCCAAGATTCCACAGCCAACAAATAGTAGTATCAGATTTTGAATTCAGGCAGCCTAACAGCCTGAGGTCTTCAGCATCACACAACACTGACTCTCAAAACAATACGTTTTCAAACAAAAAATGTTTTATCCAGTTCCACACTATGTAAATTTGATAACCAACTTTAGAAATTTTCCAAATTTTTCACAATATATTTTAATCATATCTGATCCAAGTGTGTTAGTAGCTCAGTCATGCCCAACTCTTAGTGACCCCATGAACTGTAACCCACCAGGTTCCTCTGTCCATGGAATTCTGCAGACAAGAATACTTGAGTGGGTAGCCATTTGCTTCTCCAGGGGATCTTCCCGATCCAGAGTTCAAGCCCAGGTCTCTTGCATTGCAGGCAGATTCTTTACTGTCTAAGTTACCAACCCAATACTCATATCTGAGTCACTGTTTATTACATTGCTAGTGACATTACATTGTTAGTTGCAATTACTAGTGTCTTTTTCATATTGTTAAGTTTGACTGTAAGTATTAATATTCTAATAGACAGTATTTTAAAATATTTCTATAATATGTAATTATAATTACTGTTGAATGTGGTACGTCCAAAATTCCTGGAATTCAAAACGTGTTAAAAATAAAATGAAACCACATTAAAAATATGCATCTCAGAAGACATTAGAGGTTTTATAGGTCTCCCCAGCAAACCACTCTACATAACCTCTCTAAAACTTCTCTAACCAGTTTAATCTTCACCTTTAAACTTCTTAGCATAGCACTTACTGTCTTCAGTATTCTTATTGTCTCCATTATTCAACTTGCATTAATCATTTGCCCTGTATTTTTAATTATCATATGTATAACTCTTACACCAATTAAAGTCTACATTTCTAAGGAATGGGCTTGTATCTCAACATTCTTTGAATTATTTCTCACAGAACCAAGCACAGTGCTATAAAGGCATTGCAAAAGAAGGAAAGAAAAAAGGGTGGTAGGAAAGAAGGGAGGGAAGGAGAGAAGCAGAGAAGAGAGGGAGGAGAGGAAGGAGGAAAGAAAGAGTGAAAGAAGGGAGGGAGGGAAGGAAGAGGGTAGGAAGGGAGGGAGAGAGGGAGCAAGGAAGGAATTTAGTCCCTTCTGAGCTTACATACCAAGAACTCTTAGGTCATCAAAGTTCTTAATTAGGCAGAGTAAGCCTGACAAATAAACTTTGAAAGGAAGAACTGTTTCATAATTATTGATCACATTATCAAAAAGTTAGCAGATCTCAAGCTGCTATATAAACTGGATACCACATAACTCTCTCCAAGCTGAGAAAAGATAGCACAGGAAGTCTCTTCCCCATAACTGTGACAACACAATTGTTTCTCAACTCTTTGAATCTTATGACAGATATGTGAACTTGCAAGGGTAAACCAATAAAAATTTAAAAAGTTGTATCCCTTTTCTACAATCCATTCCATCCCTCCATCCATAAATCCAGCACATATACACTGCACACTTTCTATGCGCAAGGCTTTCTTCCAGGCTCTGGGGATAAAGCAGTGAACAAAACAGAAAAACAAAAACTGCCCTCATGGAGCTTACATTCTAACCAGGGAGAGAAACAATAAAATAAATAAATAAAATATATAGCATAATATCTGTGACAAGTACTACTTGTCACTACACAGGAAAATGTAAAAGAGTGAAAGGAATATTAAATGCGGTGTTGGGGAAGAGATGCAAAGAGCAGATATGATAGCCAAGGAAGACCTTACTGAGCAGGAGACTTAAAGAATACACACCTGAAGGAGTTAAAGTGGGGAGCCGATGCATAACTTAGGGAAGTGCATTTCAGTCAGAGAAAAAAAGTAAGTACAAAGGCTGCAAAGCCAGAAGGAGTTTGAATGTTCTCAAATGGAAGGAAGACCCATGAGGCTGAACACTGCAAAGGGAAAAGAAAGGAGGGAGAGAGGGGATCAGAGTGGTGAAGGAAGGGAGGCAGATCATGAAGGGCTCCTGGATTATAGCAGGAATTTTGGCCTGTACTCTGAGAAGACAGGAAGCCATAGGAGAATTTTGAGCAGGGAAATAACACGACCTAACGTCCTTTCTGAAAGGATCACTCTGGATTCTACAAGTAAGACAATCCGGCGGGTCTTGGGTTCCTGAAAGCCAAGTGAAAAAAAGTAGTCCAAAAGAAGAATGAGTAATCAGCTGTGAAAAACGTTGCCACTAAGTCAAGTAAGATGAGTACTGAACGATTCACTAGATCTTGCAACAGAGAGGACACCAACTACCCTAAGAGGAGCTATTAGGTGTTATGATAAGGAAATAATATCCTTGGAGTGAGTTGAAGAGAGAATGGGGGACAGAAATATGAGACAACTCTAGGAGTTATTCTATAAAGGGAAAGAGAAATGAGGTAGCAGCTGAGAGGTAAGCACAGCTATGAGGTTTTAAGATGGGGAAAAATGAAGGCACGTTCATATGCTGATAGAAATAACCTAGCAGAGAAGCAAAAACTGATCATATAGGAGGGGGGAATTACTGGAACAATATTCTCAAGTAGAAGAAAAGAAACAGGATTTAGGACCTAAGGTAGGATTTGGCCTTAGCTAAGAACATATCCATAATAATAAAAGACAACACAGAGTAATTGAGTATAATTGCATGTAGAATAGGTGAGTAGATCTGGTAATCCGAGCTTGTGGAAATATCTCTGATTGTTTTGGTCTTCTTAGTGAAAAAGGAAGCAAGGTAATCAACAGAGAATGAAGATGAGGCGATGAGCTGGAGTTTTGCGGAGAGTGGCATTATTATAAAATAGTCATTTAGGAGAGTGGAAGAAGTGATTATAGCCCAGTCACCTCATACCTGTCAGAATGACTATCATCAAAGTTTACAAATAATAAATGTTGGTGAGCATGTGGAGAAAAGGGTACCCAAGTACACTGTTCCTGGGATTGTAAATTGGTACAGCCACTATGGAAAACAATATGAAGTTCCCCACATAAAAATATAACACAATCCAGCAATTCCACTGCTGGGTATGTGTCCTAAGAAAATCAAAACACTAATTAATATCATTCCTGTTTTCAAGGTGGAGAACTTAGATTCAGTTACTGAGAAATATGCCTATGACACAAAGCAAATAAACAGTGCAGGCCAGGTCTCCTGGCTCCAAATCTCATGTTCTTTCTCCAAATCATATACCTTGCTGAGATTCAGAAGACCCTTGGTTATAGCTTAATGATGAACATATTTCAGTATTTATTTGTTTCCTAGTATTCCTTTTTACACTACAGTTTTAGGGAAAACAATTTGATATGCTTCAATTTTGTAAAGAGAGAAATATAAATAGATAAATATACCTATCTGTATTAAAGAAAAACTGCTGTTATTTCTGTAAACTATTGTCAATTAAATAAATATTTTAATGGAAATTGGGGGGAAAAAACACGTATGACTAAGGGCTTGGGGGCAGATAATGTTACATGAAATCACAGAATCCGTAACACTGCTAGAATGAACAAATCTTTCCACTCTAACCCCTTAATTATTAACTACACATGATAAAACTAACAGAGAGATTGACTGGCCTACACAAAGTACAGAAGAAAATACATACTAGCAAACTTCAGATCTCTGACTTGCAAGTTCATGAATATTGTGTTATTTAGCCACTCTGCAGTGTCCAACTCTTTTGTGAGCCAGGGGCTCTTGCCCACCCAGATAATCGAACCCACATTTCTTGCATCACCAGTTAGGTTCTTTGCCACTGAGCCACCCGGGAAACCAAAGTTCAGGGATA
The DNA here is from genome assembly GCA_006410875.1 of Neotragus pygmaeus. Taxonomy (NCBI): domain Eukaryota; kingdom Metazoa; phylum Chordata; class Mammalia; order Artiodactyla; family Bovidae; genus Neotragus; species Neotragus pygmaeus. The sequence continues at coordinate 650,252 of SJYV01013097.1, read as the reverse complement.
GTTTTTAAAAATTCCATTGCTTCTCAGTAAACCAAGAAGCAGAGCTGAGGCAGAAAACAAAGATTCTGACTCCGAAAGTCCAAAACAAGGCTTAATTTTGTTTCGTGCCTTTAGGTTGACATTGCGCTTCCACCGTTGCACCTTCTCCCTTGGTCAATTATCACCACCTTCACAGAGTAACTGGCTGCTTCTAAGAGTATCAACCCCTCACAGTACCTTCCACTCTTTCCTTTCACACCGCCCCTCACGAGACGCCTCATTCACTCGCTCACTCTTTCCGTTTTGTTGACAGCACATGTCCATTAACTACAATCTTACAACCACATCACTACATCTACTGCTACTAACATGAAACTTGTAGCAACACCTCCCCCATTAGCTGCCTTTAACTAACATTAAGTGAAAATCCACTTCATGCAGAACCCAGCGCTGTAGAGGATTCTAACAGGCCCTGCTCTTGCGAAGTTTACTTCTCTAGGCTGCCGTCTATGGGATCGCACAGAGTCGGACAAGACTGAAGCAACTCAGCAGCAGGAGGGATAAAGTAAGCAAACGAGCAGATAAGAAAACCATCCCGCAAGACGGAAACAAGTGCTCCAACGGAAGCCGAACGGTCTGCGAAGATGCATTAAAGTCCGCCACCACAGTGACTGCCACCCTTCCAGAACCACCACCATTGCTGAGGGGCCGCCGGCTCTGGCCCAGTCTCACCTCACTCTGCACTTTGACTGTCCAGCTTGTCCCTCACTGCCCTTTCTGGAACTTTCGCCCAACTCTGAACTGTTCTACTTTGTCCCTCACACCACGTGATACTCTTCTCTCCCTCAGCCTCAGAGGCCCTTCCTTCCCATCGCCTCAGCAGGTCTCCTCTCCCCACCTCTGTCCCCTAAAGGTCCCACCATCACCCACTATGGCTCCCCAATCTGTCCCTCGTTTCCTCAGCTGTCTGCCCATCCGCGCGCAGACCCCTCCGCCCCTCAGCCCTAGCTCAGCACGACGCTCTAGCCCCGCCTCCCTTCCCGAGCACCCTTGCAGCGAGGCCCCGCCCCTGGGTCACCTGACAGCGCTCGAATCTCCGCCCTCTGAGCCGCCCGCGCTGAGCAATTGCGGGACCCAGGCTACCCTCGGCTGCCGCTGCCTCCGCCACTTTGCAAGGGCTCCGGGGCTCCAGAGAGCGGCTAATCGCCGCCGCCTTAGCGCGGACAGGACAGCGCTACGGCCACACCCGTCTGCCCCACCTCACAAGGGCTTGTGACTTTCATAAGGGCCTGTGACCTCACCTGGACAGGGCTCGGCGGCCTGGACAAGAGTGGCGGGGCTCATCTCTTCACACCAAGAGCCTGGATTTCTCCCTCCATCCTGCATACTCTCTGCTCTTCTGGCAGTTCCGTTCATTCTCTGATGTGCTGTCCCACTCCATCTGGTCCCATTTCAATGTTATCTTCTACCCATGCTTTGAATACCTCCTGCCCTCCCTTTCTGCTAAAATGTTCCATCCAACTTTGCTTCTCCTACTTATTAGAGGACAGTGGCTCGAAGCCGTTGTCCCACAACCTTACTGAAGTTTGTTCCAGCCTGCCCTTCAAAGGACTAACCCTGCTTTTGGAAGAGATACTTTTTCTACGAAAATCAACTTTTTATGCAGGCTGCAGATAATTGGTGAAAGAAATAACACAAAGCAGCGTTAGTTCTCTGTTCCTGGCTTTCCTCAGTCCCTAAAACGTTGTGTAAATCCAATTGGATGAAATTAATCATTTTTAAGTTTTGTTAAACTATAGTTGTAAATGCCTTCAAGCAAAGGGTGTTGTTAAAAACCCCAAAACCCTACAATTTAAAGTATCTTTCTTTACAAACATATAGGTAAAATTGTTCACATTGATCCAGCCTGAGCTTTCCATTATTTACATCATGTGGTGAATATCATGGGCTTTAGAGACAGATCTGTCCAAATTCAAGTCTTCCTTATTTACTCTATGCAGTGGGGCAAATTACCCATGGTGTCTAAGCCTCAGTTTTCCCAGGATCCTGTACACCCGTGGTGGATTCATGTCAACGTATGCCAAAACCAATACAGTATTATAAAGTAAAATTTAAAAAAATTTTTTAAATGTATGTAGTAATCAGTGTGTTACCATAATTAATTCCTTCAGTGATACTGCTATGCTCGTTTATGTCTTAAACTCTGCTCTATAGGCATTCTTTAGTACTTCTTTTTAAAAAAATTTATTGGAGTATAGTTTCTTTACAGTGTAATTTTCTGCTGGACAGCAAAATGAGTCAACAGTACGTATACGTGTGTCCCCACTTTCTTGTATTTTCGTCCCATTTAGGTCACCACAAGAGCATTGAGTAGAGTTGCCTGTGCTATACAGTAGCTTCTCATTAGTTATCTGTTTTATAAATAGTGGTGTATATGTCAATTCCAACCTCCCAATTCTTCCCACCCTCCCTTTCTCCCCTTGGTGTCCATACGTTTTTTTCCTCTGCATCTGTGTCTCTATTTCTGCCTGGTAGATAGTTTCATTTGTACCATTTTTCTCATTTTCACATATATGCATTAATATATATTTGTTTTTCTGACTTAACTTTGCTCTGACAATCGCTAGGTCCATCCACATCTCTGCAAATGGCATAATTCTGTCCCATTTTATGGTTCAAACTGCCATATGTCCCAGCAGTCCCACTCTTGGGCATATACCCAGAGAACACCATAATTCCAAAAGATGCATGCACCCCAGTGTCCATTGTAGCACTAGTTGCGATAGCCAGGACATGGAAGCAACCTAAATGTCCATCAGCAGAGGAATGGATAAAGATGGTGTGATATATATATATATATATATACACAACGGAATATTATTCTTTAGTACTTTTAAAGTGTATACAGTTTCTCTCTCTAAATAGTCTATATGTAATCTGAGTGCTGAGACCATGGTTTTTTATTTTTGTAAACTCTCCTTCCTTACTTCCCCACCACCCACGTTGTTTACAGTCACCTCTATTAGTGACGCATCCCATTTTCCACTTACTCATAAAGATTCAATTTCTAATTTGTAAGAATTGCAGTGGCTTCCATCTGTATGCTGATCAACAGACTGTGAATATTTTTAAAATCTTGAACACTTTTAGATTTTTTAGCATTGAATCTATTGATGAGCTAGTTAGATACTGTATTAGTCAGTTTCATAGACCTCAGATAGCACCAAGTATATATTAGTTAGGATTAGATTCCTTTGCCAGTAACAGAAAACTCCTGAATAATAGTTGACTAAGCAAGACTGAAACTCCAGTACTTTGGCCACTTCATGCAAAGAGTTGACTCATTGGAAAAGACTCTGACGCTGGGAGGGATTGGGGGCAGGAGGAGAAGGGGACGACAGAGGATGAGATGGCTGGATGGCATCACTGACTCGATGGACGTGAGTCTGAGTGAACTCCGGGAGTTGGTGATGGACAGGGAGGCCTGGTGTGCTGCGATTCATGGGGTCGCAAAGAGTCGGACACGACTGAGTGACTGAACTGAACTGAACTGAACTGAAGTAAGACAAAAATCACTGTGGATGGTGACTGCAGCCAGAAATTAAAAGACACTTGCTCCTTGGAAGAAAAGCTATGACCAACCTAGACAGCATATTAAAAAGCAGAGATTACTTTGTTGACAAAGGTTCATATATATATAGTCAAAGCTATGGTTTTTCCAGTAGTCATGTACGGATGTGAGAGTTGCACCATAAAGAAGACTGAGTACCCAAGAACTGATGTTTTCCAACTATGGTGCTGGAGAAGACTCTTTTGAGAGTCCCTTGGACAGCAAGGAGATCAAACCAGTCAATCCGAAAGGAAATCAACCCTGAATATTCATTGGAAGGGCTGATGCTGAAACTAAAGCTCCAGTACTTTGACCACCTGATTCAAGGAGTCAACTCACTGAAAAAGACCATGATGCTGGGAAAGATTGAGGCCAGAAGGAGAAGGGGGAAACAGAGGATGAGATGGTTGGATGGTATCATCGACTCAATGAACATGAGTTTGAACAAATGCCAGGAGATAGTGAAGGACAGGGAAGCCTGGCGAGCTGCAGTTCATGGGCTTACCAAGAGTTGGACACGACTGAGCAACTGAACAATAACAACTGACAGCCTAGAGGGTAAAACATCGAGCCATGGAGAATTGTTCTGAGGCCTTGAAGGTGGATCTGCAGACCTGTACCTGAATGAATTTCAGAATTGCTATGAACATCTGTGCATCTCCTCTTTTCTGCCTGATGGAACAGGAGTGACTGTAGCAGTTATCCCATCTGTCCCACCATTTTACATTGGTTGTTGTATGAAGGAAGCATATAGCTTTTTTCTTTAGTTCACAGGACTCCAGACTGAGAAGTATTGTACTTAAGTATATAAGGAATTCACCCAAGAAGCCTATCTGCCCCTGGACATATTTAAAGGCTAAGACTCTGGACTTGAGCTGATGCTTTTTAGGTTTGCAGTCTTGAGAGCGTCCCAGGTGAAATCTGAAACCAGCTCTCTTACATGAAAGGTAGGGACAGACCAAAGAAAGAGGCAGACCACTCCACCTTGGTAGATGGAAAGTTTAATAAGCAAGGGAACTTACAAACAAGAAGACTTATCTTGGTGGCTGCAAGACAAGTAGGTCTCTGCACCCACCTGCCAGAACCTTAAAAAGTTGCATGAAAAGTAGCATATTCACTGATTCTGGAGATTAAGATAAGGATATTTTTGGCTGGGGGGTGGGAGTGGTCATAGGCAATGGTTTTGTCTACCACAATACTCTTCTGTTCAAGAAGTGGCATCTAGGGACTTTGGGAAGCTAAATTCTACATGTCACAGAGCAGCTAAGTTTGCCACTGCAACTAGAGAGTTCATGTGTGTGCTAAGTCGCTTCAGTCATGTCTGACTCTTTGTGACCCTATGGACTGTAGCCCACCAGGCTCCTCTGTCCATGGCGATTCTCCACACAAGAATACTGCAGTGGGCTGCCATGCCCTCTTCCAGGGATCTTCCCAACCCAGGGATCAAGCCTTCCCAACCCAACGATGTCTCCAGCACTAGCAGACAGGTTCTTTACCACCGGCACCACCTGGAGTTCATGTACGAAAGATCCCACATCACACAGCAAAGATGCCACATACTGCAACTAAGATCCAATGCAGCCACATAAGTAAATAAAGAAGTGGCATCTACTTCCCTCCCCTTGAACGTGGACTAGATTTAGTAAGCTATTTATAATGAAGAGTATGGCAGAAGTGATTATGTGACATTTACAAAGAGAGGATAATAAAAGACACTGCAGCTTTCTCCATGCTTTCTCTTGGATCACTCACTTGCGAAGAAGCCAGATGGCATGTCTTGTGAACCCTCAAGCAGTCCTATGGAAATGTCCTATTGTCAATAGCCAGTATGGAACTGATGCCTCCTGCCAACAGCCATGTGAATAAGCCATCTTGTAAATGGATCTTGCAGCTGACTGTAAGTCTTTGAGTCTTCAGTTGACTGTAGCTCTGGCCAACAGCTTGACTACAACCTCAAGAGAGACTCTGAGTAAGAACCACCCAGCTAAGACGTTCTTGAATTCCTGAACACAGAAACTTTAACATAATGTTTGTTGTTTTACGCTGCTAAAATTGTGTGGTCATTTTTTATGCAACAATCAGTTCAGTTCAGTTCCACCGCTCAGTCGTGTCCAACTCTTTGCGACCCCATGAATTGCAGCACACCAGGCCTCCCTGTCCATCACCAACTCTCGGAGTTCACTCAGACTCATGTCCATCAAGTCAGTGATGCCATCCAGCCATCTCATCCTCTGTCGTCCCCTTCTCCTCCTGCCCCCAATCCCTTCCAGCATCAGTCTTTTAACTAATATAATCCCTAGGTCATACCTTGGTCCATGATGTGTGGTTATAGTCTTGCTATCATCTCTACATATCAGCCTGCGGAAAGAAGGAAGAGAAGAAAGGCACGCTCCCTCCCTTAAATAGCACTTGCTGAAAGCTGTGTGTACCCCCTTCATTAACATCTCACTGCCAAAGAGATTACCATTGCACACCCAGCTGTATTTATTGTGAGCAATCATGTGTCTGACTAAAAATTAAGAATCCTAATACAATGTGAAAATGGTGATAACAGATAACGGACACAAGTAGCAATCTCTGTCACAATGGCTGATTATAAGGGTCAGGAAAAGTAAAGTCTAGCATATATCCGTCAACATTTTTCCTATTACTTAACAAAGTATTTCCATCAGCCAACAAATGATATTTATACAGGCATCACTCTGACCTCTCTAAAGAATCATGCCAATGGCGTGAGTCACAAGAAAATCCAACTGATATACTGGATAAATCACAGTGAATTGTAAAACTTTTTCCTTTCAAAGTTCTTTTCAGGGATACTGCTAGAGAATAATTTACAACGGTGGTTTTGCCTAAGGGCTCTTAAATCTCCTAAATGTTGCTCTCCAGACATTGGGTTGGCTAAAAAGTTTGTTTGGATTTTTCCATAAGATGTTATGGAAAAAGCCGAATGAACATTTTGGTCGACCCAATATTTATATTCTTCACTCCTTGGTGTATTGTCAGAAAATATAGCGCTAACAAAAAATATTTTCTCTATGTAAGAGGCTGGAGACATCACTATGACATTAGGAACTGCAAGGAACACCATTATGTTCCTGATCTATAGTTTTCCTTTCACATACAATCCATTCTTAGATACCCACAGTAGTGGATTTTTAAATTTTTATTTAACAACATGGTCAACCCCAATCAAAACATTTAAAACTGCCTCCTTGTGCATATTAGTCAAACTAAAACAAATTAGGGAAACATATATCCAGAAATACATTACAAAACCAAAGAGAAATTAGTTTCAAGAAGTAAATGGCTTACTGCAAAGCATATTGTTTCCTTACATCATTGTGAAAAATGAGGGTATTGTAATTCCAAGACAATCTGCTTGTGATTGGTCCCAGTGGTCATTAGATGGCTATTATCAAATAATTCAGGCTACAGAGTTCAAGGCTCATAGATATGATTTGACATATTGCTACCCAGTTCATTTTCACATAAAGTCCTCCATTTTCATCCAGACAGTTAGTCATCAGTTAGCATGACATAAATAAAGCACAGTGAATCTTACAAAATTTCACCATAAAAGGACTCAATCTGAGCTCACATAATCTTTTAATGATGTCATGTACTGTATTGTGCTTTTTTTTCAAGTAGGGAATGTAAAACTCAAAGGCAAGGATTATAAGTGTTCTGTAAAGTATTTCAATGCCACACTGTCAGGGCTCAATAAATTTTAAATAGCAAAAAGTAAAGTTACAAGTTCTAAAGTCTTATTCTGACATCCTATAGTATGATAATATTAATATTTAAGATTTTGATCCTATCTCCTATAAACAAATGCTGTAAGAGTATTCTATTTTTTAATTTACTTATTTTTAATTGAGGGATAATTACTTTACCATACTGTGTTTGTTTCTGCCATACATCAACATGAATCAGCCGTAGGTATATGTAAGAGTATTTTCTTGTTTCAGCTTGGTACAGGAAAGGTTTTCTTTGATGCCTGCCAAGTATTCTGTTAGCTGTTTTTCCTTCTGAGATTCTGATCTATTACTTCTTTTAGTTTTTCATGGGAATTTGTGGCTGTGAGTGAATCCAACAAGCCTGTGACTATTTAACTTGGAAAATGGATTGAAAATAGACTTTCGTTTTCTGTGAGTACATCTTGGTTTTCTTAATCTATCAGCCAAGGTATGTTCTTAATCTTTTTGCAGCAGAGCTGACTTATTGTAAATTTCTTTATAAGCCAGAAAGGGTAAGTATATGATTCCTTAAATCAGTAGTTCTCAAACTTGACCATGCAACAGAATCACTAGAGGGATTACCTCCCCTGGTCCTAGGGCCGACACTTTGAAACCCATTGTCCTAAAGTTGGGCATTTAGTGCTGCTGCTGCTGCTAAGTCGTGTCAGTCGTATCTGAATCTGTGCGACCCCATAGGCGGCAGCCCACCAGGCATTTACATGGTCCTGTAAATAACTTGCCATTAAGCCTTTACTTTACTAATTTATGCCTCCAGCAAACAAAACCTAGACTAAATTGACAGTCCCTTCTGTTAAAGTTATACAAGGTTCTAAGAAATCCCCAATTTAAAAAAAAAAAATCCTCCCCCCAAAAAACCCCAAAACCAAAAAACTCTCTTAGACCAGTAAAAACCTACTCATTTTGAAAATGTGATTCAAGTCTAAACAAAAACTCTAGATTGGGAAACTACAGTTCCTGGAGTCATCATCATTCTATTACATTTGGAAACATGTTTGCTCTAAAATAATCATTTGTGAGGCAATGTCACTTTATTCACCCAAAGGAAACAGAAATAACAGCACAGGAAGCGCTGAGGAACCTTGGGCCAATTCTTTTTGGAAAGCACATTTAATTCACTGTTGCACAACTCAAACAGAGGAGGTGGTTAGGAAGTCAGGAAGGCATTTAGGTCAACCAGGAATACTTAACAAAGAGAAATATCTTGAAATCATGGATGGTCAAGGAATATCTGAGAGGTAAAGAATTTGACTCCTTAGGTGACAACTTATCAAGGATGTTCAAAGTTTCCCATTTTTGTCCACAGACCCTGAGATTGAACGTAAAATATCTCCAAAAGAGCTCAGAACAAATAACTTCTTTGGGCTGTGTTTTCTGATGCCAAAATACTATTTAGGGGTTCACCATGCTGCTGCTGCTGCTGCTGCTGCTGGTCATATCCGACTCTGTGCGATCCCATTTTCCCCCTACATGATGTCAAAACTGACTGCTATTTGCTAGCTCATGAACACAGCTATGGTTTCTCCCCACATACAAATGTACTATCTTCAAAGCCTGTAAGCCTCATTCCAGAAGCTCAGAAAGATTCCTACTAATTTTTCCTCCTTAGGATACAGTTTTCTCCTCCTTTGGTACCGTTTCTTCATATAAACCATCTTATTTAAAGAAAATGACTGTTACTTCAATGGAGTCTTTTCTCAGGAGCCAACAGTTAGAATTAGATTCTAAACTTCCTGGATTTATAATCATCTCTTTCCATTTATCCCTCTACAACATTACCATTCCCTATGGGAAGGAGTAATCCATCAGTGACACCGGGCTCAGATATCTGCCCCATTCCTAATCCCAAGGTTTATTCTCAATGTTAACACATGGATAAAGAACACACACTTCAGCTAGTTCTTATGGATTCCTCTTCCCCAATACATGGATTAAACCATGTGCAAAGTGAACAAAGAAATAAAAACTAAGTGGAGTTTAAGTGCTGTATCAGGAGATGTAACTGCTAACAAAAGTTGGAAAAGAGTGTTCTCAGAGAAGATAGAATGAACCTTTTTTCATTGAGAAAGGTGATATGGGATGCCACCTGCTCTTGCCAGAGCCAGATCTCCCAAATGAAAAAACAAACAGTTTGAACATCCCACAGAATCTTGACTGCCTATTTGATGCCACAGTAAGTGCCAGCATTATGGAATGTGGATACTGACAGAGACCTCCTAGATCGGCTAGGCCAAATCCATCATTTTTCAAACTAGAAAACTGAGCCCCAGGGAGAAGACTTGCCTTAATTAAGGTTAAACCTCCTTAGCTGTAACACTGAGGTCAGGACCTAGCTTTTCTGATCATCAGACCCCTGTTTTTTATAGGCCCTTCCCTTTTTCTTGGGGAATGGTGGTGCTGGTTAATGTTGAACAAATGTAAACACCAATGGAACAACTGCTTTTGCTAGGGACAAAAAATAAAAGCACAGCCCATTTTCCTCCTCCTCCTTGGGAAAGGTCCAGCATATCCATGTGTCTAACCCTGCGGCTCCCAGAACGAGAGGGCCCTTACAGACCCAGCAACGGGGTAGTGACTTCTTATGAATGATTCCAAGTGGGAGTGTTAGCACCCAGCTCGAATCAGCATGGCTTTTCATCATTTTCTTCCTCATCATCAAATAAAATTACAAATATAATGCAAGTGTGTTTATATATATGCTCCTTTAAATTCAGCAAGCCTCATCCTGATTTCAGGTGTCCCAATGAGAAAAACACAATTCCACTTGTGGCCTCTCAAATTAAAGACTGAGTTCAAATGAGGTTGCCCAGCCCAGAGGAGGATGGCACACACGTGCCAATACACCTGGCCCATCCTTCCACCCCGGCACTTATGCCCAGCAGACTCAGTTCCACGGGAATGATTCCTTCACAAGACACCCAAGAGGTAGATCCATGCAGTCAGCCCCATGGGTGGGTGTAGCATGTAGTAGCACAGAATCGGGTGTGTGGAGGTGCCTGGAACATGGGACAGAAGACCTGAAAGGTGAGGCCAGACCTCCGACTCCAACCATAGAACACTCCCTGGAAGGAAGAGCCTTTGGTCATGAGAGAAATTCCCAGTATATGTGTGAGCGTGCATGCTTGGTCACTTCAGTTGTGTCTGACTCAATGACCCCATGAACTGTAGGGTGCCAGGCTCCTCTGTCCATGGGATTCTCCAGGCAGGAATACTGGAGTGGATTGCCATACCCGCCTCCAAGGGCTCTTCCTGACCCAGGGATCGAACCCACGCCTTCTGCATCTCCTGCATTGCAGGTGGATTCCTTGCCCACTGAGCCACCTGGGAAGCCCCTCCCAGTACATAGCAAATGTCTATAACAGTGAAAAGATGGGATGGGAGCCAAAGAGGTGATGGTGGCTAAGGGTGACACTCAACTTCTAAAGGAACCTCTAGGGTGGAGCTGCCAATAAGGCAAATCTGAAGGGTTATGATCATGAACGGGGGAGCTCGGACACCTTAGCCCCAGGTCATGCACATCCCCGCCCCCCACCACCAGCCTTTCTCCCAGTACATCAAAGACTAGACAGCAAGGACTTCCCTTAGTAGAGGATTATGCTGGGTTGAGATGACGGCAAAGACAGTCAGGCCTGATGGTTCAGCTTTCTCCTAATGTCTCCCTCAGCCTGAGGGAAGGGACAGGAGACGGAGGCTCGAATGATACAACAAGGCCTCAAAACCCGGCAGCTCCCACCAGAGCTGCTGAGAGTCAGGCCCGAGAAGCAGAAATACAGGGTAAACCAAGGTCCCTCTCTCTGGAACGAGAGTCCTCGGCCCTGCCCTTCTCTTCAAGAGACTGTCCTGAGAAGGAAAGTTGGCTTCCCACTGAGGTAATAAAGAACACCTGCTCAGCGATGTAGGCCACCCTCAGGTTAAGCAGGAAAACTCCCTGAAGGAAGGAGGCCTTCTGAGGACAAAGACTGAGGAGCTTCGCTCATCTGGGACACAGGTTTTAAATTATACACTCCCCCACACATGTCACACTCACACACACACACACACACACACACACACACAGACCCACATTCTTCCAACCCACCCCACTCCAAGCCCTCAATCCCGCCCCACAGGGATTGCCCCCTGTAAACACGAGAGCAGAGACGTCCACAATCCTGGGACAGTCCAAGAGTGATCCTGGGATGACTGCTCGTTAAGTGCCCCGGTAGGTGATGTTGGTGAAGGTGGACGTGGCCTCTTTATACAGTGGGTTGTTGGCCTGCAGAGAGAACAGAAATGTGTCTTACAGCAAATTCTTCAATTCTTGCCTATCCTGGGGGTTTACTTGTTATCTGAGAAGTTTACCCACAACACTCTTCTCTGATATACTATCGATGAACAGTGTGATGCTTGTAATACTCATACATTTGCTGTTACAGAGGGAATGGGTAGGAAATAAGAGGAGGGAGAAAATGACATGCCATCCTTCCACCATTCCTGAGGGGTTAAATTCAGCCCATCACTCTTGGGGATCCCAAAATCCTTCAAGATTAGCTTTTAGCCAATGTCTATTTCCTCCTTCTCTTCTGAACTCTCTTTCTCCCTTTTGCCCCCCTTTTTTTCTTTGTTGTGCCTGTGCTAGGGGGCACAGGCAGAGAAGACAGGTATAGCACGTGATGGTTGGAATACAGAGAACCACTTTTGCTCAAATGAATCTTAATCTGTTCTCATCTTATCCCTCAAGCCTTGCCCGCAAACTGTCACATTATCAGGAAAGAGACCCTCACTGGGTTTCCCAAACTATTTTCTAAAACAAAGTGACAAAACCCATTAGGTCTAATAGTCCTTAGTGGTAGGTAGCCTCAAGAAAACAGCACATTCTCATGTGCCTCAGAGGGTCAGGATTTCTACACTGTCTGAACAGAAACATCTCAACTTCTTGGAATCCTTGAGTTCAAAGGCCTGAGGTCACCATCAGATGGGAAAACTTTCAACCTAACCTCGGATATTCAGTGAAGTCATTCACTTGGAAATCCAGAAAAAGTTAAAATGTGGAACATGAGCCAAAGGAGAGTAAGCTTAAGTATATAGAAGTTTCTCAATTAAAAGCTTGTTTGATTAAATTCAATCAGGGCAAACTGCAGGGAGATTTCTTTTAAGAGGCTGATACAGAAAGTAATTCCTATCATAACCTAGTTCCTTCCCATAATCAAGGAAGCTGCTAATTTCTCTATATTCAGTTTCTTTATCTATAAAATGGGGATAATAATGTTATCTATCACATGGGCTGTTACAGGAAGGAAATAAGTTAATACATAAAAAGCATTTAGGACAGTTCCTGGTACATGGTAAATCTTCAGCAAATGTTAGCTGTTATCATTTGTTTCTGTTTCTGTTTAATGCTTTGGACTTCATCAGTATATAGTGGATCACTATATGTCCTCAATGTAGGATTCTCAGGTCTTTCTTATCTTACTCACTTGGAGAGTAAGTTTTCTTTTCTCTGCTTCCAGGGCAGAGCTGAGCCCTATCTGTGCTCAGCTGGAGCTCACTGATGTCATAGAGAAAAAATCAGATGGTTTCCAGGAAGCATAATGACAACAGGAGAGTTAGTCCATCTCCCCACTTCCAGAAAAAGGCTAACTGGGAAACTATGGTGCCGGCTGAACCTGGCCTTCCCTACATAAGCGACTACTTCCACTTCAGACTCTTGAACCAATGACTTAAGAAAATGCCCAGCCCGGCCTCTTACAGTGTCCCATTTGGCTCTGGCTCTCTCTTCTTCAAATTTAGCAAACTCCTTCCGGTCATGGATGGTGATGAGGAGCTTCCAGATGAGCAGAGTCGCAAGGCCAATGAGCAGAATGGCCCCCATCACAGATAGCAAGACCACCAGGATGTCAGGACCCTTGGGACACTCTATCAGGAGAGAGCGCAGAGAGCAGGGTGGTTGGGAATGGAGCAGGAATCATTTGAATTGGTTACAAATAAGATCTTCTTGACAAAGGAATATAGTACTGGAGCACTTTGTGACCCCGTGGACTTCAACCCACCAGGCTCCTCAGTTCACGGGATTTTCCAGGCAAGAATACTGGAATGGGTTGCCATTTCCTTCTCCAGGGGATCTTCCCGACCCAGGGATCGAACCCAGGTCTCCCGCAATGCTGGCAGACGCTTTAACCTCTGAGCCACCAGGGAAGCCCATCCAAAGGAAACAGAACTTACAAAATAAGTCTATTAATTTTTAAAAGGAGGGGGGTAAAATCCTTAGAGCAGCAATCATCTGTCCTGAGTGGTTTAAATCAAAGNAATGCTGGCAGACGCTTTAACCTCTGAGCCACCAGGGAAGCCCATCCAAAGGAAACAGAACTTACAAAATAAGTCTATTAATTTTTAAAAGGAGGGGGGTAAAATCCTTAGAGCAGCAATCATCTGTCCTGAGTGGTTTAAATCAAAGGTCATTAGCTGGTCATCCACAAGCAGAGTCTTGGTGAGAGTTCACACAAATGTTCATTAAAAATTCGATTTGGGGAGTTTCCTGGTGGTTCAATGGTGGTTAAGGCTCCAAACTCCCAATGCAGGAGCCCAGGTTCGATTCCCAACCAGGGAACTAGATCCCACATGCTGCAACTAGGAGTTCGCAAGCCACAACTAAAGATCCCACAGGTTGCAATGAAGACCTGGTGCAGCCAAATAAAGAAAACGTTTAATTTTGCTGGCAACGTTAATCCAGGAGATATTCCCCCTAAAATTTCAGATTCTTCTTCTCTTCAGGAAAAAAAAAAAAAAGTCAAAAGATCTAGAAACACTGAACTTAGACTTTTATAAGGTTTCGAACAGCTAGGGCTGAGGAGTAGCTGCCACTTTTAGTCCGCACACACTTTTTTTAGTTTGCTAGACTCCTCACCATTCTTTCTTTTCTGCACTAAACAGAGGCGAACTGTGACTTGTCACTGAGTCTCTGGAGCCAGACTGCCTGGGAGTAAATCCTGGCTATGTGATCTTTGATAAATAATTTCACCTTTCTGGGTGTCTGTTTTCCATTTCTCCATCTCTGACAGTAATAGCCCTGATTTCAAAAATGTACTATGAGTAATAGTTAAGGAATAATTAAGGACTTCTCTGGTGGTACAGTGGATAAGAATACACTTGTCAATGCAGGCAACATGAGTTCGATCCCGAGTCCAGGAAGATTCCACATGCGTGGGCAACTAAAACGTGCACGCACCACAACTACCGAGCCTGCACACCCAGAGCCGGTGCTCAGCAAGAAGCCACCACAGTGAGAAGCCCGAACACTGCAACTGGAGAGTAGCCCCCACTCACCGCAGCTGGAGAAAGCCCATGCACAGCAATGAAGCCCCGCCCAGTGTAGCCAAAATAGATAAATAAAACAAAAAAAATTTTAATCTTAAAAAAGGAATAATTAAGTTAAATATATTTAAGGAACTCAGCACAGTGCCTGGCACAGAGTCAGAGCTCAATAAATATCAGCTACCATAATTACTGGTATCCCTGTTATCCGAGGCTGTTTTCCCTAATTTATTTATGCAGCTCCTCCTTGAGTTTGAGCTGGGTATCTGAGTTAGTTACCCTAGTTCAGATATTTACAGTCCCCGAGGGCTGGGAACCTAATGACCTTTTTAACATACTTTGAAACTAGGAGGTCTGCCAACCAAGACAATATTTTGGGTTTCTTCCCAAAATATTTAGTCATCTAAAATCCTCACCCTGTTGAGAACCAGATTCCTGTTCAACCCCAGTCAACAACCAACATAAACAGAGGTACGACGTCAGCCCTCTGAGGGCCAAGTTGAGTATGCTCTGAACAGCTCCATTTCCCATAAACCACAGACGTCTGATGAATGACCTCACTCCAGTAACTACTTGGGTGTTATATAATTAGGTGTTTGTATATCTGAGTATTGATGGGTCTAAAGAGATGTCGCACCTACTTTCCACACTGTCTCCCACCTTCTTCTCTAAACATACACACTATGCTCACCACACATGACCCAAAAACAACCACCACCACAACCCAAGCTGGCTATTTCCTATCCCACCAAATTACAACCTGTCTATAATTAAAGGAATGTCTGGAAAGAGGCTATGAGATCCCACCGTCTGAGTTCCCAGGGATGAAGGGTCCCAGTTCTTCTGGGAAAAGCAGTTATGAATTCTCTGGAAGACTGAAGTAGGGCCTGACCCTCAAACCTCAAAGTGGAATCACTTCAATTTTACATGTCAGTATGGCCAGGACAGGTAGAAAGCCAGATCTTCAGGGGAAAGATTAAACCTGTTAACTATCTGTCCTAAAAGGGGTGGGCGGCAGGTTTCCTGGAAACAGATACAAGACCAGGTGGTCTCCGAAATGCCTTCCCAGCCACGGTGATGATGACCCATGATGGATGATGACCTAAAGGAAGGGACGACTGGGGAGGGTTAGCAGGATTGACAAACAAAAGTACAAGAAGTCCAGTTAAATTAGAATTTCTGACAATTAACAAATAACTTTTGAAGTATGTACCACATCTTCCATAGGACATATTGTACTTTTTTATTGAAGTATAATTACTTTACAAAGTTGTGTTAGTTTCTGCTGTACAACAAAGTGAAATCAACTATATGTATACATATATCCCCTCCCTCTTGGCCCTCCCTTCCACACAACCCACATCTCAACCCTCTAGGTCATCGCAGAGCACCAAGCTGAGCTCCCTGTGCTATACAGCAGCTTCCTACCAGCTGTCTATTTTACGCCTAGTCGTGTATATATTAATATGTCAATCCTAGTCTCCCAACTCATCTCACCCTCCCCTCCCCGCTCATGTCCACATGTCCAGTCTCTGTGTCTCTGTTCCTGTCCTGGAAATAGGTTCATCTGGACCACTTTTCTAGATTCTACATATATGTCTTCATATACAATATTGGTTTTTCTCTTTCTGACTTTCTTCACTCTGTATGACAGACTCTAGGTCCATCCATATCTCTACAAATGACCCAACTTCATTCCCTTTTTTGTGGCTGAGTAATATTCCACTGTACATATGTACCATATCTTCTTCCTGAGAAAACTGTAATTCAAAAGGACACATGTGCACTAGCCCCAGGCATCCTGCATCCTGCATTGAACACAGACTGGTGATTTGTTTCTTACATGATTGTATACATGTTTCAATGCCATTCTCCCAAATCTTCCCATCCACTCCCTCAGAGTCCAAAAGTCTGCTCTACACATCTGTGTCTCTTTTGCTGTCTTGCATACAGGGTCATCATTACCATCTTTCTAAATTCCATATGTATGTGTTAGTATACTGTATTGGTGTTTTTCTTTCTGGCTTACTTCATTCTGTATAATCGGCTCCAGTTTCATCCATCTCATTAGAACTGATTCAAATGTATTTTTTTAATAGCTGAGTAATACTCCATTGTGTATATGGACCACAGCTTTCTTATCCATTCACCTGCTGATGGACATCTAGGTTGTTTCCATGTCCTGGCTATTATAAACAGTGCTGCGATGAACATTGGGATAAATGTGTCTCTTTCTATTCTGGTGATCTGGTGGAATGATGTGGGGTGGGAGGTGGGAAGGGGGTTCATGTTTGGGAGCTCATGTACACCCGTGGCAGATTCATGTCAATGTATGCCAAAACCAATACAGTATTGTAAAGTAAAATAAAGTAAAAATAAAAAATTTAAAAAATTTAAATAAAATAAATAAATAATTCTAACTGCAAAAAATAAAAAAATAAAATGCATTAAGACAGGGCGCTCAGGGCCAGTGCACTGGGACAACCCTGAGGGATGGGATGAGGGGTGGGGGTGGGAGAGGGTTCAGGATGGGGGACACATGTACACTCATGGCTGAGTCATGTGAATGTATGGCAAAAAATACAATAAAAATAAATAAATAAATAAAAAGCAGAAAAAAAAAAAAGGACACACGTCCCCCCAGTGCTCACTGCAACACTACTTTCAATAGCAAGGACATGGGAACAGCCTAAATGTCCAGCAGCAGACATACTGTATTTTATCAGACAACCCTACCTGGAAGCGATGAGGGCCCAGCTCAAAGGAGATCATTCCCTGACCACTTGGCTAATGTCAAACTCTAGTGGTGCCCTCTTCATGGCCCTGTAGTGGCTCAGCCCTTCAAAGAGAACATCTGCAAGGGTAAGAGTTAGGGAAGCAAATGAGAATAACCTCCTCCTAGACTGCAGGCCCCAGATGCTACCTTTTACTCAAAACCAGAGCCCCTGAAAATGATTGGAGGCCAGGGTGAGAGGAGAGGCAGAATTTGGAATTCAAGGCAACAAGCTAAGAAATGTAGGTCTGGGGACCTCTCTCCTAATGTGGAGGAAGGGCTATACTGGCAGTAAGCCTAAAAAGTTACCCTCCACTCTGTTAACTAGTGATGTGTCACCACCCCAGTTATCACCATCTTTGTTTCCCAGGACTCCAGGCAATAGTTTTCAGTCTCAGAATATCAGGTCAAATGATTTTTGTGAGTGCTACAGCAGGAGCACCATCCAGATTGTTATAGCAAAGAGATGAGGTAATGTTAAACCCCAAAGCAAGAACACACTACATTTTTGAGATGAGAAGGGACACCAGTACAGAGAGGGTGGGTGTGGAAAAATCCATTTAACCTGTTAACACAGGTGGATGAGAAGGTACGAGGAAGTCATGCTGAAACTAACCTACATCTGCTTCCCCAGAGGTAATCAGTTGGCCAAAAAGTTCATTCAGATTTTTCCATACCATCCTATGGGAAATCCTGAATGAATTTTTTGGCCAACCCAGTACATACCCAGATTCTTTCCTCTCCACTTCCCCATGTCAGTGTTCCCTTGAGTCACAAAATAAAACTAAGGTGATACCCTTTCTTTACGTGTCTTCTCCCTTATAAAGGATGAGAGCCCTGGAGAGACGGATAAACAATATCCCAAATGGGGACTCCATGCTCTCCTCCACCCATGGAGAGGACAACACCCCCAGTGACATAGATGCAGCCCTTTCCCCACTTTCAACTGCTCCTGTCTTTAAGCAGCCAAAATTCTCCCAACAGATATTAAGGTGTATATGAGTCTGCCTGTCTCCTGGGCATAATCCACCCTATGCATTCATTCAAAAACTGTGCATGAAGTATCTTCTCTGTAAATAACTGAATCAGGTATAGAGATATTATAACAATAGATAAGACAGACACAATTCCTGTGTTCAAGGAACATATAGTCACCTGAAGAAGACAGGAGATTAAAGAAGCAATTTTTTTCCTTGAGGTTTGTGGGATCTTAGTTCCCCAACCAGGGACCGAACCTGGGCCCCTGGAAGTAGAAGCACAGAGTTTTAATCACTGGACCACCAGGGAATTCCCTAAGGAAGCAATATAACAACTTAGCCGGTCTAAAGGGAAGCACAGTGACCCAATGCAAGGGGTGCAAGTTCGATGCCTGGTCGGGGAGCCAAGATCCCACATGCCTTGTAGCTAAAAAAACAAAACATAAAACAGAAGTAATATTGTAGAAAATTCAATAAAGACTTTCAAAATGGTCCACACCAAAAAAACAAACAAAAAAAAAACCTTTAAAAAAAAGTGGTGGGGTGGGGAAGCAAGCACAGCTGCTCTGAAAATCAAAGATGTGTACCAAATCTAATCATCAGAATGGATGCTGGAGCAGGTCTGAGGTGGCTCATTTGGGAAGTGGTATGTCTAAAACATCGGAGAATATATTGCAATTACCAGGAGCACTAACAATGAACAGAGAGGCATTGGCTCGTAGAAGTAAGACAGGGTTCAGAACTCTGGATTTTTTAACAAGGGAACATACAAAAGTTCAAGAACCACTGCCCTCAAGCAGGGACCAGCAAACAGCCCAGTGAGCCAAATGCGGCTGGCCACCTGTTTTGGTAAACACACTCAGATGCCTTCATTTGCATATAATCTACGGCTGCCTTCTTGCTACTGTGTCAGAGTTGAGTAGTCACTTCAGGGACCATCTGGTTCACAAACCCTGAAATATGTAACATCTGGCCCTTTACAGAAACAATTTGCTGGCCCCTGGTCTAAAGAATTATTTGAAGAAACTCCTACAGCTATAAAGAATGTCAAGTGACCAACTGATTTAGCCTCTGCCTTCAGAGATTGTTCCTTCATTCCGGAGAGTTCTGGCCCACCGCTCCCGTCCCCCATGCCCACCATACCATATATCCCCTGCAGTGTCATGACTGCTTTACATGCCTCTCTCATCCATGGCCTGTGAGTAACTCACCTGCCTTATTTACTATTACATCCCCAGCACCTAGCCCATGCCTGATGTATAATAAGTACTCAAAAATACTGTCTAATGATTGGGACTTTTCCAGCAGTCCAGTGGTTAAGATTCTGCCTTCCAATGCAGGGGGTGCAAGTTCAATCCCTGGTCAGGCAATTAAGATCACACATGCTGAGTGATATGGTGGAAAAAAAAATGTCTAATGATTCACACCTTCATCTGTTGTTTAAGGGAAAGAAAGGAGATAAAGAAAATAAGGGGAAACAAGCAAATCTACTGCGCTGGATGGTGACAAACCTGTGGTGGGTGTGTATATGATACAATGGGCTCTCCTGCCTCCAGAGGGTCCTGAGAGCAAGCATTAACTTTTCAGTGTTGGAGGTAGCCTCAAATCCTTCACCACATCAAATGGCAAAGCTGGTAAGGTGAAGACCTCAAACCTCAGGCCTTCCTCTGAAGCAGCAAGCAGGATGTTCCCGGCAACCATTTAACTCTTAGTAGAGCAGATGTCATGTGCTTAAAAGTGCTAGAATTTAAATTTCTTACGTCTTCCTTACAATGTCACCTCAAAAAACACCAGGCTATCATCTGTTCCTTGATGAGCTCTCCACCTACCCTCTTCCTCTCCTTACCCACCTTCTTATTCTTCTATCTCCTCAATTAGCAGGTCATCTTCTTGCTAATGTCTTTATTTATATACCCCACACTCAGATGACAAGCCCTGATCTATCACTTGTAACATCAGGTTTCACCTGGATGTTCTTTTTAAGAGGAGTGATGGATGGAACTAACTGCCTAATATTGGTCTCACTCTCCCTTGGGGAAGGGTCGGGACCCTCGAGGTTCACTCACCTGGCTCTTCCACCACATACAAAATGGACTTTCCACTGGAATCTTCATAGTACTGGAATCTGACGACACAGTCATCCTCATTCTTGTAGGTACAATTCACAGCATCCTTGCCAGTGTCCTCTGCGAGAGGAGGAAAGATGAGAGAATGAAAAACAGGTCAATCCCTGAAAGATAGAGCCACCCCCAAATCCAGTCCTGAGACCTCTGGGAAAGCATGTGACAGGAAACCCTATGTCTGACATTAGGCAATATGCTCAGAGATGGCTGTCGTGCCTGGCAATTGCTTCTAGATGACTCTCACTGCTATATTAGTACTTTGTCCCTCACAAAGTACTTTTTGGTTCTTATTCCTTCCTCTGGAAGGGATATGACATAACAGTATTACAGCCTAATTCAAAGCCTGCCTCTATCACCTCCCAGCTGTGTGATCTTGGGTAAGTTACCTGACCTCATCGAATCTCTTTCTTCTTCTATAGCAGAAAAGATACCTTCACTCACAAGGATGGTTGAGAATCAAACAGCATAAACCACCTAGCACACAGTGGGTGTTCCCTTTCCTCTCTTTCCTTTCTCTGTTTGCTCAGTGATTCCCAATAGTTTGTTTACTCAAACCTTAGATTTCTTCTATTTCTGCTTTCTATCCAGTGTTCCTCCCCAGAGCCATCTCTCTTTCTCTGATTCTCATCATGTCTTGTTGGCTTCATCCCTTCCAATTCTAAAACCTGTTATTCTGACTGTGATACTATGGGTTACCCTCCACCAACTGTGCTGTGCCCTCCACCAGCTTTAGCAGATGATGGAGATTAAGCAAGTGTACCAAGGTCACACAGCAAATAAGTGATGGAGCAGGACTAGGGCATGAGTCTCAAACCACATCCTACAGAGCCTTCAGTAAACCAGTGGTATTACAGGACAATGCAAAGAGTAAGGATTTCAGGATTTAGTTCCAATCTTAACTCACCACTAACTTGCTTTGTGAAAATGACAACTTTCTTGAGATTCAATTTTCTTATCCTCAAAAATGAAGTTAACAATAGTATTAAGTTCTACTTTACTAGGTTACTGGGAGAAGAATAAGATGATGTGCACAAAAAGATACTTTTGTCATTTGTATAAGTCATACAATTCCATACAAAGAAGCATTTATTTTTATGATTATCATGGTGGAGGATGGGGGTATTTATCGACGAACTTGTGATACTCATCTAGTCTAGATGATAAAAATCTCTCCTATCAGCAGCCTCTTCCATCTAAGCTAATCATAGCAAGCCTGGTCTCCTCCAGAGGAAAAACTGCCTTTTCAAATTCAATTCCCAAATCACTATTACTCCAGACCCACTTCAGACATTAGCCAAAGGATCTAGAGATCTGACTCTTTCCCAAAGCACCCCCACCCTGAAGCTGGCTGGCTAGCTCTGTCTTCCTGTGGCTCCCACTGAACATGTGTTTCCTTCCTTCATGTGAGATCACTATCTCTCAGCATCACCCAATGTCTAACTGACCTAGATAACGACATCAGATATGTGACAGCAGCAAAGAGCAACTCCTTTTAAATCAAGATGAAGCACAAACCAGAATACCTGCAGGCAAGTTTGTTTCTCATTGTATTTCTGTCTTATGCCAGGAAGGGCTCCCAAGAGCCAAAAGGGCTTCAGGCTAATAATTTTGACTCCAAATCCATAAAGGTGACGGTTTCCCTCTCTATCTGCAGACCTGTATGCTGGACTTTGCTTAACATACTGAGGTAAACTTGTATGTTCAGTTGTTCAGTCGTGTCCCACTCTTTGCAGCCCCATGGATTGAAGCCCACCAGGCTCCTCTGTCCGTGGAATTTTCCAGGCAAGAATACTGGAGTGAGTTGCCATTTCCTATTTATTCTAGAAGATCTTCCCAACCCAGGACTCAAATCCATGTCTCTTGCATCTTCTGCGTTAGCAGGCAGATTCTTTACCACTGAGCCACCTGGAAATCCCTTAGTAAATGCCGACTGGCCTACTGAACTATGATTATCATGGGAAACTACTTCTTCACTCTGTGCCTCAGTTTCTTCACCTGTAAAATGGGGTACATCATCTTTCTTTCCTTGGGGTAGTAAAGCTAGGGTTGCCAGATTTATACATACTTTAAAAGTTCTTTGCAGGATTTTGCTGAGCCCATGGGCTCTAGGAAGTAAAAGGGGAGGAGACTGCTGAACACATTAGCAGACATGCAGAAAGATTCTCAGGGAAGCTAGCTTTTAGGAAGGACCTACTATGTATCAGGCCTGCACAGTATACCTTTGAGGTAGGAATTACTCTTCCATTTTACAGATGAGTGTTGGATAGTTTCTGGGGTTAAACTGGAAAAACCTAGAATGTGGGTGTGCATAACTCTATGGCTTGCTGAACTTACTAAGTTCCTTCACAGGCTCAATCTCATCACGACAATAACGGTTGCAGGTATTTTCCTCGTTGAGGACTCCCCGGTTAAACTTCTTACATTCCACACACTCCCTAAAAGAGAGGGGACACAGGGGTGAAGGCAGGGAAGGAAGACCCCTAAGTGTGCTACAGTCTGGCTCTGCCTACCATATACCCAGAAAGCTGCCCCACCCCCCAGAAAACAGACACAGAAATAAAAACATTTGTAAGACAACCCTGGGGGACCCAGAAAGTCACATCTGAGTTCAGGGATGGGACTGCCCTCCTAAATGATAGGTAAGGCTAGGTAGGCAGAGGCCTCCAGGAACTTTATTAAGCTTCATGTCTCATCCAAGACTGTGACAGGAGGGCGAACCCTATGCCATTTCTAGGAGCCCTAAAATCAGAACCAGCCTCATAATTCGGGGGCCTGGTGCAAAACAAAAATGGCAGTCCCTTATTCAAAAATTAGTAGGGGGCTTCCCTGGTGGTCCAGCGGTTGGGAGTCTGCTGACAATGCAGGGGACATAGGTTCGATCCTTGGTCTGGGAAGATCCCCCATAACACAAGGCAGCTAAGTCCTTGCGCCACAACTACTGAGCCCGCCTGCTGCAACTGCTGAAGCCCGTGCACCCTAGAGCCTGAGCTCTGCAACAAGAGAAGACACCGCAAGGAAAAGCCCACACACCACAACTCAGGAGTAGCCCCTGCTCACCACAAGTGGAGAAAGCCCTTGCGCAGCAGTGAAGACCCAGTGCACCCATAAATAAATAAATAAATTTTCTTTAAATTAGGAAGAATTTCAAAACAGTGGTAGCAGCGCATTAAACAAGCACCGGGTGCTGTACAAATGTGCAGGTTGCACACCCATGAGTCCAGCCAGGCTAAAGTAGTAAGAGAAAGAGTGGGGCCATGGACCTGGGTTGATGGGGCTTCCTCTGCCCCCAGATGAATGATGTTTGTAGTGGTGAATGTCTCCCGTTTCACACAGTAGCCTTCATAATTCCAGCCCCACGTCCTTGACAAAATCAGAACCTCAGCACTGGAACATTCCCCAGGAGTTATCTGGTTTAGCCTTCCTCCCAACTCAGGGATTCAGGATCCCACCTAGAAGAGAGGTTTCTCCAACTGCAATCCAGCTGGTACCACTCTGTCCCCTTCACCCTCGCTCTATCTCCGGCTTTCCCTCAAGTTTACAATGGAAAGATGAAAGCTAGTCATTTACTCCTCTCTCTCTAAAGCTCTGGTGAGTAAGGGACAGAACCTGCACAGTATGGGGGACCCTCTTCCCTATCCCAGATACCCAACTCTCTCCAACTCACGTCTCTGCCCACTCACTTCTTAAAGGTGCAGGCATCAGGGCAGGTGGGACACTTCTCACAGGTGTCCCCATAGGAGCCAGGCTGGATGCAGACGCAGCTGCCGCACTCGCACTTGCCCCGCCCGCTGCACAGCAACCCGTTGCTGGACATGCAGGTGTCCGTGCGTGTGGTACAGTTGCAGTAGTAGCCGGTCCAGTCGGAGTCACACAGGCAGTCCCCACAGCTGCACTGGCCATGGCCTGCAAACACACAGCCCAAGGGGCAGACCAGTCAGTGAGGCCCCCACTCCAGGTATTCAGGGCTTTACCCCTCATCACCCTCTTCACATCACCACACTTTTGCCTCCATCCTGAGCTATTCACCATCTTCTACACTGTTCTCATAGCCTCACGCTTCTCTGCCTGCTATTCCCTCTGCTTAGATGCCCTTTCATCCTGAGACCACTACCGAACTCCTGCTCACCCTTTAAAGCCCAACTCCAATGTTCCTTCCCCTCTGTAACTTTTTTCTGACCTCTCCAGGCCAAATCAACTGTCGTGGGGACAGTTGTATTCTCCCAGTACTTATAGATACCATTTCAACCCTGATGTTCAACCCATTTGCTTGCTTATCTGTTTCTTTCTGGATTGTGAGCTCCCTGATGGGGCAGCACATATTATATTCATTTTTCCATCAATAGTGATTAGTATAAAATCTGATGCACAGTAGGTGTACAACTAATGCAATTTCTTATTTATCTATTCATTCAACAAATATTTACTGAGCTCATACCACATCTTGAGCACTGGGGACTCAACGGTGAACAAGAATGGCAAGATCCCTACTATCATAGATCTTACCTCCTCTAGTTAAATTCCTAGAAAATACACATAAACCTTCACCAACATATGCCCTTCGTTGTATTATCATAGTTTGCAAAGAGCTACCAGCCTTACTAGGCAAGACTTATTTGCTTCCCTACCTGAGTATAGGAAGAGGAGAGAGAGATGGGGTGAGGGTAGGGGTTAGACTGCTTAAATGCAGGCATTAACTCTCAACACTATAGTCCCCTAATATTCATTTACCAAGGCTTTAAACTTGGCTCCTAAATCCTGCAGAAAGGTGACTCATTCTCCAGGACTCTGAATCAGGAAGAAGTGGATGAATAATAAAAATCTGATTGTTAATCAGAGGAAAGGCAGGGAGCAAGCGGGAAGTAACATGAATTGATCTGAAAACCAAACCATTGTGTGAGCAGATGGGCTCCAACATGGTGGAGGAGAGGATGGTACACAGCCAGGCTGAAATAGCAATGAGCTGGCACAGCCCCTGTTACCCAGTGACCCAGGGGGTCCGATTAATATCTCTTGGCCACTATAGGTCCCTCTGGCTGGTATCGCCCACTAAAGGATGAGTGATACCAGCATAATCCTCTGGGAACCACAATGGCATTCAAGGCTCAGACACACCTTCACTGTGTGTGTCTGTTTCCCAAGAAGGATGGGAAACATAACCTCAGTGACACCAGCTGCCAAATATTGGGTTGGCCAAACAGCTCATTGGGGTTTTTCCATATCATCTTATGGTAAAAACCCAAACGAACTTCAGCCAACCTAATACATCTAGAGCAGCTGTCCCCAGTCTTTTTGGCACCATGGTCAAAAGTGGAAGACATCATGTTTTCATGGGAGACAATTTTTCCACAGGCTGGGGTAGAAGGATAGTGTTGTAATGATCCCAGCCTGGTACATTTATTATGCACTTTATTTCTAATATTATTACATCAGCTCCACCTGAGATCATCAGGCCTTAGATCCCAAAGATCAGGGACCCCTGATCTAGAGAGTAGAGATACTGGGCTGGTAGAAGGATGAAGAAAGAAGACAGACTGCATTTTGAGGTTGGGTTCCCTATAAGTATGACTTGTGGTAAGGGTTCTTGTCCCAGCGACTTCCTGGGGGCACAGAAGGGATGGAGGGAAGCAGGACAGGGCAGGAGTCACATGCTCACAGGGGGACTTCCCTGGCGGTCCAGTGGTTAAGATGTCACCTTCCAGCGCAGGGAGAGCAGGTTCAATCCCTGTTTGGGGAGCTAAGATCCCACATGTCCCGTGGCCAAAAAACCAAAAAGCAATACTGTAACAAAGTCAATAAAGACTTTGAAAATGGTCCACATCAAAAAAAAAAAAAAAGCTGGCAAAAATGTGGTCTCAGCCTGACAACTCCCCTCAGCTTGATCCCACGGCAGGCTGATGGGCATGACTGGCACCACAGCAATGCTGAGGCAAAGGGACTGGCCTGTGTAAGCCCTTGTCCCCCAGTCATTAGCCAAGGTCTGAGGGCCATCCAGCTCTTGTCAGCTGAAAATAATTCTCCAGAGAAGGTACAATTGTGAGGTATTCCCAGCGGCAGGGGGATGGGTGGGCCAGCCAGCAGAGTGGGACCCCCACAGTGTCCACTACACCCGGCTTTTGACCATGCCTCCTGGATAAGGAGAAGCGGACCCACAGAGGCCTGGCAGCACTCAGAGGCCTCAGTCTCCTCAGAAACCCTTGTCTCATAGTGTTTCCTTTGTGAGGCTAAACAAAGTGATCTTTGAGAAGACGGCCCGCAGGCCAGCCCGGGAGTGAGGTTGGGAGTGGACAGCAGCAGGCCAGCGCCAGCAGGCTGGCTCCAAGGCTCCGGCAGGGTCAAGCTTTACAAGGAAACCGAAGTGCGGTAATGTCACAGGACTGGCGTCCCTCCAGCAAACGGGGTTCACAGGAAAGTCAGGGGAGAAGGGTGGAAAATGAAGAGAAAACGTGAGAAAGAGGAGGGAGAGAAAGAAGGTGGCCTGGGAGGTGTGGGGGAGGGGAAGGAAAGGGAGGAGCAGGGGTCTCAGGTCAGAGGGCAGGCAGCTACTCCCCCATACAGTTTGACCTTCTGGGCTGACACATCATTCCACTGCCCTCCTCTATGGGCCAGCCCTTTCTCTGACTTCCCACCTTCTCCACGAAGCCCCCCAGGGCTCCCCTGATCCCAGTGAGTCTCTCTATAACACTCGCTGAGGACACTTCACTTCTGGGATCTAGCAGGTTCTGCCTTGTGCTGTAAGTTCTCCTTGGGTAAGTTTATGACAAAACTGTCTTATTCATGCTTCTCTCTCTCTCTCTTTCTTTTTTCTTTTTTTGGTTGTGCCAGGTCATAGTTGCGGCATAAAGACTCAGTTGCAAGATCTAGTTTCCTGACCAGGAATCGAACCTGGGCTGCCCTGAATTGGGAGTTTGGAATCTTAACAACTGAACCACCAAGGAAGTCCCTTATTCATGCCTCTCTATCCCACAACACTAAGGCACACAGCACAGAGCCTGGCTCACATGGGCGCCTGATCAGCGTTCACGTGAGAGAGTCAATTCCTAGGCAGGTTGATAAGAAGTCCGGGGGTCCCCAAAGAGACAGGGATCTGGAATTCTCAAGGAGGAGGAAAGGACAAACTTTTTTTCCCTCTACATTCTTTAGGATTATATATCAATAATGTATCCTGCTTGAGGACAGTTTCTGGAAAAAAAAAAACCTTGATGTGACAGGGGAAGAATCACTTGAGGACAAGGACGCACACACCCTGATGTTTGAGGGGTGCTGATACCATGCAACCACAAAGACCATGCCTCCAGTGGGGAGGAGGGGACAGGAACAGTCAGGGGCTGGGACCATGGCCAAGTCATTGCACTCCCGAGCCCCTGCTTGAGCAAAGAACAGACCAGGCCAGCAGCTCTAGGCAGGGAGGGACAAGGATGAGCTGGGCTATAAGCCCCGCCAGGTCAGGAACCACACATGACCCCTTTGCACCCATGGGGACCGAGGGCCTGGTGCAGAGCAGGTGTTCAGTGAGCATGTGTCCCTGGAGGATGTGATAACAGCAACAGAGGGTCCAGACCTGAGGCCGGTGGGCACCCAACACCCTGGCAGGAAGGGAGAGGGAGGCCTCAGAGCTGCAGTGGCGGCCTAAGCTTCCCTCTTGTGATGGGCTGGAGCTCACTGGGGACGAGCTGTTCCTGCGCGGCTGGGAGGCAGGAATAAGGGCTGCTGAGCCGGGGCCTTTGTTCTGCGGCTTCAGTGGGGCGGGCAGCCAAAGGAAACACACTCTGGCTGGGATCCCTCCCACATGCCCCACATCAGACCAGGAACAATCAGCCCGTAGAGTAGCAGCGGGCCTCCCTCCCACCCTGGTGCCGTGGTGGTCTATGTGTAAGCCTCTTCTACAGGGAACTTTTCTTCCCTCAGTCCCAAACTTCTCCTCATGTGTCTCCCATGTCAAACTTAACCATTCCCTTTGGTGCCTTGAATATGATGTGTGTGTGCATAGTCGCTCAGTTGTGTCCGACTCTTTGCAACCCTGTGGTCTGTAGCCCACTAGGCTCCTCTGTCCGCGGGATTCTCCAGGCAAGAATACTGGAGTGGGTTGACATGCCCTCCTCCAGGGCATCTTCCCAACCCAGCGATCGAACCCAGGTCTCCCACCTTGCAGATGGATTCTTTACTGTCTGAGCCACCAGGGAAGCCCTGGATATGACATAAATACTATTAAATATTAGAAGGAAGCAGTCCCCAACCGTTTTGGCACCAGGGATGGGTTTCACAGAAGACAATTTTTCCGTGGACTGGGGTTGGGGGGGACGGTTTGGGGATGATTCAAGAGCATTCCATTTATTCTGCCCTTTATTTCTATTATTAATCCATCAGCTCCATCTCAGATTATCGGGCCTTAGATCCCTGATGTTGGGGACCCCTGTGAGAAGGAACCGAAACTCTTGCCTCACTCCTGAGTTCAAATTACTGGGTGTGTCTGTGTGTCCGTGCATATCTGATCTCTCTTTCCCCTAATCTCTCTCATATCAATTTTTTGTTATAAGAAGATATTTAATTTGATCAGTCTCAAATGCTATAAAATATTACCGCAAACTGAAGATTTTAACATTCTAGGAACAGTATTCCTTTTCTCTGATATCATTTTTCTCCAGTCTCTCAAATTTTGTTGACTTGAGTAAACAATGTTGTAGGTAATATATAGAAGCCATTTATATATTACTTGGGTATGCTTTAGAATGACACACACTTACCTTTCTTATCAAGCTTTCCTAAAGGCCAGTGTTAAAGTGAATACCTGGGTAGATTAGCTCCGCTGGTTAGAACCCCAGCGCAAGTGAAGCCAATCTGGGTCATAGGTTTGATCACCCCAGAAGCCAATGATACTCTGTTCAACTGGCCACACAATAGAACTGCAAACTGGTCCCAACCAAACTGCAGATATCTTCAGTCTATCTCTCACAATGGGGATTAAGCCACAGTGACTACAGCCCAGCAAAAATGTACCCCTAGTGCTCAGGAACAACTCAGACTGCCTAACTGCCTCTGGGAGTGTTGTCAGTGTGTCTGCAGATAAGGATTATGTTAACTTAGTTGGACTTCTAGCTGGGGAAGTACCCCAGGAGTGGGCTTTGGGGTAAGCAGAAACCAGCTTGAGAGTATCATGGGCCTCAAGATTTTACTGAATTTTGTAATGAGGTAGACAACAATTCAGTATCCTGCAGGTAGGAGGATTCAAACATAGTCCCCAGCCTGCAGTCTGGGCCTGTCTGCGGCAGCACCCCCCAAAAACCTTCTATGCTGTGCAATATGGTGGCAACTAACCACACATGGCTCCTGAGGAACACAAAAACTAATTTTTTTAATTTAATTTGATTCAAACTTTGTACTTAAGCTTTCATTAAACTTGATTCACTTAAATTTAAATAGCCACCATTTTGGACTGTAGAGATCTAGAGTACAAAAAGTAATAATAAACCAACAGTGATAATAAAATAGTACCAACACTTAATAAGAGCTTACTATTTTTCTGTCGCTCTCCCAAGTGTACTGGCTCATTAAATGTGCTCCAATATCTTGCAAAGACACCACTTGTTTTCCACATGTTGTGTGATGAAAATATAAATTCATGAAAAATAATCTTTACTAACTTCACTACATACTCTGACATCGTGTAGTTTCCAAATCTATGTATATTAAAATTCTAATTAGCATTAGTCAGTGGTGGGGTTTTTTTTAAGTAAAAAAAGGGTTGGAGGACTTCCCTGGTTGTCCATGGTTAAGACTCCACCCTTCCAATGTGGGGAAGAGGGGCAAGTTTTGATCCCTAGTCAAAGAACTAATCTAAGATACCACATGGTGTAGCAAGAAAAAAAAACTTTTTTAATTTAAAAAAGGGGTTGATTCATATCCTCAAAAAGATTAGAAACCAGCGACTGAAGGGCAAATGAGAGAAAAGAAAAAAACTATCTTTATTTTCAATTTTCCCCACTCTTTCCCACCCTCTTTTAAGAGAGAAGCCCCCTGAAAGCAGACACTCATTTCCTTCTTTGTGTCCCTGGAGAAAGGACAGAGAGAGCTGAGGGGAATTAAAAAGAACCTCGCTTCTGTTTCCCGCCCTCGGAGTGGAACACCATCAGCTCCCTCTGCCCATGAGCCACCCTGTGCCCAGCTCAAGCCCTAGCCTGCATCCATTTCCAGAGGCTGCAGATGTGTGAGTGTGTGTGGGTACCAGGATGGAAGGCATGTGCAATTCCACTCACCTGAGCACATCTCCCCCTTGTAGCGGACACAGGAGAAGTCATCACACTCGCAGTACTTGCCCGTGATCTTGCCAAAGTCACTGCTGTGGCAGACGCACTGGCCGCAGAGACACTCGCCCCGCTGGCTGCAGATGGGCTGGCCCTCCCGGGGGCTGCACTCGTCCTGCTGCGAGGGGCGGTAGTCCTCTTCCGAGCACTCGCACTGGGACCCCAGCCAGCCAGGCCCACAGCGGCACACCCCACACTCAAAGGTCCCGTTGCCATTGTTGCAGCGGTGGCTGTAAGGCTCAGCCTCGGCCTGGCAGGCACAGTCACAGTCGAAAGTGACCTGCACAGTGAGGCTGTCTTTGAAGCCCACAGGCTTGATGGTGAAGGACTTCTCCTTCTTCTGGGGACAGCCACGTACTTTGGCCTCAATGCTGAAGCTCACCTGGATGGAAAATAAGGTCGTGTTCAGACACAGGGGACCCTGTTGACACTCCAGCGCTGGAGGGAAAGAAGCTGTTCCCTGCCCTGCCCAGGAATATTCAAACTGGGTGTCCTGTCCCCTGCAAGCCAAAGTTCCTCAGCTTTGCCACTACCAGGGTCTGCTAAGCCAAAGCAAGACCTGAGGACAGTTGTGCCATTGTGACCTGCTGGCTGGGTGTAGACATGGCTTATAATCACGAGATCGTTATTTTTTTTTTTAATAAATAAACCAGTTCAAGCAGAGCAGAACTATGATCTTAACTCTGCCTTTGGCCAACTAAGCTAGCTGATTACATAATATCAAGGTACACAAAGCACTATTTTATGGCATTGTATGGTAACCCTGGAGCTTCCTGGGTGGCTCAGTGGTAAAGAATCTGCCTGCCAATATAGGAGATGCAAGAGACACGGGTTCAGTCCCTAGGTGGAGAAGATCCCCTGGAGAAGGAAAGGGCAACCCACTTCAGTATTCTTGCCTGGAAAAATCCCATGGACAGAGGAGTCTGGCGGGGCTACAGTCAATGGGGTCACAAAAGAATCAGACATGACAGAGACTAAATGACAACAACGGTAACCCTAACCCTAACCCATACAGTGTCACATAGTGGCCAACCCCAGGCTCAAGGCCTACTGTTCAATCTCTTTATAGTTTGTGTTGTTGCTGTTGTTCACTTATTTATTTATTTATTTTGGTCCCACCTTGCAGCATGCAAGATTGTAATTCCCCAACCAGGGACTGAAACCACGCGCCCTGCAGTGGAAGCACAGAGTGATAACCACCAGACCACCAGGGAGGTCCCTGTTCAATTTCCATATGACATTTCATCACTTGTGCAATCAAACATGTTTCAGGCCAATGTTTCTTACTAGGGTGTGTGCACCTGTGCCTAGAATATAGACAGAAAGAGGGATGGATATAGACATTAAATAATACAGACATGGATGATATAACTCTAAATAAGCCCCTCTTTTCTTCCCACCCCTTTCACCATCCCTCTCCCCTAAGGCAGAAGCTGAGGAGAACCAACCACTAAAGAAGGAAAGCGCAGAGGAACTAAGGAGGCAAAATGAATGTTTTTGCATTCTGAAATTCCACAATGGTGGGTATTTTCACCTATTCTGTTGGCTGCCAAATCTTCAGCAGCTAGGACAATGCCTGGCACAATGTCAGGGCTCAATAAATATTTACAGATGACATGTCCATTTATGTTGTAAAGCAAAGAAAAGCATTACTTTAGAGGAGGGTGGAGACCAGTAAGGGCTGAAGGCAAGAAATGTTATCATCTGCCATCGACTGTGCATAAACAGTCACCTAAATGCAAGTTTAAAAAAAAATCCTGACAGGGATGTTACTTAACGGAGAAAGTTTAGGCAACAGAAGCCTCGGAGGCAAAGGCTGGCAGCTCTGTTACATCTGACTTGTAAGGACGTTCAGGAAGAAGGTACAGGGAAGAAAGGGGTGGGTGCCCACAGAGGTTCAGGAGCACGGGCCAAGGTGAGAGCCGCAGTGTCAGCCCCTGTCCAGCCCACCTCACCGTGTCTCCAATCTTGAGTCCGACACAAGACTTCAGGCCTGCGATGACTTCGTTGTTGAGACATGTGGCGTTGAAGGATAAAGACAGTTCCTCAGGGAGGTCACGCACTTCCAGCTCTACTTTAGAGCGGATTTTCTGAGCAAGAAAGGGCAAAAGAAGGCAAGAAAACAGGCTGAGAGGACACAAGCAGGGGCCAATTACATCCCAAGCAAAAACCACCAGGTGGTCCTGGACTCACCTGCCCCGCTAAATGCTGAAGTCCACCTGCCAGCTGCCACAGCATCCCTAGGAGCCTGTATCCTACTAACCTTCCAGCCCAAGACCTGCTCTTGCTCTTTCTCCACTTGTGTCTAGGTGAGTCTGGGTAAAATCTAAACCAGCTGTGCCCTCCTGCAGGCCTCACAGACTTGCAAGAAAGGAGTGCTGATACTGGTCGCCTTGGGTAGTACCACTTTCTACCTAATTTTTCATCAGCCTCACATTCCCCATAATTCAGCTCCCTCTTTCCTCTGTTGTTGGAGCCCAGCTCTCCCTCAGTCTGTACCCACTCCCAGTCTCAGGGCCCTGATCCTTAACATCATCCCCATTGTCTCTTTCCATTTCACCTTCTCTAAGCATTTCCTCTGTTGTTCCTATGGCTCCCTCCATCCCCTCCTGAGCCACTTCTGTTGCAGAAGGCTGCATTCCTCCCAGTGCTGCCTATCACCTAGCCTCTGGAAGAACAAGAAGAAGGCAGTCAAGGCTGCATGGTGGACTAGCTGCCAGGACTCCCAAATCTGAGGCCTCCTGGGTAATGCCAAGGGCAGTGGACTCTTAGCGGGTGTAAGACACTTACCCCATAAGCATCCACAATGAGCTGGAGAACATTGCTGGAATCAGTAGACAGAACCCCCACTGTGGTCCCTGGGATGAGCTCACTATAGTTCTAGAAAAGAAGACAAAGATGTCTAGGAACGACTGATAAAGGTGGTGATCTCCAAAAGCCCTCCCCAGATAGATGGAGGGTCTTGAAAAGAAAATGGAGGGAGGGATGGGATATTTTACTTATCACTGCCAGGAATATATCTAGCAGTTTTTCAGCCCTGAGAAAAATTACAGGGAACCTCTCACACCGCTCTTCCCACTAAATGACTCCCTTCCACCTCTGCAAACATCAATACACCCATCCTTCTAGGTTCAAGGTTGGAGGAGAGAGGTTCACCAAAAGTAATCATTAGTTCCTAAGTCTTTCCTGATTGGGGACCATGGCCAAAGGTAGTCTGGGTTGGTTCCCTGTAGGTCTACCCATCACAGTCCCCACTCCCACTCCAGGAAGCCCCAAAGGTATAATCACCTGGTAGAGATTGACTACACTTTCAGTCACTGCAAAGATCAAATTGATGTTTTTCTGAGATAGCTTCTCAGTCATCAGCCCCAAGGAGGGATAATCCTATAAAAAGGGAGGATGTGGGGATCAGTTAAGAAGTCTATTCACATATATCCCTGGATTCTAAACCTTAGGACTTGGTTGATTGGGGCCATGGCCCAGACAGTAGTGGGGCTTTAACTTTTTCACTCCATGACAATGAGAAGCAAACACAAACTCAGGTGTGAACTCAGGATAGATGAAGAGATACGGGCTTGTAGTATCAAAACTAAACACCTCTTTCTTCCTACTCAGATGTGAAGCATCCACACCAAGGAGCAGCTTCCTGGACAAGGTACTGCCAGGCCTCGTTGTTTTGACGCTTACTCCTGCTTTGTGGCTCCTGACAAATGCCTTGGCTTGGTGCTAACAGTACTCTGCCGTGTGATCTCAACTTTCCTTTCCGGTCATCATGCAACCTCTCTCCCCCTTTCACTCACCACTGATCTGGAACCCTGTCTTTCTCCCACCTGAAGTGGACTTCTTTTTGTTACTCCTCCTTCCTTAGGATCCAGCTCAGGTCTCACCTTTTCCAGGAGGCCTTCCTTGACCACCCCAATTCACAATGAGCTTTCTTCTTTTGAATACCTAAAGCCTTTATCAAATGTTTCACTTAGTTAGCATTAATCATGAACCTTCTGTTATTGGTACCATATCTTCTTGATTAAACCAAAAACTCTTTAAGAGCAGGGCATTATATAGTCTTGTTAACATTTTCCAACCCCAGTAAGGGCATGCCTAGTGTGTGTGTGTTCAGTCGCTTCAGTTGTGTCTAATTCTTTGCCACCCCATGGACTGTAGCCCGCCAGGCTCCTCCATCCACGGAATTCTCCAGGCAAGAATACTGGAGTGGGTTGCCATACTCTCCTCCAAGGGATCTTCCCAATCCAGGGATCAAATCCACGTCTCCTGCATCTCCTGCATTGCAGGCGGGTTCTTTACCACTGAGATACTGGGGAAGCCCCAAGGCCTTGCATAGACTAGGTGTCAGTCATTATAGACTCACTCATTGCTTGGTAGTGCTCAACCTGCATATGGCTGATACCAAAAACTCAAGCCAAAAAGGCAGTGCTGACGAATTATGAACACATCTCTGGAATCCTAGACCTTTCAGGGAGCTCATGAGATTGTGAAACTCAGGTTCCTGCCCTTACACAGGTGTACATTTAAGCCAGGTACCTAGATAGAGTAATTGCTACATTGTCTTTAAGAAATGAAGAGTTCACATCTCCCCCTATATTCTCAGAGTATCAGTATTCTGCAGGACTGTACATTTTCTTTATGGTTTACTGCAATTTCTCTTGTTTCCATGTAAATTCCTTTCCTTTGTTTTACCTTCTGTGGACATAGAAAACAACTTCTAAGAAGTCTTCTCAAACAGAGCAGTGGTTACCAGAGCGGAAGGGGTGGAGGAGGATGAAATGGGTGAAGAGGATCAACTGTATGGTGACAGATGGAAACTAAATTTGGGGTGGTAAGGAGTCAGACACGACTGAGAGACTGAACTGAACTGAACTGAGCATGGTGAAGTGTATGCAGAAGTAGAAAGATACTGATGTACATCATGAAACATATAATGTTATAAACCAACGTTATCTCAAAAAAAATAATAATTTTTTTTAAAAAATCTTCTTGGGACTTCCCTGATGGTTCAGTGGCTAAGACTCCAGGCTCTCCATGCAGGGGCCCTGGGTCCAATCCCTGGTCAGGGAACTAAGATCCCACACGCTGCAACTAAGAGTTCATATGCCACAATGAAAATCAAAGATCTAAGTGCTGCAACTAAGACCCAACACAGCCAAATAAATAAATAAAATATCTTTGAGGGTTTTTGATATTAAAAAATAATAATAAATTTTTTTTAGTTTTTAACTTTAAAAAGTCTTCTCATATATCAGCTAAACCATCCTTTAGCCCTTGTATTCCAGCTAAATGACTCTGAGTCCTTTATCCTTTCCTCACAGGACTGGCTCGCCATGGTTGGCCAGTCTTTGTCTCTTTCTCCTCTGTCTTCTTCCAGTAACCACAGAGAGCATGATGCTTCAAGAAGGGGCTAATCTGTACACAATGCCAGGGTGGTCCTGCTTTCTAGCTGAACATGTAAAAGTCCTCTGGGTCCATTCTGGATGCCATGAGGCTGCAGCTGGTACTGGAGGCAGTGGGGGTAGCAGTAACACTGACCCCAGCCAGGACCATCTCTAATGGTTGTGCAGGTTGTACCCTGGATGAAGACAGGCTGCAAAGAGCCCTGTGTCTTGCCCAGAGGAAGGCCTGTCATTTCATATTCACACAAAGACTCTGCCTGAGTTAGGGCAGTCCTAGCCATAGTGAATAGGAACCATAAGTAGAAAAAAGAATCTCACCATGGTAGTGGAGGCAGAATAATGGTTGTCATTGCCCACATGACACTGCCCATCATTGGGCTGGACGATGCCTGCCAGCCTTCCATCCAGCGCTATATGGGTCTTGGCATCAGTGGTAAACACCAGCAAGTGGGAGGCATCATTCCTCCAGCCAATCTTCTCCTGTTTAAAAAAAAAAAAAAGTGAAAGACAGCAACTTTAGGTATGTCACTGTACAAAACAAAGACCCAAGGAGTTCCCAATCTGAAGGGCTAGACATGGGCTGGAGAATGGCCTCAGTCCCAGTCCTTGGAACACAAGCTGGAGCTTTCCAACTCAGCAGTTTCTGTTCTCTTAGAAAAACAGTCTCAGAGCTCACTAGTTCAAGGAGCTGAAAGACACCTACTTCATCTCCAAATAGAACTTCTTCAATGAGAATCACACAGCCCATCCAGAAACCCACCTGCATCTGCAGAGCTGGGCTGGGCTAGAAGAAATCTTGCCTGAACATCTGCCCGTTTTGCTGAGGTTAAGTGAACCCAGCCTGGACTCAGATACACTTCCAGAGAAGGTGGGGAGATGCTCTTCCCAGTAAGCATCTGGGTCCCCTAAGGTTCAAAAAAATATCAGCTCTAGCCAGGGAGCAAATACAAGCAGAGGTTGTTTATCAGCAGCAACATGTTGCTCATACTGTACAAGCTCTGCTTAGTTCCTATCTTGTATTTCATCCAGAAATCCCCACCGTTGAACCACTTCCTCCCCATTTTGATCTGCACCAACCACACCTGGCACTCCACACCCTCCAAACTCACATCACAGACGGTAGCCTGCATGATGGCATCAAAACCACCCTCTGGGGCATCTCGGTTCCGTGACACACTCTGCTTCTTCACCTCCTCATTGAAGCGGGTCACCTGGTCAGTTAGTGTCAGCACATGTTTGTAGCCAAACATGGGCAAACAGGTAGCCTTCATACTAGGGAGGGAAGGAGATGATTTAAACAGACATCTGACAGAAAAGATGGCAGGGAGGGGGCCTTCCCTGACAGTCCAGTGCTTCCAATACAGGGAATGCAGGTTCGATCCCTGGTCAGGGAACTAAGGGATCCCACATGCCATGCAGTATAGCCAGGGACAGGGGTGGAGAAAAGACTACCTGGGGAATGGGAGGGAGAAGAGGGAGCGAGATGTGGAAAGTGGGATACCCAGTCCAGTGCTATGAAGCTAGAATCATCCAGAGAGTTTAGACTCTAAACCTTTCAAATTACCTAGGCATCACATTGAACTAACCTCCACCTAGCTCAGAGGAGAAGACTGCCAAACTGCAGACTGTCTTGATTCAAATCCCAGTTCCTTGACTTATTAGTCATGGAACCCTAGGCAAGCTTCTCTATACCTAACCTATAAAACAAATGGGGACATGATAGCTAATAAGGGTTGTTGTGAAGCCTTGCTGTTCAGTCACTCAGTTGTGTCCAACTCTTTGCAATGCCATGGACTGCAGCACACCAGGCTTCCCTGCCCACCACCAACTCCCAGAGCTTGCTCAAACTCATATCCATTGAGTCAGTGATGGCATCCAACCATCAGATCCCCTGTTGTCCCCTTCTCCTCCTGCCTTCAATCTTTCCCAGCATCACAGTCTCTTCCTATGAGTCATCTCTTTGCATCAGGTAGCCAAAGTATTGGAGCTTCAACATCAGTCCTTCCAATGAATACTCAGGACTGATTTCCTTTAGGATTGACAGGTTTGATCTCCTTGCTGTCCAAAGGACTCTCAAGTCTTCTCCAACACCACAGTTTGAAAGCATCAATTCTTCAGCACTCAGCCTTCTTTATGGACCAACTCTCACATCCATACATGACTACTGGAAAAACCATAGCTTTGATTATACAGATTTTTTTGACTCTACGGACCTTTGTTGGCAAAGTAATGTCTCTGCTTTTTAATACACTGTCTAGGTTTGTCATAGCTTTTCTTCCAAGGAGCAAGTGTCTTTTAGTTGTCAGGTTTAAGTGAGTTAACATGGGGAAGGTTCTCAGATCAGAGTGAGGCTTTGGTTGCTATTGCTAACACCTTATACTCAACACTTCTCTAAAGTAACATTAACATAACAATAAGCAAAAGTTCATCAATAACTTTATGTCTCTGAGCTATCAATAAATTGATAGATCTGTGTCAAACAGGACACAGTTTGTTTTTTTTTTTTCTGTCCCCACTCCATTGGTTTATTTCTTTAACTCACGGTTGACATCCTTACTGGGTAAACTTACAACCCACATAACTCTCAAATCTAAAAAGTAAAGCCATATCCTGACAGACTTGATAACCATTATTTTAAATTATAATTCATGAATTTGCATAGTCTCTCCACTAATTAAATAAAGAAATCATTCAGTTGTAAGCCAAAGTCTCAAAGTAGGGACACATCCATTTACGCTAGGTGGTTCAATAAATATCATTTCCACTCTTTTATATTCCTCTAGGACTTAATTCCTTGCATTTTAACTCTGTAGGACCCATCTTCTAGATAAGGAGGACAATAACAATGGAATGAGTCATTCTAAATCATCATAACTCCTCTATTTACTTATCCATAAAGTTCTCTCTCTCCGTTTGGTCTCATTTCTCTTTTATTCTCTCTTGTCTACTATTTATTTGTGACCTAGACTGGGAAGATAATGAATTTCCTTTCTAGGTCTCCAAATAGCCTTGTTTATTATTAACAACTTTGGTTGATTATTAACTATTAACACAGTAAGTGGGTCAGCCCACTTGCCAGACAGGGTGACCTTGGTAAAGAGGAGAAATAATTTGGCCAGAAGGCAGCCAACAAAGCCAACCTGAAGGTAGAAATAAGAAGCAGGACTTGGGCATATGTGGGGCAATGGGAAGAGATGCTATCCTGGCTTCTACAGGAGAGACTTACTCGTAGCAAGGGTTTCTGATAGCCTCTGGTGGAGAAATATACATGTATGGTGACACGGGCTTGTCCACAAAGGCCCCGAAGCCAATCCGCAGGTTACTGGTGAGCTTACGCATCTGGGAGGCCAGCTTGGTACCCAGGTTCTGGATGTTCCGCAGGTCATCCTTCATGGAGTAAGACAAGTCCATTAAGTAGTAGATGTCCACAGGGTAATCTTCCACCTGCCGAACTTGGACGGAGAAAATCTTCGAATCATCTGTAAGACAGAAGGACATTAAGCCTTTCCTCTTCTTCCTTTAAGACTTAAGCAGATTTGGAAGTTTTTGCTGGGCTGTTTTGCTCAGTCTCTCAGTCGTGTCCGACTCTTTGCCACCCCGTGGACTGTAGCTCGCCAGGATCCTCTGCCCATGGGATTCTCCAGGCAAGAATACTGGAGTGGGTTGCCATGTCCTCCTCCAGGGGATCTTCCCAACCCAGAAATCAAACCCAGGTCTCCCACAGGCAGATTCTTTACCATCTAAGCTACCAGGGAAGCCTATGAATACTGGAGTGGGTAGCCTATCCCTTCTCCAGGGGATCTTCCTGACCCAGGAATGGAACCAGAGTCTCCTGCATTGCAGATGGATTCCTTACTAGCTGAGCTATCAGGGAAGCCTTTGGACATATTTAGGATGAAGCAAACTTTTGTTGTGTTTTGTTTTGTTTTTTGCTGTGCCATGTGGCTTATGGGATCTTAGTTCCCTGACCAGGGACTGAACCCAGGCCACCACAGTGAAAGTGACAAGTCCTAACCACTGGACCACCAGGGAGTTCCCTGAAGTAACTTCTTGAGCAAACCAAACTTGAAAGCCCTGGTTCCTCTTTCTCTCCCCTTGCGATGTTTCAATCTCTTAACTCTCCTATTTTTAACCTCTTCTTTTCCATTATAAAAGTCTTCACTGTCTCTAAATCCCCATCTGTCTAATCCCTGGGTCCCAAGGGTTTACCACCCAGGATCACAGAAGTGTTGGCAGTTACTATATTCCGAACTCTGTAAGGGGAGGAACTGTGTTCCACTCTTCTCTGAATCGCACAGTACCCAACACATGCCTTGCACATAAAACGCTCTTTCCTAAATTCTTGATTTAACTGGAAAGTCAATATATCAGTACTTCGAAAAGCCTGTCTCTTAGCCTAATCCTTACCCCTCTGAAGGTCTCCTGCCCCTATTTTCTCTGTCCCTATACATGGCCTTGCCTCAATCTCACATGGAAAAGGGTCTTATAAACTGCTTCCTCATCTTATATATCATTTGAGCCCCAAGAGAAAGCTATGTACTGGGTAAAACAGACATTGAGGAAAACAAGAAACAGACATTTTTATGGCAATCCACTCCACTACTCTTGCCTGGAAAATCCATGGACACAGGAGCCTGGTGGGCTACATGGGGTCACAAAGAGTGGGATGCGACCTAGCGACTAAGCATCACAATGTTAGCAGGGTTAAATAACTTTCCCAAGGTCAAATAGCTAATCTATGGAAGAGTCAAGATTTAAATTCCAGTCTTCGGACTCCAGGTCCCCAAGCCTTCCATTTTCTTCCATTCTCCTGCTCACACCTCCCCCCCACATCCTTCTCTTCCCACCACAATTTCCTCGTGAGCCACGTCCACAGGCTCCCTACCTGGCCGTAGGCGGAGGGCAATCCTCTGAGGACTGACTTGGGTAATCTGGGAGCTGTCTCCAGTGCCCTTGTCACTGAGGGGCCTGGCCTCCAGGATTCTGGCCTCACTGATCGGGAACTCGATGGACTCTGGTGCGCAGTTATCCTTCAGCAGGTTCTCCTTCAGGTTACAGCGGGGTGAGCCTGGAGGCAGCGCCTGTAAGACAGAGGTCCAGGGGCAAGTCCTGTGATCAAACCAATGGTGGCTCTCTGCTTCCTGTAGTTTCTGCCACCTCCCAACCGCCTAGAGCTTACCCAGCACTTTGGAGCTAAACCAACATCAATGAACGCATGTGGTCCTTCCTAAGACAGTACCTAGGCCTGTTGTACAGAATAGGGAAATTGAGGCATCAGAAAGGTTAGGTGAGTGTCTGTTCTTGGATCGGCAGATAAGAAGAGGGGCAGTACGATAAGATGTCTATTGGGCAGTTTTTCAAACTGTAAAATGCAACCTACCTGTGGGTTGGAAAAATCAACATACTAGGTTTCAATCACCAATTAATTAAGTAAAATACAACATAATAGAATGGCTTCCCAGGTGGCTCAGTGGTAAAGAAT
Organism: Neotragus pygmaeus; assembly: GCA_006410875.1. Lineage (NCBI taxonomy): Eukaryota > Metazoa > Chordata > Mammalia > Artiodactyla > Bovidae > Neotragus > Neotragus pygmaeus. Next base: position 608,557 of record SJYV01013097.1, on the reverse strand, counting down.
CTGCCTGCAATACAGGAGTTTGATCACTGGGTCAGGAAGATCTCCTGGAGAATGAAACAGTGACCCACTCCAGCGTTCTTGCTGGGAAATCCCATGGATAGAGGAGCCTGGTGGGCTACAGTCCACTGTGTCCCAAAAGAGTCAGAAACAACTTAGCAACTAAGCAACAACAACATAATAGAATAGAAAGTATCAAAGTATATAAGTAGTAAAAGTAAATATTATTTTGTGAAATGCTTATATATTGGGAAATGGGGTATAAATTGTATGATAAATATGGTATACATATACTGTGGAATGTTACTCAGGCATAAAAAGAAATAAAATTGGGTCATTTGTAGGGATATGGATGGACCTAGAGCCTGTCATGCAGAGTGAAGTAAGAGAAAAACAAATACCATATATCAATGCATATATGTAGAATCTAGAAAGATGGTACAGATGAACCAATTTCCAGGACAGGAATAGAGATGCAAAATAGAGAACAGACACGCTGACACAGTTGGGGGAGCAGAGGGTGGGACAAGCTGGGAGAGCAGGATTGACATACACACTACCCTGTATCAGATAGCGAGTAGGAACCCATAAAGCACAGGAAGCTCAACTCAGCGCTCTGCAGTGAGGGGTGGTGGGAGGTAGGCCAAGAGAGAAGGGATATATGTATATACATAACTGATTCACTTCGTTGTACAGCAAAAACTAACACAACATTGTAAAGCAATTACACTCCAATAAAAAAGAAAGAAAGGAAGATGATGTACTTTCTGTGAGTCAGGGTCCAAACAGTTTGGAAGCCACTGTGTTAAGACACTGCTGGGGTATGAGACCCAGGAGAGCAGGGATTATGTGTATCTCCTTTCCCCTCTGTTCCCAGCACCCAATCTGAGGCTGGCCACCGAGGTGATGGGGGAGCATCCAGGGAGAGGACAGAGAGTAGGAGCCAAGAGCACAGATGGGCTGAGACCGCAGCTCAGCATTGCCTCTTACTAGCTAGTTTCTAGGGCGAGTGACCTAAACTCTCCAGGCCTTGCTTCGTCATATTCACAAGGATGTTCCACAGGACAACGATATAAGGCAGTACCTGTAAAACACAGGGTATGGTGCCTGCCATAGGGTAAATGCGTGATGAATGTTAGCTATTACGTAAGACGTTCTATAAACAGTTCCTGGATAAACTAATTATGAATAAACTTCGCAAGCTTGGGCAAATCCCATGATTTCAGGCCACTAACCCAAGCCTGTTCTATCACTTTCAGCTTCCTCCCTCATGCTGGCCAAAGGGCAGGCTGAGCACCCTTCCAAACACCCTGGAACGCGTCTCACCACCCTCTGGAGCTCTGTGTGTGTTTCCACCCAAGCACTGAACAGGGTGACACGCTGTGTCAGAAAAGACACTAGAAATCAGTAAATGGGTTCAATCCTAGGTCTGCCACTGACCAGCCACGTGACCTCAGACAGTCATTTCACTCCACTGAGTCTGTTTCCTCTCCCATTCACCCTTGTCAGAGGGCTTGGATGACATGATGCTTTCGGCCTCTTCCTCTTCTGACATTCAGCAAACCTAGCCAGCACTGTGTGGACATAAGCCCATGAGGGCTTCTTGCCAGCCTTGTGGGGGGACTGCCTGGAAAGCTAGAAGACCTCTCCTGAGACCTATTTCACAACATCTAGGCCTTCAGTCCAACAAACCCCCACACCCCCACCCACCCTCTCTCACAACCACTTTCAGAAGGCAGCTGAATAACCCTACCGACATCCCAGAACAACTCGTGTTAACATTTACAGAGTACGTACTGCATGTCATTAACCTCTTAAAATGAGTGAAACCTGACCTCTTTCACACGGAACCAAGATACCACCAAGCTCACCCTCAGCCTCCGCCTCTGGGGCTGAGGCCCTTGTCCCGAGGCTGTCCAGGGCTGGGTGCACACTCATGAGTGGAGGGACGTCCTCTAAGCCAGACCGTGGTCTCTGCAGAAGAAACACTAGCCTTGCTTCTCGACGGTCTTCACTGTGCATTTTAAAGTCACAACCACACAACACAAACTCTTTGACCTGTAGCTTTCCTGGTGGTGCAGACAGTAAAGAATCTGCCAGCAGTGCGGGAGACCTGGGTTCAATCCCGGGGTCAGGAAGATCCCCTGGAGAAGGAAATGGTGACCCCCTCCAGTGTTCTTGCCTGGAGAATCCCATGGACAGCCAGGTACAGTCCATGGGGTCGCAAAGAGTCGGACATAATTCAGTGACTAACACACGCGCACACACGATGCATGTCAGGCACTGTAAGAAGCACTGTACGTGGAATATTGCAGCCCTTCTGATTACAGTTCTATAATGCTGGAACTATTGCTTTTTTACAAATTACAAACCTGAGGCTTGGAGGTTTCACAAATGAGGAACCCAATCTTAATGTGTAAGAAATCAAAGGTTTGGAGAAAATAGGTGATTTTCCCAGAGTTGCAGAGCTCAGAAGGGGCAGAGCTGAGATGCTGACTAGATGGCCTGACTGTGATTAATCTGATAAAATGGTAAGTTGTATTACATTCCATGTAGAGTGGGAATCAAGGCAGAGAATCANCCTAAACACCAGTCCTGGGTGTTCATTGGAAGGACTGACGTTGAAGTTAAAACTCCAATACTTTGGCCACCTGATGCGGAGAGCTGACTCATTTGAAAAGACCCTGATGCTGGGAAAGATTGAGGGCAGGAGGAGAAGGGGACGACAAAGGATGAGATGGTTAGATGGCTTCACCAACTCAATGGACATGAGTCTGAGTGAATTCCGGGAGTTGGTGATGGATAGGGAGGCCTGGTGTGCTGAGGTTCGTGGGGTCACAAAGAGTCGGACATGAATGAGTGACTGAACTGAACTGCACTCTCCTGCCCAGCCCTCCTCTAATAGGCAGAAGGGCTTCCCCGCATGGATGGGACCATGAACAACACCCACAGTCCTAAAGACTGAATTTCTGCATCCCCCCAGAATTCATACACTAAGTCCTTACCGTCAACGTGATGGTATTAGGAGGTGGGGGCTTGAGACATGATAGATCATGAGGGGGAGCCCTCATGAAAGGTACTGTGCCCTTATAAAAGAGGCCCCAGAGTGCTCCCTGGAGGACTTCCCAGGCGGTCCAGTGGTTAAGACTCCACCTTCCAAACCAGGGGGTGCAGGTTTGATCCCTGTTCAGGAAACTAAGATCCCACATGCTGAGAGGTATGGCCAAAACTTGAAGAAAAAAAAAAAAAGAGTTCCCTGTCCCCTTTTGCCATTTGAGGACATAGTGAGGAGATGCTGAATTTGCTGATACCGCAATCTCAGACTTTCTGGCCTTCAGAATAGTCAGAAATAAATGTTCATTGTTAAGCCACTGTGGCTATGGCACTTTTGTTACAGCAGCCTGAACAGACTAAGACAAATGGCACAAGCACCAACCTGACCCAGGCAAAACACGGAAAGTGCTTCCTTCTTACTCTCTCGGTTTCACGGGTAAGAGGTAGAGAAACGGCATCAGCAACGGGAAACAGCACATGAGACTTAACCTTCCTGGTTCAAAAGATCCTAACAGGACATCTCAGCTCCTCCAAGTCTCAGAGAGATGAAAATCCTGTCCCGCTCCCCTAGCTCAGCCGGGGACAGAATGGCAGAGAGGAGAACTCATGAGCGTTTAGCGTTTTTGTGTTTTAATTCTTCCTGCTCCTGCCTGTCTCTCCCAACCCTTCTCTCTCAGGAAGCAGTCTCTTTCTTGCTCTCAAAACTCCCTACTGTACTTCTGATTCCAGCTGCCCACAAAGCCCCAGGCAGAAAACCTTCCAAAAAAGGCAATGACTGGATGGACCAAGATGCCCTGTTGCTGATCCTCTCCAGGAGTAAGACAGATGCTGAGAGAGACGGGGGGAAGGGAGAGCCCAGGAAACAATGAGAAGAGTAAAACTGTCGGGTATCTTCAAGCTGCATCATAAAGGGAGAGAATGTTTTGGAGGGGGTTTCCTGACCCCCATTTTCTAACAAGGCAGTGTTTAGTAGAAGAAAGTTTGAAGTACTAAGCCTTGCTGACAGTGCTTATGGTTTGTTATGAATTTCCTTAGAAATCTAAACAGTAAGAAACAAAAACCGTCTCCTCCCCTCCCTCCGTGGTCGCTGACATCAGAGGTCAAGAACCTAACAGGGCTGCTCCTTGGCCACCCTCTCCCTGAGAGCTTGCTATCCCAGAAGCACACCAAGGCAGTGACCTCAACACACTTGGGCTCCATTCCCCGTCCTAATAACCTATGCTGAGCAGATAGAAGGCATGCGTGCAGGTGACTCAGAGAGAAAGCTGGAAGGAGGCGGAGAGGAGTGGTCAAGTTCCAGGGCCTAGTGAAACCAGATGTTACACAAAAAGGGAAAAAATAACCCAGACCCAGGGAAAGGGTTGGAGCACAGAGGTGGGAGGCTCCAGCCCACGTTCTGTATGAGCTGAATTCCCACCCTCTCCTGGGAGAATGACACATGCTGTTAGTCCCATTCTCCATTAATCCCATTTTAGAAACTGGGGAAGCACAGTGTGAATAGTCATTATTCGACTTATTTCACAGGGCTGGTCAAGGGATAAAATAAAACTGTGAACAGGAAACGCTTTCAAGATGTAAAAATCTCAATCTAAGTCCTATATACTCAAGTCCTTTTGTTCTGATATAAACAAGGGCTTTCCAGGTGATGCTAGCAGTAAAGAACCGGCCTGCCAATGCAGGAGATAGAAGAGACTTGGGTTCAATCCATAGGTCAGGAAGATCCCCTAGAGGAGGGCCTGGCAACCCACTTCAGTATTCTTGCCTAAAGAATCATTTGGACTGAAGAGCCTAGCAGGCTACAGTCCATAGGGTTGCACAGTTCAATTCAGTTCAGTCGCTCAGTCATGTCCGACTCTTTGTGACCCCATGGACTGCAGCACATCTGGCTTCCCTGTCCATCACTAACTCCTGGAGCTTGCTCAAACTCATGACCGTCGAGTTGGTGATACCATCCAACCATGTCATCCTCTGTTGTCCCCTTCTCTCCCTGCCTTCAATCTTTCCCAGCATCAGGGTCTTTTCCAATAAATCATTTCTTCCCATCAGGTGGCCAAAATGTTGGAGCTTCAGCTTCACCATCAGTCCACAGAGTTGGGCACAACTCAAGCAACTTAACACACAGAAACAATAAGTTCAAAGAGGTAACTCTTTTCTATTGTTGCCATTTTAACTACTTTTTTTTTTTCCCCTCCAGGGGAAAGCATGAACGCAGTCCCCCACTACCACAAATTATACAGTTGAGTTTCCCACATTTGGGGAAATCGCAGGGGTCAGCACATCCGGAGTGCAAAGGATAAGCCTCGCCCTGGGAAAACCACCTTCATGATCATGGTATCTCCCCTGCCAGGTAAGTATTAACTACTATTTTTTAAAATATTTATTGATTTGGCTGTGCAGAGTCAGAGTTGCAATAAATGGGATCTCCAAACTTCTTTCCGGAATGTGAGATCTATAGTTGCAGCATGTGGGATCTAGTTTCCTGACCAAGGATCAAACCCGGGCCCCCTGCATTGGTAGCGTGTTATCTTAGCCACTAGACCACCAGGAAAATCCCCACTACTACTGTTACTGTATACTTTTTTCTTGGAGGACAAGGAACAGTATATCATGTGACTTTCCCCTCTCCCAGAGAGCTAACTGCTGCTGCTGCTGCTAAGTCGCTTCAGTTATCTACGACTCTGTGTGACTCCATAGATGGCAGCCCACCAGGCTCCCCCATCCCTGAGCCATTTCTTTCTCCAATGCATGAAAGTGAAAAGTCAAAGTGAAGTTGTTCAGTATGTCCGACTCTTAGCGATCTCATGAACTGCAGCCTACCAGGCTCCTCTGTCCATGGGATTTTCCAGCCAAGAGTGCTGGAGTGGGGTGCCATTGCCTTCTCTGAGAGAGCTAACAAATGCCTCCAAATAAATTAACAATAACTAACAATAATAGATTGTTCTCTCGATTGACATCTGATGAGGACAAGAAATTGAACATACAGAGAGAGGTATGGAGAGAACAGAAAGAAGTGAAAAAGGAAAGCATTTTAGTTTATTGTTATTGATATTCAATAACAACCCATTCTAATGCAACAGGTTCAGGGTTCATCCTGGACATCCTTATATTTAACAAGCACCCAAGTTGATTCTTACCAGCAGGCAAGTTTGGAAGGTTCTAATTCCCTACATGATGCCACCAAGACCAAGACCACAAGCTGAATCTCAGTGTGAGGCCAACTTCCACAGCATACCACCCCAGCCCATATCAGCATCCAGCCCCCCAAGAACACACCCTATGCAGATGGGCTGAAAAGTCTGCACTCATCCACATTGGCTATGTTTTCCTAAGACCCAGCCAAGCGCTTGCTATCCACACCCAGAGCTGCTGTCCGGCAGGACCAGGGAAAGCTCAGCCCAACCAGTTGTTTTTGCAGGCACTGCCAACCCTGCCTATAACAGCCAAGGTAGGAGAAGCAGAAGCTGAAGGTTTTCCAGGGTCGATTATTCAACAAATCATAGGCAAAATGGCCCAGACGGTTCATTTTAGTTTTTAAAATCAACAGCCAAGACACTTTCAGCAGTTACACTTGGTCAGTGCAGGGGAAGCCCTCGGGGAAAAAAATAAAAATGGCAGTCATGTTCAAGTTACAGGCCGGGATTCCATTCTCGCTGGTTGACAAACGTTGCCCCATGCTGGCCTCCTCTGCTATCCTGCCTCCCCTCCTCCTTCCTCGAGAGATAGTTGTAGTCATTCACTAAGCCCTATGACCTCCACACCACACCCCACCCCCAGCTTTCCCAGGACGCTGATGAAGGCCAAAAGGGTGCTTCACCAACTTCCTGTCTCCGCCTTCTGTTCCCTAGGTCCTGTCTCCATTGATTCAATCCGGAGCAATAAATCTGACTTTGTCACTCAAAACAAACAAACAAACACTTTTCTGTTTAAATTCCATCCTCCCAGAAAATATCTTTTTGGACCATCTACCTCCTCTCATTAGATTTCTTTGGTCCCAGAAATACACCCCAAGAGGAACAGTGGTAAAGAATCCACCTGCCAATGCAGGAGACACAAGAGACACAGGTTCGATCCCTGGGTGGGGAAGATCACCTGGAATAAGAAATGGCAACCCACTCCAGTACCCTTGCCTGGAAAATCCCATGGATAGAGAAGCTTGGCGGGCTACAGTCCATAGGATCACAAAGAATCAGACATGACTGGGCACGCACGCACTCATGCACACACACACCTCTTCTCTTTGATTCCACACCCCCATCCCTAGGCTTGTCCTATGTTAAGCTTTGATCCTATCCTGTACCTTTCTTCCCCTCTTTCTTTCCTCCTCCCACCTCAGATTGGACAAAATTCACCATGGCCACCATTAAATATTCTACATTTTTCTCTACAATCTGGTCATATGACCTAAGGGCTTTGTCAGGTAGGTGCTCAGCATATCTATTACCTGGTTTGTCCCTATGCCAATCAAGAGAGGTGACAGACATTCCAAGAATGGTTTTCTTTTCCCCCAGATTCCTCTGAACCACAGTTTCTTCCTTTTGTCTTGCTTTGGGTTGCAAAGGGAGGAAGGCAGAGGGAGGAGCATCCTTTGAGCAATCCTAGGGCTTCTCCCCTGACTACCCTTCTGCTCCAGCCAGCTAGATGCCCTCCAATCCAGCACCCTGCCCATCCGGCTCTCCCTTCTTCAAGGATTCAGCTGCAGAATTCCAATTTCCTTGTAAAAGAAGCTTAATAATATGATGATGATCAAGGGAAGAAGGATATGGCAAATGAGAAGGGAGAGGCCACATCACACTTGAGGGGCCAGTTCAGCCCAGAGGGGTGGAGAACCCGCGGGGGTGGAGGGGAAGGACTCCCTCAATGCCCCACCCCCAACCCCCAGCCTCAGGGAGCGTTTCATTTGCTAAATGAAGTCAGTGTGGCCCAGATGTTGGGCAGCTGCCTCTGGAAGCCGTTCTCGTGCTGAACTGCACAGAGGCCAAGGCATTGTGTTGGGCTGGCCTCGGCCGTCCCGGCCTCCCTCTCGTTGATAAACACGGCCTCGCAGCTCCCACTCCCCCTCCCCTCACCAGCCTGCCAGGGAGGTTGCCTTTTTAGGAAACTCAGCAGATGGGGGAGAGCAACCGGACAAAGAGAACCAGGGTTCAGTTTAGAGTACTTCACAGAGCCAGGGAGCGCGGGGACAGGCTGTCCTGACAGAGGGCACCTCAGGCGGCTGACACCCACCCAGGCCAGGAGTTCAGGTAACCACCTGCCGGGGACGAGGCCCATGACTCAGCCTCACACTCTGTAATCACTGGACCCTCTCCAGCCACACTCACGCCCAGCCTTGCCAGCTCCAAATTCCCATCCTAGCCACAAACACAACCATCCCCTCAGACACACTCATTCCCCAGGGCCCCAGACACAACAAATCTAGACACAGCTAACCCTTTCCTGTCACCCTCCCGGCCTCACCAAATTGGCCCAGCTCCTTCTCTCATAAACACCTTCCCAAGGGAAGGAAGGAAGGAGAGAGAGAGGAGACGGTAAAGCCACGGGGCCCAACTGTCAGACAGGAAAGGGGGAGAAAAGGCCCTCTGACTAAGCAACCCCACATGACATGCAAGTGCAAAATCCATCTGTCATTTGCCTTTTAAAAATTCTAGAATGTTCATAAGCCAGCATCCACTCTGTACCTATAACCCCCTTGTGCCTCCCTTTTTGTGACCTGAGGCCCAGCCTCCCAGGGGTGTTGTACCCCAACTAAAACAAGCAAAGTGGTAAAAAGGCCACAGGAGAGGCCAAGAGGTCCAGCCTACTTGCCTAAGGCCAGGGCCACGCAACACACTCTGGATGGCATTCCCAGCAATAGTGCATGACAGCTCCCTTCAACATCCATCCCTGGGAAGGCTTCTCCCTAGTGTTGCTCAGAAGGGACAAGGGTTTGTATACTTAGGAGGGAAGAGATAGACCCATGGGTCTGTTTCTACACAAAGGCAGCTAAGTCTGGAAAAGAAATAAAGTCAGATATCTGCTGCTTACCTCATCTGAGCACCAGGCACACATAGGACTCACAGCCAGACATTGCTGGCAGGAGCTCACACCTCGTGTGGCACAGATGTTGGGCCCTGCAACAGAAAGACAGAGGTTTTAGCATCCAATTTCGCTTGACACAGTAACTGGCCTGCCTTATCCTTGCCCAGCTTTCCCAAATGCCCAAGTTTACAGCTCTTAGATGCACACAAATACACCTTCACCAGCCCATAGACGCTTACCCAACATAGACAGTTTGGGGAAAGAGAAGGAGAATGAGGAAAGTCAAGAGAAACTCATCACTGCTCTTAACTGATGAGGCCACGGGGATGGCAAGTGAGGAGCAAGTGTCAGATCATAACTGTTGGAAAGGCTTTCATTGGGACTTCCCTGGTGGTTCAGTGGTTAAGAATCTGCCTTCCAATGCAAGGGGTAATGGGTTTGATCCCTGGTAAGGGAACTAAGATCTCACATGCCACAGGGCAACTAAGCCCACACACCACAACTTCTGAGCCCAAGCCCTCTAGAGCCTGCATACCACAGCTAGACGGAAGCCAGCACACCACAATAAAAGGTCTCATGGTGCCACAGCTAAGACTGGATGCAGCCAAATAAATAAATATTAAAACACACATACACACTCAAATTAGATTTAATAAAGAAAGGCTTTAACAACTGATTTAACAACTACATTGTACAAATAAAAATCTGAGGTCCAGCGCCATGGTAATTACTTTAATGATGTATTCATAGCCACTACACAGGGAATTCAGAGCCTGGATGAACTAATATTAACACACAGCCTAAATATGGGGGTAGGGGGTAACAGCCACGGCAGTGTCCAACTGGACCATGAGGGGAAAGCAAATCTTCTGAAATCTCAAGCTTCCCAATACATATATCTTGGGATGAAAGCATAGAATGCTTTAGGGAGAACTAAAGAAATACTAGAAAAAGTTGACTGATATAAGCTGGAAGAACATGGAATTTTGGAGTTAGAAAGCCTGTATTTGAATTCTGAATGCTTTGCTAACCTCCGTCAACCTGGTGAACCTCTACAAAGCTGATAATAATATCTATCTCACAGGATTTGTGCAAGGTATTCAGTGAGGCAAAGGAGAAGCACTGGGTACACTACAAAATGCCATTCAAAATGACACTGTAAAGGTTAAAGCTCCTTGCTCAGGACTATTGACATAGAAAGTACAAGAGATGGGTCGAACCTTTCTGGAACACCAGAAGAGAACCTAACATTCTTTTTTTGAAGAAATCTCTGATTTTAATCATAGAGACCTTGACTTTTTGTCACTACATTTGCAGTGTCTAGAGAGCAATAGATGTTCAATAAATTGCTACTGGATTCCAATAACATGGAAGGGTAAAGACCCCTCAAGTCTGATTATATCAGAATTTTGAGAACTGGTTCCAAATTATCTCAGTTCAGTTGAAGACTGTGAAAGTCTTCAAACTGTCAAAGAGTGCAGAAAAAGTTGAGGGAGGAATAGAGACAACCAGAGGGATGAAAAGCATTCCATAAGAAGTCCAGCCAGGAAGTAAACCACAGACATTCACCTGGACAGAAGCCCCCATCCTCCAGGTACCCCACAGCTTAGCCTTCCTGGCCTCAGTCAGGTAAACCTCTTCCTCCAGGGCTCCCAGGAAGGCCTCTTCCAGTACATTCAACCCTCCACATCCATGGGTTCTGCATCCGCAGATTCAAACAACCAAGGGTCAAAATATATACAGGAAAAAAAAAATCCAGAAAGTGCCAACAAGCAAAACTTGAATTTGCCATGTGGCAGCAACTATTTATCTACATTGGATTTACAACTATTTACATAGTATTCACATTGCAAGGAACGTAGGATGATTTATAAAATACAATAGTATGTGTGTTATACGCCAGCACTAAACTATTTTTATAAGGGATTTAAGCATCCTCAGATTTTGGTGGTCAAGGGAGACTGGAATAAATGCCCTGCAGATCCCAAGGAACAATTGTGCAAAGAATAGAATGAGGGAGACTCCCTTCCTGTGTGTGTGTGCTAAATCGCTTCAGTCATGTCTGACTCTGTGTGACCCCATGGACTGTAGCCCTCCAGGCTCCTATGTCCATGGGATTCTCCAGACAAGAATACTGGAGTGGGTTGCCATGCCCTCCTGATTCCTGACCCAGGGATCAAACCCAAATCTCTTATGTCTCCTGCACTGGCAGGTGGGTTCTTTACCACTAGCGCCACCTGGGAAGCCCAGACCCTTTCCTGATATGACTCAATTATCCTGACAATTCCTTTATCCAATTTTCTGAATTGATCCCTTGTCCTTAGCTGGCAAGACCAGCGAATATATTTGAGGGAAAATCGTCCTCATCATTGGGATGTTTCCCCAGTGTTCCTTGAACTTCTTACAGAGCTGGGTATCTCAGATCACTTTATAATACTATGACTGAACTCCCTTTCAACATCTGGGGGGAGCAGGGGGGACAGAAAATGTGCACGTACACACGTACACACATACACACACAATATTGTTAAAAGAAATGATCCAAAATGTGGAAATATGCAAAGGGAGTACTGGGTGACTTTTTAAGGTAATGCAAGGGGTTGACCAGTAGCCTCACCATGCTAAGGGATTATATAATTTCAGGGATGTGTATCTTTGTTTGACCTCTGTTGATTAGGATATATTATAGTCCTAAAAGAGCAGAGGTTGGCCTGTAGAAAATGAATAACAATGGATATAATCCTTGAAGAGAATGATGTATATGATTCTTATCCAACAGCAATGCAAATTATTTCTGTCTAGTAGCAAAGATAACCACCAGAGGTTAAGGTTTATTGCTTTGTAGAACATTAACCAATCTTGAATCTATTGGGCAACTGATTTCAGCATTCCATTGACTGACTGTAACTCCCTTCCTTGAATTCTCTTTTAAACTAGTCAACATCTTACTGGTTCTCTCATTAAGTTGAATGAAATCTTTGACACGTGTTCATTTTATTGGACTTCCCTGGTGGCTCAGATAGTAAAAAAAAAATCTGCCTGCAATGTGGGAGACCTGGATTCTATCCCTGGTCAGGAAGATCCCCTGGAGAAGGGGTAACCCACTGCAGTATTCTTGTCTGGAGAATTTCATGGATAGAGGAACCTGGTGGGCTACAGTTCATAGGGTCACAAAGAATCAGATACAACTGAGCAGATTTCACTTTCACTTCATTTTATAGTTGTATGAGAATCATGCTTTTAACTCTAAAAATTACACTGCAACAGTATCCAGCTCAGGACAGAATGACCTAACAGAAAAGGCATACACACAATCAGTACATTGTGGTTCTGAGTCACCCACTAACAACATGGTCTTGGGTGAGTCATTTAATGGGGCTTCCTAGGTGTCTCACTGGTAAAAGAATCTACCTGCCAATGCAGGAGATGCAGGATAAGTGTGTTTCATCCCTGGGTCAGGTAGATCCCCTGGAGTAGGAAATGGCAACCCACTCCAGCATCCTTGCTTGGAGAATCCCATGGACAGAGGAGCCTGGTGGGCTATAGTCCATGGGGTTACAAAGAGTCGCACATGACTGAGCACACACACATACAAACAGAGCAAACTGCAAAGTACTGGACTAGGTCAGTTTTGTTTTGTTTTTTAACCAACTGAGCTCATTTCTCCAAATTACACCTAGAATTCCAATATAAAACACACAAATGGGTTGGTACAGTTCCTCGGACAATTGAAATTTTCTTCATTCTCTGAAAAACACTAGATTATATGTGGAATCTTTGAAGTGCCTCCTGGAAGCCTCATGTATCCTCAGAGCCCTGAGTCTGTCTAACTTCAAAGGCCTTTCTCAACTCGAAAATTCTGCGTCACATGTCACTGTAAGCTCATGAGTAATCCCTATGACTCCAGCCTCTGACTGACTCCAGCCTAAGTGTGCGATAGTAAGGCTGCAAGGTGGAAATTACAGCAGTAGTTCCAGGGCTGGCCCTAAGGCACCAAGGCCATCTCTGAGTTGGGACAGCCCTCAGCCATGTACTGCCTCTAATGGGAGACAAGCAGCCAGTCTTCCCAGAGCTGCCAGAGTCAGAATGACAGAGTGTTCAGAACCCACAGTGCATCCAGGAGGCCTCTCCCTGCCAGGGCTGCCTGGCCTTCTCTTAGCTCTTTTCTCAGCCAGATGTGAACTCCTTATTGCCTTATTGGAAGAGTTCTGAGAAAAACATTGCCTGCATTATTTTATGCATCCCTTTTTGAAGTTTTCGGCATCCAGGGAAGTAATTCTGGACGTAAGTACCACGGATTTCCAGTAGGGAGATGAGGGACAAGTTAGAAGAGAGAAGACGACCGACCAAGGAGGTGTGCGCACCGTCAAATTATTTTTTTTAAACTTTTCCAGGTCTATCCATTTAGCCCTCCATTCATTCTCAAATTAGCATTTCCCATGAATCCTTGACTTGTTGCCACAAAAGAACGCCTTACCAGATGTGAAATAAACAACAGCAGGCCCCCTCCCAGTGAACGGGCGGTCCCTGACCCCAGAGAATGAGATGAGCTACCAGGGGTAGTTCTTCAGGAAGTCATGCCGGGGGAGTCATGGTTACCCAGCTCCCCTTCCCCATCCTCTGTGTAATGAATCACAGGTTGATTTCATGAGAGCAATGATTCCCCCCTCTCTCCAGAATGCCCCCCACCAAGACCTGCCACCAAGGGCAGGTTCCCTGGAACACTGGCTGAAAGCAACTGACTCATCAGAAGTCCCTGCGCCTGACTGTACTGATTCAGTGAGCTGCTGCTTTGAGGCCACCCCTCCTCTGCAAACATGTGGAAGGAGTTGAGGCCTGTTTCCAGTCATTCATAAGGCCTCTTTTCTTACCCAGTCTCAGAGGGCCAGGTTCAGCCCTGCTGGAGAATGAGGGACCTTCATTAGAACTTTGTCCCTGAAATGAATTAACAATTCTCACCATCCATTTCTTCGGACAGCTTAGCGAGAGCAAGACAACAAGGTCGGATTGGTCCCATTCCTCCCAGGATAGTTATAAGTGAAGTCACACTCTGAGCACAGCAGCTGGCAAAAACAGAAGCATCCTATAGAGGCTGTTGCTGCTATGGTTGCCATTTGTTTGTTGATTTTGTGTTGGTGTATAGCTGATTAATAACGTTGTGATAGTTTCAGGTGGACAGCAAAGGAATGCCATCATACACATGCATGTATCCATTCTCCTCCAAACTCTCCTCCCATCCAGGCTGCCACGTAACACTGAGCAGAGTTCCCTGTGATATGTAGCAGGTCCTCGTTGGTTATCTGTTTGATGCTATTGCTTTTGTTGTTGATGTTTTTATCCTGAGTCCCAAGAAGTAGAAGGCAGGTGATCAAAAATCCAGTCTAGAAGCGATGGTCAAGAAAAGAACGCCAATTAGAAAAGACAGATGAGATTAGCCAAGAATGTTGCCTGGAAAGTAGAAGTAGAAGGCTGTGGTTTGACACATCAGATCAATTCACAGAACCAGAAGAGAGACAAAGAGTGGGAAAAATAGAGGGAAAAAAAAGAGGAACAAGGAAGGGAGTTGGAACCAGTGGAAGTTATTAATGCGTCAATGAGAGCTATTTTGAGGATATGTTGTCCAATGAGACAGGATGTGAGCATTCAGGAACAGGCCACCCTCGTGAGCCCTCCGAGAGGGCTCAGTCAAAGGGAGAGGTGTTCAGTGGGCAGAAAGGACGATCCACACTGCAAACACTACAGATATCTCTCCCACTGTCTGCCAGGGAAGAGTTCTGGCCCTGCCAGTGACCTTTGACTGGTGATTTCCTAAACAGGTTCACGGGGACACTGGGTGACTCAGGAGGTGCCTGATCTTCCATTAAAGTCACCTGGCTGAGTGAGTCATCCAAGAGCAAAACATACCCTAACTGCACAGTGCATGCAACAAGTGGTTTCTCTGGAGCAAGTTGTTAAGAAAGTTTATTTTATTTTGGTTCTTTCATTACATGTAAGGGCAACTCAGTGAGTCAAGGAAGGGGAAGAAGACAGGAAAGTGGAGTTCAAGGTAACACAGTGCTCTGAACAGAAAGCTCCAATAAGCATCATCCAAAGCAGTAGGGAGTCCAAATTACCATACAGGTGCGTGTGTGCCTGCTTAGTGGATGAGTCAAGTCCAGCTCTTTGCTATCCCACGGACTGTAGCCCACCAGGCTTCTCTGTCCTTGGGATTTCCCAGGCAAGGGTACTGGAGTGGGTTGCCATTTCCTACTCCAGGGGATCTCTCTGATCCAGGCATTGAACCTGCATCTCCTGCACTGGCAGACAGATTCTTTGCCACTGAGCCACCTGGGAAGGCCAACCATACAGAAAGCATGCTGATTTCAGAGATTTTCCCTTTTTTTTTTAAGTGTTTCAGAGACAATTAAATATGGCACTTAACATCTGAAGGCATTTGTGTACAACTTGTCTTAACCAATATTAAAATGTTATAGGTTGAATTGCGTCCTCACAAAAGACATACTGAAGTCCTAATTCCCAGGACCTACGCCTATGACCTTATTTAGAAATAGGGTCTTTGCATATGTAATCAAAATGAGCTCCTGAAGGTGGACACTAATCCAATATGACTGATGTCCTCATAAGAAGAAAACATCAGGTGAAGACATAGAGAGAATACCACCATGTGAAGACAGAGGCAGAGGTTGGAGTGATATAGCTGGAAGCCAAGGAACACCAAGCGTTGCCAGCTACCACCAAAAGCTAGGAAGATACCAGGAAAGAGTCCACCCCAGTGTCTCAGAGGGAGCATGGCCCTGTTGACACCCTGATTTCGGATTTCTACCCTCTAGAGAATAAACTTCTGCTGTTTTAAGTCACCCAGTTACAGCAGCCCTAAGAAGCTAATGTAAAATGGATTTGCACTTCCGTAGCATATATGACAGAGAAGGCAATGGCGACCTACTCCAGTATTCTTGCCTGGAAAATCCCATGGGTGGAGGAGCCTGGTAGGCTGCAGTCCATGGGGTCACTAAGAGTTAGACACGACCGAGCGACTTCACTTTCACTCTTCACTTTCATGCATTAGAGAAGGACATGGCAACCCACTCCAGTGTTTTTGCCTGGAGAATCCCAGGGACGGAGAAGCCTGGTGGGCTGCCGTCTATGGGGTCGCACAGAGTCAGACACGACTGAAGCGACTTAGCAGCAGCAGCAGCAGCGTATATGACATGATTTTGAGGAATACTGACTGGAAATATTTCACATAATTGAGAAAAGCCAGCCTAGACCGAATATTTTGCAATGGTTAATCCACCTATGGATAACAGAAAAGTGGTCACTTGACTTATATACTTTTCTACTAAGATGTATCAATGACGGTGCCATTTATTCACCCACTCATTTACCCGACAAAAACTCATTGAGTACCTATCTGTGTCCGGCACTCTGCTAAGCACTGGAGACACACTGATGAACTAAACAACCGCCCTACTCTTGTGGAGCTTAGAAAACCAAACATGCTCAACAGAAAACCAAAACACACACAAGCAAAAAGTACTCAAATGCATTAAGAAAATAGACTAGGGCTGACTCATGATGGTGTGTGGCAGAGGCAGACACAATATTGTAAAGCAATTATCCTTCAATTAAAAGTACATAAATTTATTCTTAAAAAAGAAAATAGAGCAGGATAAAGCATCAGTGAGGGGAGGATGTCAAGTGGTCAAGGGACTTCTCTGGTGGTCCAGTGGTTAAGAATCCACCTGGCAATGCAGGAGACTCAGGTTCAATCCTTGATCTGGAAACTAAGATCCTACATGCTAAAGGAGAAACCAAGCCAGGGCACTACAAGGAAAAGTCCTGAATGATGGAGCGAGGATTCTGAGTGCTGCAAGTAAGACCTGATGCAGCTAAATAGATAAATAATTCTTTTTAAAAAGTCAAGAAAGGCCTCTCTGAGTGATATTTCAAAATCATGAAGGAGTGAATCATAGGAAGATCTAGAGGACAAGTACTCCAAAAAACCCGCAACAGCTAGATGGACCTCAGCCTCTCTAAGAAACAGCAGGGAGAGAGAGGGAAGAGGAGCTAGGTGGAGAGGTAACTGGAAATGCAGTCAGGAACCATAATACTGGGAAGCAGTAGCCATGGTACAGAGTGTGGCCATCATTCTCCATGTGGTGGAAAGCTGCTGGCAGACTGTGAGCAGAGATGGACAGAAAAAGATCATCCTGGCCACTGATAGGAGGGCAGACAGTAGGGGAGCAAGATCAGAAAGAGACCAGTTAGGAAGCATTACAATAATTCAAGCATCAGGACTTACCTGGTGCTCCAGTGGTTAAGAACCCACCTGCCAACGCTGGGGACACAGATTCAATCCCTGATCCAGGAAGATCCCACATACCCCAGGACGACTAAGCCCACTGCCACAACTACTGAGCCTACGTGCCTAGAGCTTTTGCTCCGCTACAAGAGAAGCCACCACGTGAGAAGGCCGTGCATCTTGACAAAGAGTAGTCCCCGCGGGCTGCAACTAGAGAAAGCCTGCTTGCAGCAGCAAAGACCCAGCACAACCAAAATTAAATAAATTTAAAAAAATTTTAAATAGTAATCCAGGAATTAGAGGGCAGGGGATTGGACTTGGATGGTAGTGGTGTTCACGGTGTGGTTAGGCCCTAGATGTACTCTGAGGATTTGCTGATCCAATGGTATAAGCGGCAAGACCCAAAAACAGGAAAGACTTTGCCATGAGCAAGTGGATCCCTCTGGACAAAGTTTTCAAACGTGTTGACCACTGGCCATGCCCTTTCCCTGACCCTTCTTCAGCCAGTAGTCTCCGTCCTTATAAATGAAGCCAGATCATGTCTGCTTATCATCTCCAACCGATATTAGGTAGCCATGTGCTGAACACCACATAAAAAGGACAGAGTCCTGTCTTCCGTGTAATTGCCATCTAAAATTAACACCCGATCCCTGGAAAACTAACACCCTGAAAGCAGGAGGAGAAAACAATGAACATTTTGGGTGTGTGTGACAAAGAGAAGATACATGTATATGTATAGCTGATTCACTTTGCTGTACAGCAGAAACTAACACAACATTGGAAAGCAACTAAACCCCAATTTAAAAAACAATGAAGGTTATTATTGAGTAACAGTGGATGTGGGGAGAGAAGCATGCAGACAGCAGGCAGGAGACCTTTAACCACTCCACCGGCTGTGTGATCTCAAGCACATCCCCTCATCTCTCTGGTGCTCTAAGGTCCAGTGACTCTTGAGTTTCTGTCACATTCCTGTTCAAGAACTTATCATTGCTCCCTTGTGTTTAACAAGTCTAACCCAACCACATCAGCCAAGCCCTGTGACCCTCAACAACTGCTTCCTTTCCCCCCCNCTTAAAAAATAAGTGCAATAAACAGTGGAACTATATGTAACCTTGTTCTATTTTCCAAGTCTCCTGTAAATGTTATCATAATTTGATTCATGTCGATGTTTGGCAAACCCAATAGAGTATTGTAAAGTCAAATTAAAAAATAAATTAATTTAAAAATAAAAAAATAAAATAAAAAATAAAAAACTATAATTCAAAAAAAATTTTAAGTGGTTATCTTTAAGGACAAGACTACAAGGCACTTGTACTTTTTACATTATTCTATTTTTGCACTGCTTGACTTTTTTTTTATTTTTTGGTCACGGAGTGAGGTTTGCAGGATCTTAGTTCTCTGACAAGGGATTAAGCCTGGACCACTGCCATGAAAGCTCTGAGTCTTAACCACTGGACGGACAGGTCATTCCAGTGACTTACTTTTTTCCCCACAAAAAGTTGAATTATTTTTGTAAGCTAAAAAAATATATATATAAAGCTATTTTTACATATCCTGTGTTCTGCCTCAGTCTCTAGATTTGCATTCATTTAAATGTAGGTTCTCCAGAGCATGCCAGGCTCTATACAAATGAGCACCTTCAGCGTCAAAACCTGGTAACCTCTTGGAATCCCAAAGCTCAAGGGGAACTCCAGAAGAAACGTGGTCCAGCCCATTCCCACAGTCCTCAGGAAACTCCCAGGAGAGAGTGTGGACTGTTCTCAACCTGTAGGAGTCCTCAAAGGAGACACCACACTCCCCTACCACTCTGGTGCGTGCATCAGTCACTCAGTTGTGTCAGACTCTTTGCAAAACCTGCAATGTGACCTGCCAGGCTCCTCGCGCATGGGACTTCCCAGCCAAGAATACTGGAATGGGTTGCCATTTCCTACTCCAGGGGATCTTCTGGACCCAGGGATCAAACCAGAGTCTCCTGTGTCTCCAGCATTGACAGGCAGATTCTTTGCCACCAAGCCACTGGGAAAGCCCACTTGACTGTGTGTTTGTCGAAACGCATAGTACTGAACACCTACAAAGAATGCACTTCACTGTACATAAATTATACTTCAATAAACTTAAAAAAAAAAAAAGAGAGAGTTCCTGGTGATACTGTGCATGGAGAGAAAGGCAGATTTTATCAATTCTTTGCTGCAGAGTCTCCCATTTGAAAAACACCAGCAGTTTACTCCCAAGAAGGACAGGCAGCCTCATTCCTCTGCTTCCACTTGCTTTTCTACTCGTGACCTGAGCTCCATCAGCCACGATAACCATTCCACGCAGAAAAGGCCAGGGGTCAGGAGTGAAGCAGCAGGCCAGCTCTGTGGGCAGCAGAGGGGGATGGGTCAAACTAAGAGGTCGATCCCCAAAGCTGCTCAGTCATTCCCCCAGTAAATTATCTGTCTGCTGATTCATGCGTTGTGGTTCCTGCAGGCATGCTTTCTGGCTATTCCTGCCAGAAAGGATAGAAGGAGTCTTGGTTCTGGGAGGGAATGATAACCAGAGATCCTGAGTTAGGTGGGGAGTTTCAGAGGAGGAATTTCTACTAGGAAAGTCCAGAGTCATATCCTAACTGCCCCTCCTCACTCTGCCTCCTTGTCTCATTTATGCTGTCCCCAGGAGACCTCTGCCACTCACACTCACAATTTTGAAAGGTGGAAAGGAGAATGTTGCCCTCCCATGCATATTCTCCCAGAAGACAGGGACAAAGGCAGACACTTCACAATGATCCCCTGAGTTTCCAGGACCTTCAGAGCAGAGGTCTAAATGGCACAAAAGTGTTGGGGTCCAAGTGCCCAAAGAACTTATGGTCTCGACTGTATTCTAACATCCTCCAGAATGCCCAGAGGGAGCATTTAAGGATCGTCTATGAATGAATGCAGATATTCAAATATTAGATATCTTAAGGTGAGGCATATCTCCTCAAGATGCTTTTCCATAGGTACATATTTTGTACCTAAGTACCACTGTACATAGACTACTGAACAAAGTAGGCGCATCCTTCTTCTCAAATCCTGTGAATGTATTTTACTTTCCTCTTTTCCCAGGGACAGGACTTAAAGTTTTCTTGTGGATAAAGCAAATGTATGGAGAGAGACCCCTTGGGCTCTTCTGTGAGCTCTTGCTGGGTCAGAGCAGCTAAGATATACCAATGCAGAATGGGTTGAAATAAGGAAGAGTCCCAGGAGGAGGGCATAGCAATGCATATCAATATTCTTGCCTGGAGAATTCCATGGACAGAGGAGCTTGGCAGGCTATAGTCCATAGGGTCGCAAAGAGTCGGACATGATCAAAGCGACTTAGCACGTATGCACATCCCTATCACAGAAGCGTGGGTCTCATTCTAGGAACTAGAATTGTATGCATGGATGAAGCACTAACAGTCTAACCTCCAAAACACTGTAGTTACCATGGACAAGTAAAATAATGACAGGAGTGGTTAACATTTATTGAAAACTTATTTTGTGCCTTTATTTCATTTAATTGGTACAATTGTAGAAGTACTAATTCCTCCACTCTATAGAGGAGGAAACAGAGGACCTAAGAGATTAAGTCACTTGCCCAAGGTAAAACAGAAAATGAGGCAAAATTAAGAACTACACCCACCTCTAGTGGCAGCCTGGATGAGAGGGGAGTTTGGGGGAGAATGGATACATGTATACATTTGAGTTCCTTTGCTATCCATTTGAAACTATCACAACATTATTAAGCAACTATACTCCAATACAATAAAATGTTTTTTAAAAAAGATGAATTAAACCCACATTTGACTGGCTTTAAACCATAGCTGGGCTTCCCAAGTGGCACTAATGGTAAAGAACTCACCTGCCAATGAAGGAGATGCAAGAGATGCAGGTTTGATCCATGGGTCAAGAAGATCCCCTGGAAGAGGGCATGGCAACCCACTCCAGTATTCTTACCTGGAGAATCCACGGACAGAGGAGCCTGACTGGCTACAGTCCATAGAGTCACAAAGAGTCAGACATGACTGAATTGACTTAGCACTCACACATTCAAACCACAGCTGTCCCTTTCCCCAGCCAAAAATCCCCCTGCTATGTCTCTCCAGGCTCTGAGAGTTCCTTTCAGCTGGAGAGTTTTAGATTATAAATTCAGGAGGAGAAATCAGCACCTCAGCTCAGAGCTAATCAAATTAGATAGAAAACAAACCTGTTAGTAGGTCTTAGGTTAGAATAAAGACTCATATTTGTGGAAGCCACAAAACCCAATATTTCTTGAGTGAAGTTAAAAAGATCATATTTGCGCATGAATTTCAAAACTCAAGTCTACCACCAAACAACCTCTCTTCTCCCCTTACCAGACTGTCCCACACTGGGACAGCCTTTCTCTGATATTTGCATCTAGTCTGTGTCCCTTTGACACTGTGTTCCAACAGAGCTCTCCTACTTTCATTCTATATCTGCCTCCCAGGGATCTCATGATCCCTGGAATCCCATTATAAACACTGGAGTGAAGAGGGTGTGAAATATAACCGAAACTGCTTTTGCTCTCCACTCTGTTCAGTCGTGTCTGACTCTTTGCAACCCTTTGGACTGTAGCCTGCCAGGCTCCTCTGTCCATGGGATTTTTCAGGCAAGAATATTAGAGTGGGTTGCCATTTCCATCTCCAGGGGAATCTTCCCAATCCAGGGACCAAAGCTGCATGTCCTTCATCTCCTGCATTGCAGGTGTATTCTTTACCCACTGAGACACTGAGGAAGCCACTATTACTGGGGGTTTATTACTTTGGAGGTCTTCTCTAGAATCCATGATCTTTTGTCCTTTGTTTTTCATTTTTATTTTTGTTGTTGTTTTTGTTTTGTTTGTTTTTATGGGATGTTTTTTGGACACACCTCGCAGCATGGGGAACTTCCCAACCAGCAAATCTTCTGGACCAGAAATCGAACCAGAACCCATTGCAGTGGAAGGGTGGAGTCTTAACCCCTGGACTATCAGGGAAGTTGCTTAGAGCCCATCCTCTTTTTAAATTTATTTATTTGGCTGCACTGGGTCTTACCTGAGGCATACAGGATCTTTAGTTGTGGCAAGTGAACTCTTAATTGCAGCACGTGGGATCTAGTTCCCCAACCAGGGATCAAACCTGTGCCCCTTGCAATGGGAACCCAAAGTCAGCCACTGGACCACCAGGGAAGTCCCGAGCCCATACTCTTAAATGCGACTCTACCCTGCCTCTCAATGGTTCTCTGGGGTCAGCTAGCTCAGCATAGCCCATCACCACTCTGGAATCACTCCAATCACAATGATGAACCTGTGAACAGATTCCCAAGAGAATAATTCATGTAAACTTAGGTATGTCAACGAAGTAGAATCCTATACAGATCATTACAACTGTGTAAACCAGATCAACAAAAAGTATACTAGAAGTGAGGGGTGGAGAGAAAGACAGCAAAATTAAAAATGCACTCATCTTCACCAGCTGAACCAAGTACCATGCTAGACTCTATCTCATATTATCTTACTTCTAAAACTGTAAAAATACATAATGATTAAATTCAGAAATCATTCAGAAATTTAGAAAACTATAGATGTGAAAAGAAAGTAAAATATGTTTTAAGTTCACAGAAGCAGGCATCGCTGCAGGAGAATGCCTAGTTGCCTCCAGACTTCTCCATTCAGACAGCATCTGAACCAAGGCTCTAACCTCTCCCTGGGTGGAATGCTGGAGATTCATAATTCTGGGCCATAGTCATCAGGCCACTCACTGCAAGCTAAAGATATCAGTTGACTTGTTTGAGCATCTACTACATGGGAAGCTTCTGCAGCAATAACTTAAACAGCCCCCTATGTATTATCTGTAACTCCTTCATCCAGTTGTGGATTATAAACGGTGATGATCTCATGAGTGTATACTTATCTCAAAATTCAAGTCAAATACATTAAATATATACAGCTTTTAAAACGTGGATCCTACCTCAATAAAGTGTTGGGTTTTTTTTAAAAGATACTGTTGTCTTATCCTGGACAATCTGTTATGCATACAAGAGTCTTAAAGGAAGTCATCGAGTATTTCCTGACGGACTCAGCAATAAATCTTAATCTTCCGTAGGATCTAAATTGTCTTACCATGAAAATGTGAAATTGAAAGTCACTCAGTCCTGTCCGATTCTTAGAGACCTCATGGACTATACAGTCCATGGAATTCTGGCCAGAATACTGGAGTGGGTAGCCTCTCCATTCTCCAGGGGACCTTCCCAACCCAGGGATGGAAACCAGGTCTCCCACACTGCAGGCAGATTCTTTACCAGCTGAGCCACCAGGGAAGCCCAAGAAAATTGGAGTGGGCGGCCTGTCCNGGGTTGTGTGCCGTGGTCGCCCTGTGCTGAGGTCAGGCCTGTGTTCCACCCTCGTCTTGCGACCTGTTCTCAGGTCTGTGCCGCAGTTCCTCTTTGCCAAGTTCGGTGCTGTGTGCCGTGGCAGCCTTCTCCAGAGGTCGGGGCTGCGTGCCGTGGTCCCCCTGCTCTCAGGTCTGGGCTGTGTGCCATTGTCACCCTTCACCGAAGTCCAGGCTGTGTTCCGTGTTCGGCTAGTGACTAGTTCTGGGCTGTGTGCCACGTTTGCCATTCACTGAGGTTCCCGCTGTGTGCCGCGGTCGCCCTGCCCCAAGTTCCGGGCTGTGTGCCGTGGTCCCCTTCGGTCGATGTTCGTGCTGTGTGCCAGGGTCGCCATGCATCGAGGTCCGGGATGTGTGCTGCGGTCGCCCTTCACTGAGGTTTGGGCTGTGTGCCACGGTCAGCCTTCACTGATATTCAGGCTGTGTCCCGCGGTTGCCCTGCTCGATGTCCTTGATATGTGCCGCGGTCGCCCTGTGCCTCGGTCCGACCTGTGTTCTGTGGTCGCCCTGTGCTAAAATCCGTGCTGTGTTCCGCGTTTGGATAGCGACGAGTTACTGGCTGTGTTCCACGGTCACCCTTCACTGTGTTTCGGGTAGTGTGCCACGGTCGCCTTCGCCGATGTTCGGGCTTTGTGCCTTGCTCGTTCTGCCTCGAGGTTTTGCCTGTTTTCCATGGTCGCCCTGTGCCAAGGTCTGGGCTGTGTGCCACAGTCACCCTACCCAAAAGTCTGGCCTGTGTGCCACAGTCACCCTGCCTCAAGGTTCCGCCTGTGTGCTGCGGTCGCCCTGCACCGAGGTCCGGCCTGTGTGCCACAGTCACCCTTCTCCGAGTGCGGGACTGTGTTCCGCGCTTGGCTAGCAACGAGTTCCAGGCTGTGTGACGTGGTGGCATTAACTGAGTTTCAGTCTGTGTTCCACGGTTGCCCTTCGCCAAGGTCCAGGCTGTGTGCCTTGTTCGCCCTGCGACAAGTTGAGGCCTGTTTGCCATAGTCACCCTGCGCCGAGGTCCAGGCTGTGTTCCGCCGTTGGCTAGCAATGAGTTCTGGGCTCTGTGCCGCGGTCACCCTGCACAGATTTCTGGGCTGTGTGCTGTGGTCACACTTAACAGAGGTTCGGGCTGTGTGCCGCTGTATCCCTGTGCCGATTTTCGGGCTGTGTGCCACGGTCGCCCTGCTCGAGGTCCGGGCTGTGTGCCGTGGTTGCCATCTCCCCAGGTCTGGGTTGTGTGCTGCGGTCACCCTGTGCCCAGGTCTGGCCTGTGTTCCACCCTCAGCTTGCGACCTCTTCCCAGCTCTGTGCCACAGTTCCTCTTTGCCAAGGTCCGGGCTGTGTGCCACGGTAGCCTTCTCCAGAAGTCCGGGCTGTTTACCGCGGTCCCCCTGTACTCAGGTCCGGCCTGTGTGCCACGGTCACCCTGAGCCGATGTCCGGCCTGTGTTCCGAAGATGCCCTGCNACGCGGTGGGTGGGACGCAACGGGGCGGGCCGTGGACTGGCGCTCCCTCCCCTCCGGCCCTTCTGCGGACCCTCCGCCGCAGGGCGGGAAGTGGGAAACCGCCGCTCCTCTCTGCCGCTGCGGCTCAGCCCGCGAGGATCGCCTTGAGGGTACGCAAGGCAAGACTGGGACCCCAGGGAGGTCGAGGGCGCATCCTCCGAGAACATCCTGGCCCCAGGGTCCGCATCAGGCCCTTGGTATGCTTAGAAAAGCCAGGAGCCTGTGATCTGTCTCCGGAGACACCCACATGGCTTTCTCCTTCCCTAGAGTTCCTCGGGCACCTGCCCTCTGTACCCTGACTTTCGGTCATTGATTCGTTCATTCATTTAATTGCAAACCTGCTGAACACCTATTCTGTGCCAGGCACCGGTTTAGTCCTTTATTATTCACTAATATTTATCTTGGGTTAGTTTGGTATTCCAGTAAACAGTAAGCCTCTTGAAGACAAGACCGCATCTCAAGCTTGTGTAAGCACCTGATGTCCATAAAAGACCTTTCTCTGCAAATATGTGCTTGCACGGAGTGAGCTCCTGATAAACATTTCAAGACAGTCTGCATTGCACTCAAACCCACAGGATTTGGAGCTTTATCTTATTCTCTTCAAAGACCTCCTGCCTCCCTGGATTCCTACTTATGGGTCTCTGGGTCCTCCACAAACTAGAAACTTCGGGAAGCTCAAGGGGGACAATGCTAGGACTGTGAGCAGGAGGCCACCACAGATAGGGGCTGGTGCAGGCTGCCTCAATAGGAAACTCTAAGGCAAATTAAAAACAAGGCCTGAGGACTTCTCTGGGGGCCCAGTGGTTAGGAATCTGCTTGCTAATGCAGGGGCTTCCCTGGTGGTGCAACTGATATAGAATCTGCCTGCAAAGTGGGAGACCTGAGTTCAAACCCTGGGTTGGGAAGATCCCCTGGAAAAGGGAAACGCTACCCACTCCAGTACTCTTGCCTGGAGAATTCCAGGGAATGTATAGTCCCCATTCTATGGACTATACAGTCCATCGGGTCTCAAAGAGTCAGACACGACTGAGTGACTTTCACTTTCCCTTGCCACTGCAGGGGACCTGGGTTCCTTCTTTGGTTCTCTGGTCCAAGAACCAGGTTCCCACGGACCCAGCAATGACTGAGCCCTGGAGCCCTAGAGCACTGGTTCTGCAACAGGAGAAGCCACCAATGAGAAGCCCACACAATGCAACTAGAGAGTAGCCCCCTCTTGCAAAAACTGCAACTTGGGATAGCCACACTCAGCAACAAAGAGTTGTGACCCAGAGCAGCCCAAAAATTTTTTTTTAATGAAGAAAAGAAAAGAAAAAAAAAAAAACCGCCCTGAGGCATCAGGCAGGATTTGGAGTCTCCCCAGCTGTTGGGCTCCTCCAAAGCCTCCCAGGCTGTCTTTGGGCGTGGGGCTTCCCTGGCGGCTCAGAGGTTAAAGCGTCTGCCTCCATTGCGGGAGACCTGGGTTCAATCCCTGGGNAGGATTTGGAGTCTCCCCAGCTGTTGGGCTCCTCCAAAGCCTCCCAGGCTGTCTTTGGGCGTGGGGCTTCCCTGGCGGCTCAGAGGTTAAAGCGTCTGCCTCCATTGCGGGAGACCTGGGTTCAATCCCTGGGTCGGGAAAATCCCCTGGAGAAGGAAATGGCAATCCACTCCAGTATTCTTGCCTGGAAAATCCCATGGACGGAGAAGTCTAGTAGGTTACAGCCCACAGGGTCGCAAAGAGTCGGACACAACTGAGCGACTTCACCTCACCTCAAGCCCTCTCCTGAAATGCACAAGATACCTGGAAACTGGCCTTGCCTCAAGTCTCCAGCCTCATCTCCCATCCTAACTCAAAAAGATATGTAACATTCCCAAACACTCCTCGCCTTTCTGTCTGACTGATCTTACTTCCTTTTTCCACCTGGAAAATTCCACTTATCTTACAAAACATCTCAGATGTCACCTCTTCCGTATAACCATGTCTGATTCCCCCCGCTTCCTTCTGCCCAGCCTCAGCAGAGATAGGCATTTCCTCCTCAGACCTCCCAAACACTAGGGAAAAGAAACGCACATCAGTAGAAGTGTCATTAGTAATTTGCAAGGGGGCAGGGGAGGAGCCACCCACAAAGGGTCGCTGGGCTTCCTGACCTGAGCTCCACACACTTTTCCTAAATGCTGGAAGGCCTCTAGGTCAGAAGCCACTTTAACAGTGTTGCCATTGCCCTGGATAAAAATCCAGATCACACAGGTTTCATCTCTGCCTAGATGTTTACTCATTTGCTTCATTCTCATGAATATAACAATGGCACCCCACTCCAGTACTCTTGCCTGGAAAATCCCATGGATGGAGAAGCCTGGTAGACTGTAGTCCATGGGGTCGCTAAGAGTCGGACATGACTGAGCGACTTCATTTTGACTTTTCACTTTCACGCATTGGAGAAGGAAATGGCAACCCACTCCAGTGTTCTTGCCTGGAGAATCCCAGGGATGGGGGAGCCCGATGGGCTGCCGTCTATGGGGTTGCACAGAGTCAGACACGACTGAAGTGACTTAGCAGCAGAGCAGCAGCATGTATATAAAGAGTCTCCCATTCACCTAGGTGTCTCCCCACCCTAACTCTGCTGGTACCAACCACTAGGGGTGGACACTGGTCCAGCAAATATGCTGTCCAAGTTTCCAATCCCTTCAGCCTGAAGAACTATCTTTAGCAGACTTTAAAGGCAACAAACATGCTCAAAGGTAAAAAATCTACTTGTAAACACAGGAGACTCAAGAGACCCAGTTTCGATCCCTGGGTCGGAAGGATCCCCGGAAAAAAATGGCTACCACTCCAGTGTTCTTGCCAGAAATCCCATGGACAGAGGAGGCCCGGTGGGCTCCAGCACATGGGGTTGTGAAGAGTTGGACATGACTTTGTGACTAAAAAGCAAAATGCTCAACTTTCATTTGTTCCATTCTCCTTTTTAATGTTATTTCTTACATAGAGATTTTTAGGTTAATAGGGTTATTTTTTCTTTCAGTGCTTTATAGATGTTGTCCCACTGTTTTCTGGCTCCACTGTTTCTGATGAGAAGCCAGCCATCATTTATTTTATTTATTTATTTTTCTGGCCTCAGCATGAGGTGTGTAGAATTTCAGTTCCCCAACCAGGGATGAAACCAGGGCCCTCATCAGTGAAAGCATGGAGTCTTAACCACTAGACTACCAAGGAATTTCCATCATTTATATTCTTGTTTCCTTGTCTTTTCCCTCTGAGTTTTTTTTTTTNCTGTTTTCTGTAGTCACTCTGCACCGAGTTACGGGCTGTGTTCCGCCGTCGGCTAGCAATGAGTTCCGGGCTCTGTGCCGTGGTCTCCCTGCACAGATTTCTGGGCTCTGTGCTGCGGTTCCTCATTGCCAATGTCCCAGCTGTGTGCCACGGTAGCCTTCTCCAGAGGTCAGGGCTGTGTGCCACGGGCCCCTGCGCTGAGGTCCGTGCTGTCTGTCACGGTCACCCTGAGCTGATGTACGGCCTGTGTTCTGCAGACCCCCTGTGCCAAAGTCCAGCCTGGGTGCCACAGTCGCCCTGCGCCAATGTCGGGCCTGTGTGCCCCGGTAGCCCTGTGCTGAGGTCCGGCCTGTGAGGCACGGTCACCCTTCTCCAAGTTCTGGAATGTGTTCCACGGTTGGCTTGCAATGAGTTCCAGGCTGTGTGACGTCTTCGTCCTTCACTGAGTTTCGGGCTGTGTGCCTCGTTCGCCCTTTGCCAAGGTCCAGGCTGTGTGCCTTGGTCGCCCTGTGACAAGGTCTGGCCTGTTTGCTGTAGTCACTCTGCGCTGAGATACGGGCTGTGTTCCACCATCGGCTAGGGATCAGTTCTGGGCTCTGTGCTGCGGTCGCCCTGAACAGATTTCTGGGCTGTGTGCTATGGGCACACTTTACAAAGTTTTGGGCTGTGTTCCACGGTAGCCCTGTGCCGAAGTTAGGGCTGTGTGCCGCAGTCGCCCTGCGCCGAGGTGCGGGCTGTGTTCCGTGGTTGGTTGGCGACGATTTCCAAGCTGTGTGCCACAGTCGCCCTTCACTGAATTTCAGGCTGTGTGCTGCCGTGGCCCTGCATCAAGTTCCGGGTTGTGTGCCGCAGTCGACCTGCCCCTTGGTATGGCCTGTGTGCTGCAGTCGCCCAGTGCGGAGGTCCGGGCTGTGTTCTGCGGTTGGCTAGTGCCGAGTTCCAAGCTCTGTGCCATTGTCGCCTTATACTGATTTTGGGGCTGTGTGCCACGGTCGCCCTTCACTGAGGTTCGGGCTGTGTTCCGCGGTCGCCCTGAGCCGAGGTCCATGCTGTGTGCTNCTTTTGAACTGTGGTGTTGGAGAAGACTCTTGAGAGTCCCTTGGACTGCAAGGAGATCCCACCAGTCCATCCTAAAGGAGATCAGTCCTGGGTGTTCATTAGAAGGACTGATGTTGAAGCTGGAACTCCAATATTTGGGCCACCTCATGAGAAGAGTTGACTTAATGGAAAAGACCCTGATGCTGGGAAGGATTGGGGGCAGGAGGAGAACAGGATGACAGAGGATGAGATGGCTGGATAGCACCACCGACTCGATGGACATGAGTTTGGGTAGACTCTGGGAGTTGGTGATGGACAGGGAGTCCTGATGTGCTGCGATTCATGGGGTCACAAAGAGTCAGACATGACTGAGCGACTGAACCGAACTGAGTGCTCTTTACTTGATCTTCTGAAGATATACTTTCTTATGCCACTATTGATGTGTTAGGATAAGATAGGTTATGGTATGGTAACAAATGAAACTGACAGTTTCAAAATCCCAGAGACTGAAAGCCATTAAGATCATTCAGTATCCATGTCCATTGTGCATTGGCTGCTGTTTTTGGACCCTCTGGCATAGAGAAAGAAAGAGGGGAACAAATTACACTCCAGCTCTCTTTTATTAAAAATACTTCATCAATTAATTTACTTGGTTGCTCCTGGTCTTAGTCGCAGCGTGTGAAATCTAGTTCCCAGACCAGGGATTGAACCTAGGTCCCCTGCATTGGGACTGTGGAGTCTTAGCCACTGGACCATGAGGGAAATCTCTACACTTGAGCTCCTGAAGCTGCCACCTGGAACTGACGCACTTCACTTTTGCTTACACTTCACTAGATAAAGCAAGAAGATCACATCTCAATTCTAGAGTCAGGGAAGTGTAATCAACCATGTGTCCGGAAGCAAAACCAAAAATATTTGGAGAGTAGCACTGATGACGTGACAAGAATAACAGTGTCTCAGATGTGCTCTGCGAACAGCTTTCAGAACTTTGAAAGAAAATGTAAATTACTGATTGGTGTAATTTAAGTCAAGATTTTCTCAGGGCAAGGGGATGTCATGAGAGGACTTTATACAGGCTCTTGCAGCCACAGTCCTACAAATTACCCAGTAATACTGTCTTGTCTACAATCTGCAGCTTTGCAGTGTTTCAAATGCCAAGTTTATTATGTGGTTAAAGCATTCAGTCACTTTAATTCTAACAGCATTTATTTGCAGTAATGATACAAACTGCTTTGGTACATACGGTCCTAATTGAATGGTTCAAATGGTTCTGTGTCTAGTGTTTCATTTGTCCTAACATCCTTAATATCTTCTAAGAGCAAAATATCTCTTCTGTCTGCCTAGAGGAGCCAGATACGAGGCTATTAATGCTGAAACTCTGTCTATATGAACACCTGCAGATACCATCTATATTAAATTGCCTGGGTAATTCAATTTAGAAGATCAGTTCTTTATATGATTTGGTTGATTGATTAAATTGACGCTGATACATTTACTTTGAGTAAGTGAACCAGGTTGAGCAATTAGTCAAAAACCTGTGCTTCCTGAAAAAATGTGCCAATCTTTTATTTTCACGTGATAGACAGTTGAAGCCAGAATCCATTTGTTACCTCAGATTGTTGTATGATTTAAACATATTATTTGTATCGTATAATTAGTCATTGATTATATACTATGTGTTTTTTTTTTCTTATTTATAAGACTGCTTTCTAGCAAAATGTGAAATTCTTTAGGGCCAGGGTTGATTTTCTGTTTTGTCACTCTAGAACCAAAGAGAACATTCTGGGGTCAAAATACTGATTTTTTTTCCTACTTGATTGTGAGCTATGTATCTCCATCATGTCTGGATTTAAGTTCCCTTTCCAATTCTGACCAGTCTATAAGTTGAAGCTTTTGACCTTAATGACTTTTAATAGCTTTTCATCTGAAAGTTCACCAATAAATTATATTTTTAATTAAGAAAACTAGTTGACACTTAGATTATTTTATTTCTGATAGATGTAATAAAATTTAATATATAATTATGCTATGAAATATTTGAGTTTTAGGGAATCCAGAAAACTTTTTCCTTAATGTGGTTATTAGTATTAGATCTTTGTATGACTTCTTATTTAGCTGTATTCAGGTATCTGATAAGGTTGTGGATCCAAATAAGCTACTTTGTTATTTGTAGTACCATATTTTATAATGGTTACTATTAGAGAGTCTGTGCTGATGGGTTTTCATATATGCAGTAAAGACATTCTTCTACCAGTAGGGAATATATTTTCAAAACTGTTCTTTTTATTGTTGCTATTGTTATTCAGTCGCTCAATTGTGTCTGACTTTTTGCAACCCCATGGACTGCAGCATGCCATGCTCCTCTGTCCTTCACTGTATCCCAGAGTTTGCTCAAACTCATATCCATTGAGTTGGTGATGCCATCCAGCCATCTCATCCCCTGTTACCTGCTTCTCCTCCTGCCCACACTCTTTCCCAGCATCAGGATCTTTCTAGTGAATCAGCTCTTCCCACCAGGTGGCTCTTCACATCAGCTCCAGAGTATTGGAGCTTCAGCATCAATGCTTCCAGTGAATATTCAGGGTTGATTTCCTTTAGGATTGACTGGTTTGTTCTCCTTGCTGTCCAAGGGACTCTCAAGAGTCTTCTCCAGCACCACAGTTCAAAAACATCAATTCTTACATGCCATAACTCAACATTTTAAAGGAAGAAACAATGGTACTTTAGGTGCTTTCCAGCTCTTCCCTTCTCAGGCCTCCAGATGCCTAAACAAGGTTAGGCCCATTTTTGAAAGACTGCATCTTTGAAAGAATGTAACTGCTGTTCATGAGCAGTATTCTCAGTTCAAAATATAAATGCACAGCAGCAAGCTGGCACTTCAGTTCACACTACCTAGCCACATGCTAGTGGACTGAGGTTTTAAACAGATGTTTGTCAGTGTTTCCCTTGAGAACAATGGCAAAGTATTGATCTAATTTCTCAAATTATTTCCTGTGATAATATTAAAACATCTGCCTCCATGCTTTCCCCACCTTTCCCGAAGAATGTCTGAGCCATTTTGACTTAAGTCATCACATACTTTTAAGAATAGTATATTTTACTAGATAAATGATAGAACTAAAATATATAAATAAATCTTTAAATATGGACAAATGAAGACATGATATCATTCATACTCACAAAGTTCTCCCAGATTTTCACTTTGAACTGGGGAAGAGATGAGCAACATTTTATTTTTGGTAATGTGTTTTTATTCTTTTAGCAGTGTTAGTCAATAGAACATTCACTGTCTAGGCAGATGTTTGCTACTACTTTACACAATGGGAAAATATAAGTAAATTAACCTAGGTTATTTTCTCAGGCTTAATATCATCAATATTTCCTTCTTTCACATCTTCCAAAACAAGATTTTCAGGGGGCAGTGAGAGATGTAAAGAGGAAGTGTTAGTACTTGAATGCTAAAATAAAAATATCCACAGCACATAATATCCTGAGAAGTGGTCTTATCAATGAGGCCATCAAGTTTAGAGGGCTGTGTTTTTACCTACATCTGTTGAACTAACCTAAAGAGCAATGGGCTGCCATCTATGGGGTCACACAGAGTTGGACACAACTGAAGCGACTTAGCAGCAGCAGCAGCAGCAAAGAGAAATATGTGGGGGTTGATAATATAGATTGAAACCAGGTTCCTGGGCTTCAGCCCTGTTGGGAGTAAGTCATTAAATACCTCCAGCTATAACATATAGATTCTATTAATAGATTTTATTCAGCCGATCTTTATCTGTAATATCAATAGATANAAAGAGAAATATGTGGGGGTTGATAATATAGATTGAAACCAGGTTCCTGGGCTTCAGCCCTGTTGGGAGTAAGTCATTAAATACCTCCAGCTATAACATATAGATTCTATTAATAGATTTTATTCAGCCGATCTTTATCTGTAATATCAATAGATACTTTTTGAATACCTACTATGTACAATGTACATGTCTTATAAAATCACTATGTTGGTGCATTCTCTACTGATAATTTTGTAATAACTACTTCATGCTCAATTTCATATGCATACAGATAACTAAAATAGAACATGAAGGCATCCACAGGTCAAGTAATATGTTGGTCCAAGCAACACATTCTGCTTATAAATTATGGTGTAAAATATTTTCGGTAGAAAAAGTGCTTCTTTCATAGCAATAGGATTTAGGTTTATGAATGTGGCCAATGCAGCTAGTCTGTGGTATGTTTTATGTAAATGAACTTTTAAAACATTATTGAAGTTTCCATAGTCAGAAGTTGGAATTCTCTTATGGCAGGTTAACTGTGTAGGTAGTCACATTTGATCATATTCTACTACCAATAGTTGTAGGTATTATGTATATATAACTAATCCTTTCAATTATAAGATAGGTATAAAACTATGCAGTTATTAATGGTTCTCAGTATGGTCTTTCCTCTGGAGTATACTCTAGCATGCCAATAACTTTTTTGAAAAATAAATGTCATTGTTGTTCACATCTGTTGAAAGATGTGTATAAGANCAATATTCCACTAATGTCCTTTTTCTAAGATCCAATCCAGGATCCCATATTGTATTGTTACCATGTTTCCTTAGTCTCCTTCAATCTATGACATTTCCTCAGTCTTTCTTTTCTTTCATCGCCTTGACATTTTTGTGTCAACTATTGGGCCAATTATGGTGTAGTATTCTTGCCTGGAGCATCGCCTGGACAGAGGAGCCTGGTGGGCTACAGTCCATGGGGTCACAAGGAGTTGGCCATGACTGAGAGAGTGACTAAATACACACACATGGTGTAGGATGGCCCTCACTTTGGGTTTGTCTGGTGTTTTCTCATGAGTGTATTGGAGCTTTCTAAGCAAGAATATCACAAAAAGTATGTGCTTTGTCATTACCTTATACCAGGTGGTGGGTGTGTATGAATGTGTGTGGGGGAGGCAGGTGTTTAGTCATTAAGTTGTGTTTGACATAACAATGAATCTTATTGCTTACCATGTTAACTTTGATCACGTGGTGAAGGTGATGTCTGCCAGGTTTCTTCACTATAAAATAATGATTTTGCTCTTTGTAATTAATCAATATTTTCTGGGAAGATACTTCAGTTGTATGCAGATATCCT
This sequence comes from Neotragus pygmaeus, assembly GCA_006410875.1. NCBI lineage: Eukaryota > Metazoa > Chordata > Mammalia > Artiodactyla > Bovidae > Neotragus > Neotragus pygmaeus. The sequence continues at coordinate 573,891 of SJYV01013097.1, read as the reverse complement.
GTTTCTCTTCCTATGTTCACCCACTAATTTCAGCATCCATCAATGGTTCTTGATTGCAATTAATTGGTGTGATATTTAGTTAATAGTAATTTTTTATTTCCATCTTTCCTTCTATAGCTGTTAATTAGTATTCCACAGTAAGGAAGACCTGGTCTCTTCTCTCTCATTTTTAAAATTCAGTGTGAATTTGTAGGTATTTATTTTATTCTATGAATTATAATACAAAACTATCATAACTTATTTTGTTGCCCAGATTGTCTCAGATTTGTTTCTAGCTGCTTTTAAGTTAACTCTTTATCAGTTTTCTTAGCAGTTTGATTATAAGATGAATAGGTGCTTTTCTTCTTCACCAACTTGAGGTTGGTGGACTCGTGAATGGTTTTTGTTGCTGTTACATTCAGTCGCTAAGTTATGTCTGACTCTTTGTGACCCCATGGACTGCAGCACGCCAGGCTTCCCTGTCCCTCACTCTCTCCTAGAATTTGCCCAAGTTCACGTCCATTGAATTGGTGATGCTATCCAACCATCTCATCCTCTGCCACCCTTTTCTTCTTATGTAGAAAGAGAAAGAAAGAAAAATCATTCAGCTGTGTCCGACTCTTTGTGACCCTATGGACTGTAGCCTATCAGGCTCCTCAGTCCATGGGATTTTCCAGGCAAGAGTACTGAAGTGGGTTGCCATTTCCTTCTCCAGGGGATCTTCCTGACCCAGGGATCGAACCCAGGTCTCCCACATTGCAGGCAGATGCTTTACCCTCTAAGCCACCAGGCAAGGTGTTGTAAGTGATTTATTTTTCACCAAATATAGGAACTCCTTAGGAATTATGTCTTCCAATATTTTTTCTGCCCATTCTCTCTCCTTACCTTCTGAAACTCCAATTACACATGTTTTCTTGTTATTTGGTCACTAAGTCGAGTCTGACTCTTTCGCAACCCTATGGACTGTAACCTGCGAGGTTCCTCTGTCCATGAGATTTCCTAGGCAAGAAGACTGGAGTGGGTTGCCATTTCCTTCCCCAGGGGATCATCCTGACCCAGAGATCAAACTTGATCCTGCATCACAGGCAGATTCTTTATCACTGAGCCACCAGAGAAGCCCACACATATTTTAGATATCATCTAAAATAAACTATCCTACAGGTCACTGAGACTCCAGGTTTTTTAAATCACTTTATTGTTTGCTTTTTGATTAAATAGTAATCTCTGTTTAAGTTTCCCAACCCTTTCTTTTGCCGTCTCTATTATGCTGTTAAGCCCATTATGTTTTAAGTTCTAGAATTTTCCCATGCTTCTCTTTCACAGTTTCACTTTCTCTGCAGAGATTCCCCATATCTTCAATAATTATGTCTATATTTTCCTTTATGTCCTTAAACATGATTATAACCAATATTCTAAAATTCCAGTCTGCTAATTCTAGCTCATCTCAGGAACTGTATACTTTATTGCTTTTAAAAAAATAGTGGGTCCCAAGTTCCTGCTTCTTCATATGTATAGTAATATTAGATTATATATGAATGTTGTGACATTCATTTCAGAGTTTATGTTGTCTTCCCTTAAGGAGAACTGAGTTTAGTCCTATTAGGCAAATTACTGGCAGGTTATCTTGACAGGATGGTTTTATTCTTTTTCAGGGAGATCTGGTCATTTCAAATTCTATCCTTAATCTTAGAGAGTGTGTTTGTGTGTATGTGTCTGTAGAACATGGTGCTTACTCCTAAGGTGTGACGTTCTGTATCATCTAAGCTGTATCACTAAGTTGTTTAGTGAGATCTTTTCATTCTGACTGGGCTAAAACTCCATCTCTAAGCCATGTGCCACCTCTAATGTTCTCTTCAGCTCTCTGCTGCTCTCTGCTAAGCCCGAGTCTCACTATGTGCCTGCCCAGCTCGGCCTTTGTCCAAAGACCATAGAGATCACCCATGTGGACTTCTGGGGGCACCCCTCTGTTCAGCTTCCTCCTCTCTAAAAGCCGTTCCCATAAATTATAGCTTCCTCAGAGGCCCTGAACTCTAATCTATGCTTTTCACCTCAGTGAGACCAGCATGCCCTTATTAGGCTCCACCCTCTCCCACTGCATTCCAGAAAGCTCCCCCAGGCCAAAAGCTCGACAGATGTAGAGCTCACCTCATGTGTTTCTCTTCCCACAAGGATTATAATTCTACTAGCCATAGTCAATGTCTAAAGCTTCTCAAATATTTTGCCTGAATATATTCTTGTTTATTGTGGGAAAGTGAGTTCCATACCAGTCACTTTGTCATAGTCAAGAGCAGAAGTTTCGTGATTATTTATCCATCTCTGCCTCTCCCGCCATCACCCCTCTCTCATAGACAGTGAGATCCTTGAGCACAGGGACAGTAGCTTTTTATCTTTATATTGCTCAGTAGGCCCTCGATAAATAAAATAATTTCTTCCTACTTTTTACCTTCTTAGCAGCCCTTGATGGTTAATGTTAAAAAATTGTTAATCAAGCAGTGATGTTGGGGGATCTGAGTGTCTATTCTGTGATTTTCCCAAGTGCCATATTCCTCAATGGATCAGACCATGGAGGGATATCCAATGCATGGCAGGTAGATCTTCCCCAAGATCCATTTAGGATGCAGGAGTCACGTTATCTGGTTCCCTGATTGACCTTGGCCAGGCTGACACCCAGACAGGGACCCTTTCCCTGTGCTCTTGTCAATAATCAGCCCCCTTGGGAAGCCCCACTCCATCCAGTTGCTCATTGTCACCACTGTAAGTTGGAGGAAACACTTCTGTGGCCATTTCCTGAATCTCTTTCCTCAAAGTCATGTTTATTTACCCTTTGTACTTAGAATCAGAAGGTCCCTGGGTTCACATTCTTGCCCCGCCTCTTACCGAGTCCAAATCCTCTCTATACTCATTTTTCTTTCTTTCTTTTTTCTTTTTTTGGCCTTCTCAGCCTGTGGGATCTGAGTTCCCTGATGAGGGATCAAACCCACGCCCACATGGCCCAAAGCCCATGAAGCACTGAGTTGTAACCACTGGATCGCCAGGGAATTCCCTATATGCATTTTTCTTATCTGTAAAAAATAACTGTTCCCTGCCCTTTTCCCCACCCCCACTCCCAACACCCACACATGTTTATGAGGTTCTAGAAATCAGGGATATGAAAGCCTTTAGAATCTGAAAAACACAGAAAAGTATATTCTTATTGTTGTTATTATTTACGGAGATACTGTACGTCTATCAATGCAAATTCATTCCTCTGAGGACTTCCCTGGTGGTCTAGTGGCTAAGACTCTGTGCTCCCAAAGCCGTGGTACTGGGTTCAATCCCTGGTCAGGGAACTAGATCCCGCATGCCACAGCTAAGGGCTTGCATGCTGCAACAAAGATCCCGCAGCAGTCAAATAAATAAATAACTTTTTTAAAAATTTGTTCCTGTAGTTAAGGAGTCTTGAGTGTGGAGTACGTGTATTGGTTCATAATATTCTCCTACACATTTGGCAGAGGCTCTTCTGTCCATTGAGAGAGAGGAATGACAGAGCTGTTCCTTTGGCTTAAAGGAAATGAATTTTCAGAGTCCACACTGACTTAAAGACGATAGAACCTGGAATTTCTGGGCTCTAGGGAGCTGTATGGGAAAGTACCCCTAGATTTTTATCAAACTTGTGAAGGGATGAGCTCAGCCTTGGCATTTCACATTCATTCACAAGCATGTATTAGGCGCCTGCTGTGTGTCAGCATACTAAGGATGCTGCAGTGAAGAGCACCAGGCCCTGTCCTCCCAAAGCTTGAGACCCACTGGGCCTAAGACAGTCAAGTTCTGTCTTGGCGTGCATTCTCACATAAGCCAGACCTTTCTCTACTGAAAAGAACAAGTAAGAGCCCAAGGACTTTCTATCTCAACTCATCAAACAAAGTACCACCTGGCCAAGCCTGGGTTCAAGCTCTGTGAGCACAGAAGGCATCATATGACTGCTCACACCCCATCTCAGACCAATCCAGACACTTACTCCATCCAACCCCCACGCCAGGGTGATGCCACATTCCAGCAACAGAGCTGCTGCTTGACTTCTGGTCCCAAATTCCTATTCAGGTATCTTTCTGTTCTCAGTCACCCTCCCTGGGGCCCTGCTTCAGTGAATCCAAACCTGCACCTGGGCTCCAGACTTTTTTTTCCAGCCATGCCATGTGGCTTGTGGGATCTTAGTTTCCCAAGAGACTGAACCCAGGCCACTGCAGTCAAAGTGCCAAGTCCTAACCCAGAGTGTGCTCAGGTTCCTGTGCATTGAGTCGGTGATGCTACCTAGCCGTCTCATCCTCAATAAATGTGAGCTATTTCTTCCCCTTAGGATCAGTTCATCTGTGCTGAATTCCCCAAATTTTCTCTGCAAGTCAAGATACCCACTGCTTCATTGTTGCTGCTTGTCCTGGGCTCTAGTTGAGGTGAGCTGATTACTTGAGGCAGAGGGATGTTATAGGCTATGGGGAGGGTCCTTGCTGGTCAAACTGACCATCCCCTGATGTAGCTCCTGGGTCAGGTCTCTGTCCCTATTCCAACCCCTGGAAGATCTTTAGCATAATCAGTGTTGCTAACAAGTCTCAGTTTTTCCCAAGTCCATGGACCACTCTTCTTGCCAACACCCAAACCATCAGGGCTATTCTGAAGCCAGGGACATTGTTTCTTCACCACAAGTCCTTGGATGAATTTCAAAAGATCTGTGAACCCCCTCTGATAGCCAAAATTTGTGTATTCTACAGAAATAGTCCTTAGGTTTCACTAGTTTCTTAAATGATCTGTGACCCATGTGTTAAGAACTATCATTTTGGGATAGGGGAACCCTAGAGTCTAGCCCTAGTCCATGAGGCTGGGAGGCCTTCTTCTGGGCCACTGAGGACTCAGAAAGGCACAATGTCAACAGTATCCACAGGTCCTTACCATCACTCCAAGAAAGAGGGCCCAGTCACTGGGTTCCCACAGACCTGCCTGAATCCACTCCCCAATCCTTCAACCCAGTTCTTCCCAACAGGGAGTGTAATCTCCCCAGGTCTTCTCCAGCCAGAGAATGGCCTCTCCCCGCCAACCCCCATGTCCCCTCAGTGTCATAAGCTGCTGACCCAGGCCATTTCCCCCAAATATGATTTTCCTCCAAGGAAAAGAACTAGAATTTGAGAGCACTTCTTTGATAAATAAATAAATATCTTTCTTTTTATACACCACTTTCTTTATAAATATTGATCATCTCCCTTAATCCTCATAATAACTTATTTTACAGAAGTAGAAACTGAGGTCAAGTAGGGTAATAGAACAATTATTATTGTTGTTGTTATTATTTTAGCTCCCATTTATTTTGTAATTTTTATATGCAAAGTACTATGCTAAGAATTTTTTCATACTTTATTTAATCAGCACAAAATAGGCATGGGAATCCTGATCTTACAAGTGAAAAAACAGAGGCTCAGAGAAAGGGGATAGTTAGCTGAAGAGCACCTAGGGGGACTTCCCTGGTGGTCCAGTGGCTAAGACTCTGCACCCCCAATGCAGGGGGCCTGGGTTCAATCCCTGGCCAGGTAACTAGATCCCACATGCCACAACTAAGACCCTAGTAAAGCCTAGTTAATTACTGTTTTTTAAAAAAGTGTGCCTAGGTAGTAAGTGACAAAGCACAGACTGAGAAAGCAGGTCCCTCTGACTCAATACCCCACTGTCTCCCTAACTATAAGTGGGGCTATAGGTTGCCCGATACCCTCTAATGTTTCAAGGGGGCCTTGCTATGTTCATGTGAGAAATTCATACTGGAATAAAGGAAGAAATTAAATCAGGAAGCCCATAGAGAAGTCTCCCTGAGGGTCCCTGCAGCCCAGGCCAAGACTGGGAATTCTGTGCTCCCTGCCCAAGAAAGCAGACAGAACATTTTCTCCAGAAAAAGCCTTTTCCTTACCCTCCCACTCCCTAGCCCTGCTCTATTTCCAGGTCCTGACCACTTCCTGTCTTAACTATTACAAGAAGTTACCAGCCATGCCCGCCTGACTCCTGAGATATGACAACTACACCGGAAAAACCTGGACGTTAGACCAAGTTCTGGGCCGAACAGAGAGCCCCTGGGATTCAGCTTTTCCCTGAAAGGATGACACAGAGAGGGGTGACTGTGAGCCGGGTGTATGATCGGCAGTGTGCCTCACTTCCCCAAGGCTCTGGCTGCTTCCAGCTCAATAAGGCCTGCAGTAAGGACTTGGGAGCCCCAAGGTCTGAGGAAGGAGTGGAAGGGGAAAGCCCATACCTAGGGCACTCCAACCAGGACCCCTGGAAGGAGAACACCTTGACCTCCCGGATTCCCCCTCCTCCTTCCCTCTCCTCTCTCACCCTCTTCTCCTCCCTTCTGGAGCTCAGTCACCCATGATTACCCTGAAGGCTATGCTCCCCATCTGTGGATGGCTACTTGCAACCACCACTCATCTGTCTTCCTGACCCTGTGTCTTTGATTCTTCCTTGGAAACCCTACACTCTAGCCATCCCCTAAGTACTCTAAGGACTTTGAAGTAGTACCTTCAGACTGGGAGCATCCTAGTTTTCTAGAGCTTTCTTCTGCCCAGGTCACAAAATGAACCTTTATTTCCTACTGCCTCAGAACTCTGCTGAGCAATCCATTAAGGTACGAAGACAGAATGATGACAACTTCAAAGGTAATAATTATCAAGGACTTATTATTTGCCAGGCACTAATACTTCATAGGGACTTCCCTGGCAGTCCAGTGGTTAAGACTCTCTGCTTCCAATGCAGAAGGCTCAGGTTCAATCCTTGGTTGGGGAGCTAAGATCCCATGTGCTATGGAGTAAGGCCAAAAAATGAATAATAATGGNTATTATTTGCCAGGCACTAATACTTCATAGGGACTTCCCTGGCAGTCCAGTGGTTAAGACTCTCTGCTTCCAATGCAGAAGGCTCAGGTTCAATCCTTGGTTGGGGAGCTAAGATCCCATGTGCTATGGAGTAAGGCCAAAAAATGAATAATAATGGACATTTGGGACACTGAGGCAGGTGACCATAAGTGTCCTTTGAGGCTGGAAGACAGAACTCTTAGAGACACTCAGAAACTAATCGCAGCATGGCAGATGGAGGAGAAGCACATGGTAAATTGCCAAAGGTACATGCAATTAGCTACATGGATTGGGGACGTTAAGTCTCTCCCCTATTTATCTGTAGCAATTTTTTAATTGTATTTTTTTTATCAAGCTGTAAAACAAAAGCAAATTAAAAATATGAGAGTGATTATCACACAAGACTACTCCTAACAAGTTCAAATTCCCAGAAAAAAAATAAATTTAGTAACATGTCCACCTTAATTATAGGCTTCCCAAGTGGCATCGTGGTAAAGAACCCATCCGTCAATGCAGAAGACACCTCTTAGGCAGGCGGGTTCTTTACCACTATTTTGACAAGTGCTGTTTCTCTCCCTCTTATTTCCCAGGTATTTCTGTTATTTGGGGATTTCCCAAAAGAATAAGAGTTCTTTCATTTTCCTTCTTTTGCCAGAACTGTATGTGCTGCCTAGAATACCCCTCTTTCTATAGAGTTAATAACTGAGTTCTTACCAGGTTACAAATGCTGTTTTGTTTTGGGTGGGTTTTTCTAGATTTTTTTTCTTTTTAATTTATTGGAGTATAGTTGATCTACAATGCTCTTTTAGTTTCGGGTGTACAGCAAATTGAATTCGTTATACATATACAAATGCTGTTTTAAGTGCTTTACGTTGATCAACTCACTGGATCCTTCTAATAACCAAATGGGGTCAGTACTACTGTTANAGTTGATCTACAATGCTCTTTTAGTTTCGGGTGTACAGCAAATTGAATTCGTTATACATATACAAATGCTGTTTTAAGTGCTTTACGTTGATCAACTCACTGGATCCTTCTAATAACCAAATGGGGTCAGTACTACTGTTAACCCCATGTTATAAATTAGGAAACTGAGGCTTGGAGAGGTTGAAAACCTTGCCCAGGGTCACACGGCTCATGAGTGTAGACCCATCCTGACCCTGAGACTACATTCTTAACCAAGGCTCTCTTCTAAGAGCACGCATCAAGTCACCTGCATCCTCTACAGTTTCGGTGCCAGCCCTTCCTCCTCCAAGGAGCCTTCTCTGATGTCCTAACTGGAAATAGTGCTGCTTTTCCCTTGAAAGTCCCCCCACTTCCTTGTTNTTTTAAGCTGTATCTAAGATACTCTTTTTTTGGTGTCTAAGTTAGAATAATCGCTATATAAGGAAGGATATTGCATTTTATTCTGTTTGGTCCCTTAGTATATATTTAACAGGAAAAAACGGCAATTTTTTTCCCAGGAAAATCTTTGCAAGGTAGGTTCTGACTCTGTCAGAACTCTGGTGACTTCACTGTGGTATTTGTGTACCCTGAGGGGACACTATTTTAGTTTGTTTCACAAAGGCCTGATTTACATTTTGCAGGTTTCAACTTGAGAAGTTAAGGAGCTCTTCTTTAATGGCCAGCAGTTGGTGAGCACAGTTTTATAAAGTTGCTCTTGGCTGGTTTCCTATTCTACAATTCACTGCTTTTCCTCCAAATACCTTCTTCATGTTTCTAGAGTATTCAGAAAAACATTGTACACCTTAGGAGAAAATTCTGGAGCTGTAAGCTCCCTTCCACCCATGATTTTGTCATTGACTGCATTTGTGGGAGGGACAAAGCTTGTCTATTTCAATTCTAAATCCTCTTAGAAAGTCAGATATACCTTTTGCTGTTCACTCCTCAGCCTTGTGCATGCATTCTCATGTTACTTCCAAATATTCTGCAAACATACCTACTAAATGCATGGTGCAGTACCTGACAGAAGGGTGTAGAAGATTGAAGGTCCATTCTTCAGAAGTTTATACTCGATTAGGTGGAATTTTGGCTTCCCTGATGATTCAGATGGTTAAGAATCTGCCTGCAGTGCAGGAGACTCGGGCTCGATCCCTGGGTCAGAAAAATCCCTTGGAGAAGGGAATGGCAACCCACTCTAGTATTCTTGTCTGGAAAATTCCATGGACTGAGGAGCCTGACGGGCTGTTGTCCATGAGGTTGCAAAGAGTCAGACAAGACTGAACAACTAGCACTTTCAATTACTTTCATTTAGAATTTTCATACCCAGATGTAATGGCATTACAGTACTAAATCAGGATTGCCTTTGTAGTATTTTAAAGCATCCAGTCACTCACTGATTAGATTTTCATAACTCATTGAGGGAAGGGGAAGATGAGGAGCCTGAGGTTGTGATTTGCCAAAAATTACAGTGGGGGTAGGTTTTTGACTCAGTCTAACATAATAGCTCCTTCAGCTCTTAGCTCCTCTAACAGATCTCTCAAAAGAATAACTAGTTTATTCCCGGGCAACTTCAAAATACAAGTTCATGTATATACTGATTGAGAGATACCAAACTCCCTTGGTTTTCCTTCTCCTGCCTCTGTTCCTTTCCAGTTAACATTTCTGAATTTCTTTTTTCTTTCTTTCTTTTTTTTTTTCTCATGTTACTTTCTCTTCCTGAATGAACTTCTCTTAATCTCAAGGCTTTCATTACTGTTGGCAAGTCAGTGGAGTCTAAATTCAGATTTTCAGGACAGTTTCTTCTCCAGCTTGGACGTGGTCAATTTGGGATGTCCAGAGTTCATGTCCAAAACTAAATTCATTCCTTATTATCTTATCCAGTTCAAATCTGTATCTTAATGGAATGAAGGTACAGCTAAATTACTGTGAGACTCTCATCCATTCTTTTGCCAAAGACCGTGCTTTATAGGCACCAGTAAGGATTACTGTTTGGCCAGCAGAGAGCATCCACTGCTGAAAGTCTCTGGGCAGCTGTAACTCCATCACTTGCTTTCCTACCCATCCTTACTGCAGACTGACCCAGACTCTACTTTCACTTCCTGTATCCAGCCATTATGTCTCTTGGATCCTTATCTTTATCTTGCTGTACTGTAGTTCCCCCATGAAATTCTACCTGGATTACTGCAGCAGCTTGCCAACTAATTTGGTGGTCTTTCTGCCTCCAGTTTTGCTCTTTCTTATTTGGGCAGCCATTGCCTGGGACTGAGCACTGGTTCTAAAATGCAAACCTGTTGATGTTATATCCTAGCGAAAAGTTTCTGCAGTGGTTCCTCAAGCCTTTAAGATAAAGTCCAGACACCTTGTCATGCTGTATAAGGTACTTTGGGGTCTGGACCTTTTTAAACTTCTAGGCTTATCTTTTGTCATTTCATGTGCTCAGAGGGTTCCTTCTCTGGTTTGGGACACTTCTCCCAGGTGTCACCACCTTTAGGAACCCTTCCCCGGTTTGTTTCTCTTATCCCTTTCCATCCTATTCCCTGGCCTGGGTTAGATCTTCCGTTCACACCACCCTGCAGGTATCTACCACAGCACTTACCACATGGCATTGTCTTGTTGCTTTACTTTTCTCCACTTTTAGACCAGGAGGTTTTTGAAGGCCGAGTTGGAGATTTATGTTTTTAGTTTAGTTGCATATAAGGTTGGTTAATTGCTTGCTATGCCTCAGCAACATACAGATTCCTGGGTGTATAATGATTCTTTGGACATTGCCCTGACCTTCTGGAACTTGTGGCTTAGATGTGGAGTCCTAGGTCTCTCTCCTGAGTGTGGGCAAGCAAATTATAGCCCACATGCTAAATCCAGCCCTGGGCTGCCACCTATTTTTGTATGGGCCATGAGCTGAGAACAGTTTTTACATCTTTAATTGGTTGAAAAAATCAAAAGAAGAAAAATATGACACATGAAAGTTATATGAAATTCCAATTTTAGTATCTGTAAAATTCCTTTGAAACACAGTCAAGTTCATTTATTAACGTATTGTCTCTGGATACTTTTGCACTGCAAAGGCAGAGTTGAGTGTGTCAGTATGTCCTGGCCCACAAAGCCCAAAATGTTTACTGCCTGACCCTCTACAGCATGAGTTTGGTGACCTCTGCTTTAGACGGATACATTCAGTGTTACATAATAAACTTTTAGGTAAAAGGTGCACACACAGTGAGCATTCACTTAGTTCACCATTTGGAGGGAGGCTGAAGGGTTTATATCTTCAATGCTGAACAGTCTGTCTGGCATAGTGTTCAATAGATGTATGAAAAACAAGTAAATAAATGAATGCCTGAACTATAAGAAGCCCCAAAACAGTCCACATTAACTTACATTATTCTCGGTAACACTTTTGAATTTGAATTTATCAGTGCCATCTCTTCATTTTCTTGAGATATATGCCACTGTTAATATGGTCCATAGTGGTTTTATTTCTGTAGCTTTAAAGAAAAGTACTAAGTTGGGTGTGGAACTGATACAGAATTGAAAGATCTGTGATTGTCCTATTTTGGGGGCAAAAATTATACTTTTATATGATTTGAAGTTAGCTGGATAAATTTTATGAGTAAATTATATGCTCAGATTTGAATCACCCTTGTGACCATTCTTGAAATTTTAATGTTAATATTGTGTATTTTTTTCTTTAGAAATAGACATAAATTTTATTTTAAAATATGTATTCACATGTCTGTTATTGAAATAGACTCTAAAAGGCTATTATTATTAAGCAGTTGTGGGGAAGGGTTGCAGTGAAATATGTTTATTTGCTTATTGTGTATGGCATTTTTAGTTTATTTAACTCATTGGGGTGCAGTTGGAATACAGGGATACTGAGGCATGCCTTTTCTGCAGGATAGTGTAGAACCACATTAAAGTGGTTAGACAGATGAATAATAACCACTTATTTGTCTAGAGTTAACAGGCAGCAAAACCAACAGATGCTTCTTTCCTTGGTTCTTGTTTCCAGCTGTACGTAATTGACAGCTCTGCTGCGGTTCTGTTTGAGTTTTAGGAGAAAGTGTCAAAGTTTAGAACAGAGCTGTTTATTTACTGTCCAAAATTCTGGAGGAGATTGTTAAAAATAAGAGATTACGAATCTGTCCCTTACTTTAAACTGTCGTTTTAAAAGGTAAAATTTCAAGATGACTGTGTGCTAATTCTATTCCTTTACCTGAATTTCTTGCTTTAAGATTTGTAAGAGGGCCTTGCTAAGATTTGCAAACCTCTCCTTTCTTATAAAATGATCAAGTTAGATGTTGCTCATTCAGGCCTAAAATGGACAGCTTGCTAAAAGGGGTTAGCAGAAAACTCATTTATAGAAATGTTGCTGAGGTTTTAGAGTTTTGTGCCAGACTGTGGTGACACTAATTAAGTACATCTGCCTTTCTTTCCATGGACTCTTCCAGGGGGACCAGCCTAAAATAACTGGGTCCAGTCAGCCGGGTGCCCTATGCAGCTACATATTCGTGAATAAAATAAAGGAGACTTATCTCTTTCTTAGACAGTGGTGCTCTCAGATCTCTTGTGGCAAGGCTGGGAGATTAATTAGGGGATTTACATGATTTCTTTTAAAACTTAGGAGTTGTGCATTCCCTCAGATCCCCGCTTTTACTCTTTGTTTCCAGCTGCATGGCTGCTTCCTATTATATTGCAGTCAACATTGGATTTTTGCTGTGTCATCTTTCTTTGATTTTTGTTATTTTATCTTCTTTCTGTTTTGCAAGTTTTTAAAAGTAAAAATTCAGAATCAGCCTCCTTCACTTAAAAAATACAAGTGGTCCTGTGTAGAGTTAGGGACTCAATGACTTTTGTTCGTGATGATAAATCACAGTGCACATGAAGAATGATTGCCCATGGCAGTGACATAGAGATGCCTTCAGTGTTTTCAGAGACATGACCAATGATCAGGTTTTCTTTTTCTCCGTTATATTTCTCCCTTTACGTTCTGTATCTTGAGTTGCATGGAGATTATATAGGTGTATACATATATATAGATTCAGAGCCATACATTTAATATTTGTGCACTTCACTGGATGTGGATTATTCAAGTTAGAAAAAAGAATTAAACATTTCAGTCTTTTAAAATACAAAAAATATATAGGTGATTTTTTTAGTTTGAGGTGTGATTTTGGTTTAAAATAGGAGAGCACAGAATCTGAGACTTAATCTAAACTCTATTTCTCTCGCCGTCTTTCTATGCCACCAGCAGTTGCTGGCATTAATAGGCATTAAGAAATGTGTTTTTGAATGAGAAGATGAACAAGCCAACCAGCTGATCTTCACTGAGGTGTCAGTGATGTTAACTGACGTACCCACAGAGTAGGTTCGGACAAGCATTCAGCTGAGCTTCATGTAAGTCTCAGGAAGTGGAGTGTGGGCCAGTGTGCAGGGTGAGCAGTGCTCTTTGCTCTTCTCATCACTGCCTTTAACCCAGTAAGGATTGGGTTAGTCACCCCGATGGATAGTAGTAAAAGATGACTGGTGACTGCTCTGAGGTGGAACAGGTTGAGTTTAGGCTGGAATTCAGATCTGCTCAGAGAAGGCAATGGCACCCCACTCCAGTACTCTTGCCTGGAAAACCCCATGGATGGAGGAGCCTGGAAGGCTGCAGTCCATGGGGTCGCTGAGTCAGACACAGCTGAGCGACTTGACTTTCATGTTTCACTTTCATGCATTGGAGAAGGAAATGGCAGCCCACTCCAGTGTTCTTGCCTGGAGAATCCCAGGGATGGCGGAGCCAGGTGGGCTGCCGTCTATGGGGTCGCACAGAGTCGGACACGACTGAAGTGACTTAGCAGTAGCAGTGGATGCATTATGCTCTTGCCACCTTGCTATGTTACAACAAGCCTGGTAAGTGATGGAGAGCTGAAGAGGACCTTTTAACTGGGCAGTGAAATGAAAGTACATCAAATGGGGGTACTGAGCCTGGTTTCTCTGACAGATCTCTGCTTGAGCGCTGGGTTTGGATTGTTTCTTTAAAAAGGATCTTTGCAGTTGAGAAGAACAGAGGATTGTTAGCAATGGAAAAATACTAGGTTTTGGGTGCTTATATGAGCTTTATATTTAGCTGTTAACAGTTCTAGGAATTTCTAAGGAATTTATTGAATTTCAGAATGAGATCCTGTGTTTTGTCAGTGTCTACTGATAGGAAAAGTGTACCACATAGCGCGTTTCCTGAAGGGTGGTTGGGAACGCTACCTTATCTCCTTTCTACCTTATCCATGACTCCTTTCTGGTTGTTGAGAATGGCCGAGTTCGTTCAGTTGCTTACTTTATCTGACATCTTTAAAGATAAGTCTGTCAGGGTCATCTCCAGTTTCTATTTCATTTCCTCTGCTCCAAGTCAGCTCTCTTACACTGTGGCTTCTTGGTTATTCGTGCTTGCTAACTGAGTAGGTCTAACCGTCTTTCATTGATTGATGAATAACTGCTTTGGTCCCAGGAGATTTCTTGGTCACTGTTTCCTCTTTCAAGCTCAAAAGTGACTCCCTTCACCTTGATTGCGGTAAATGTTAGTTTATAAATCTACAACTCTGTCTATGTAATCTGTCTTATCTGTGTATCTATCTGTCATTCTGTGTTTATCTCTTTAGGTTCCCCAGAGCACTCCTGAGCTAAGGTTCAATCAGGGAATTCCTAGATCCCTTAAAATTAATTTTCTTTTTTTTTTGCTTTCTTTCTGAAGAAAGAAATCCCACTTGGATTTTGTATTTTGTATTCCTCCCCCACAACATACTACCTCCACTTCTACTAAGATGAAGTATTACTTAATCACAGTCCTACTTTATCTGCTTTCTTTACAGACCTGCTTTGTACATATTGCTGTGACACAGGCATTACGTCGAGTGACTGATGATTTTTAAATTCACATTTCCTATGAAAAGGATGGCACTCATGGCTGAATTTTGGTCTGTGTATTGGGCTTAAAATGCCCCCGCCTCTTTTGCCAGTTGGGAAAATACAGAAGCATAAGCGGGTTTTTCCATCAGCTGTCTTCAAAGAGAATAAAAGGATGTTAAGTATTTCCAAGAGAAGAGCTTCACAGTTTTTGAAAAGGGGGTCATGACAGCTTGTTGAAAATGAGTTGAACAGCTTCTATTGCACTTTCTGTTCACTGGCAGGAACTGGGAAGTGATGTTTTCCTGCTCTGGCAACAAAGATCCTGGTTAGAAGCAGGAATGGTTTGCCCAGATGTTCTCAAAATCTGAGGTCATCTTATTATTACTGACCACTGAGGACTAAGTTATAGTAGTTTGGCAATGTGAAATGATTAGATTTAGAAATGGATTTTGTTTTCTGACTCTATCCCAAACAACTTCAGTTTTCTGGAATGTTGGCATCTCTGGACTTTTAAATATGTGGCTAACTAGAATAATTTTGGAGTTGAAAAGAGACTTAGGAAAGCTTAAGCTGTTAGGCTTAAAGCTTGTGTTCTACGGATGGGTCCTTGCGTAATTTGCTTAATTAACTTCTTCTTACCAAAGAAGTTAGGGTGTCGTTGCCTTGGTTTAGCAGTTTGTGCTTTGGTGTTGCTGTTCTTCCCCTAGCAGTTCCTGCTGCTTATGGACCTTGTTCTGACAGGACGATGACCTCTATTGTTTCAGTGCCACTGTTTGTAGACTATTCTTATTATTTAAATGCCAGATCCTGATCTGGTAATGATGAGCATCCTCAAATTTTCATTGAAGTTCTGTTCTTTTTTGGAGGTGAGAAGAAACATGAGGCTAAAGGTGAACATTGTTGCGGGGGAGAGACAGCTGGAAACCAAAAGAGCAATTGTTTACTTTAATTGCTTTGGTCATGTGCTTGCCCCTTCATGGCAGAAGGGTCTTGTTCTGTGGGCTTGAGCATCTAGGATTAATTTTCAAAGTGGCTCTGTGCATGGTTGTGAATTTCTAGTGAGTATTTTAGATAAGTCATGGGATAGAAAGTCTGTTGAGTACCAGATTCTTACAACTCTGCTACAGATTATGAAAGTTTGTGGGCCCATCTGTAATGCAGCTGTAATAAAATTTGTTTACTTTATCAGGATCGCTTCAGAGGCTCAAGCTGATTTGTTTACTGCTCTTTTCAGCATTGTTGTTGCTTGCCAAGAAATAAAGTTAGCATCAGTTCCTGGTGCAATTGGGATCATTCAATTTTGTGGCCATTCTGATAAAGCTTGGTTTTATTTTAGGCCCACTTTAAAGTTCTTGTATCCTGGCACAAGACATGGATGGTAAATCTAGTGTACCCGAAGATACACTGTGCAAATTAACAAACTTTCCAGATGTTTGGAGACTGTAGGCTTTTTTTGTTTTCTGTGCTGTTTTTCTATGTTCTTCTGTGTGTATCTTCGCTTTCCCGTTTTGTTTTGTTTTAAATAGGAAAACCCCTTGGGGAAGAGGGAGCTGTTCTTTGGAATGGGGAACAAAACAAGTATTAAATTTTTTGTGAAACCTTTAAGTTGGATTTGCCATTTCTGTGAGAGAAAGGAAGAGGCAGCCTTGTTCCCAAAAGGGAGACTGCTAGGAAGGCTGGTGTTGGGGTGCGACTCTGTGGAAGTAACTAAAAGGACTTCTTCACGTCCCTAGTGATTTTTAGTTATGAAATGGGCCACTAATGCTCTGAATCAGCAGCCTTTTAACCACGCCTGACTAAATAGACCTTGTTTTTGAAATTCACAGCAGTGTCTAGATCCCTGCTGTCTTTTTGTCCATCCTGCTAACACACAGCTGTTTTTGTTCATACATCATTTTATGTTCAGCTGCTTGGTGACTTCCTCAGGTCCCTTTTATGGTGAATAATGGACACATGGGAGTTCGGACACCCAAGTGTGTGATTATTCAAACAGGAAGTCTCTGGGAAACACAGTAACCTTGTCAGAGGAACAGAAGGTGGTATGGGAAAGGCCATTGATGATTTTAGGCTTAAAACATCAACAGGGAAAAATCTGACAACTTCTGAGATAAGGAAGCTTATAAAAGGGGTGCAGCTTATAAAAGGGTCGTTTATTTGGAACTTGTTTCATTTTTTTCCCCCAGACATTTGGAGTAGTCAGCTTCCATAGTCTATAACTTAGAAATTGAGGTAAAAGAGAAGCAGTGTGGCATCAATGACATTAAAAACAGAAGGAAGAACTTCCCTGGTGGTCCACTGGTTAAGAATCCACCTGCCAATGCAGGGTATACAAGTTCGATCCCAGGTCTGGTCTGGAAAGATTCCACATGTGACAGGGCCACTAAGCCTGCAAGCTGTAACTACTGAAGCCCTCCCGCCCACGCTAGAGCCTGTGTTCTGCAGTAAGAGAAGCCACTGCAATGAGAAGCTTGCGTCCTGCCACTGGAGAGTCGCCCCTGCTTGCTGCTGCATCGAGAGAAAGCCTGCACACAGCAGTGAAGACCCAGCGTAGCCAAAAATAAATAAATTAAAAAAAAAAAAAAGGAAGGAAACTCTGTGGGTCTTGGAAAGAAGTGCAACAACTCATCTTTCCTGGAGGTGACAATGAGGCCATACACAGGAACAAGCAAATGACGGGGACTTGACAGGGACTGAGGGACCTGATGGGATTGGATCGAATTAAAAGAAGGTTCTTTTACAGATCCTCTGATTGTTGAGCGCAGAAAGAATATGAGATAAAGAAGGATGTGGATTATACCTAAAAACTGTGTAGTCTAGTGGGAGAGCAAGCATGTGTATATCCATGAACATGCTGAGACAAAATATAAAGCACTACAAGAGAAAGATCAAACTCCACGTGATTGCAAAGAATTGATTGTAACTGATGAAACAATTCCCAGACTTACCTGGTGACCTGTCAGATTCCTACCAGCTTTGAGATTCCTTGATTATATGATGGAGGGCTTGTTCAGTTCAGTTCAGTCACTCAGTCGTGTCCAACTCTTTGCGACCCCATGAATTGCTGCACGCCAGGCCTCCCTGTCCATTACCAACTCCCGGAGTTCACTCAGACCTGTGTCCATCAAGTCAATGATGCCATCCAGCCATCTCATCCTCTGTTGTCCCCTTCTCCTCCTGCCCCCAATCCCTCCCAGCATCAGAGTCTTTTCCAGTGAGTCAACTCTTCGCATGAGGTGGCNTCTTGACTTCCTACTTTTGCATTCCACTCCCCTACAATGAAAAGGACATCTTTTTTGGGTGTTAGTTCTAGACAGTCTTATAGGTCTTCATAGAACAGTTCAATTTCTTCAGCGTTCCTGGTCGGGGCATAGACTTGGATTCCCATGATACTGAATGGTTTGCCTTGGAAATGAACAGAGATCATTCTGAGTTGAGTATAGCAAGTAGTTGGGTGCATTCCAAATAACCTGAGTCAGAGAACTGGAAAGGACATTAAAGATGATCTAATCGACTTCCTTATTTTGCAACCTGTGGATCAGAAGCCAAGTGTGTGTGTTTTAGGAGCCAAACTGGTCTAGATGCCAGGTTTCCACGTGTGCAAAACAGTCCTCTCTCTGCCCCCTTGCTCCAAAACCTTTGAGGGGGTCCTGAAGGAAGCTCACTAATAGTTGTGAGTCTTTGAAAATGAATAAAACCTCCATTTTTCTTAAAACATAGAGATGGACTAAGTGATTTCTGAGGGTTCCTTCCAGCCCAGGGTGGCAATCAGTTTTCCTGTAATTTTCACTCTTGGGCGTCCTTTGGAAGCATGGCTGCTGCAATTCTGCCATCTAGTGGTGTGATGTAGGTATTGCGCCACCAGCCAAATACCTTAGGGCCCTTTTCTATTAATAAACACTGCAGAGGAAAACAGCTGAGTGAAAAGAGCATTAAGTCTCCTCCCTACCCTTCCCTCCGGCAATGGGAACTTTAAAGGAAACTCCCCAACCTCTCTGATCTGAAGCATAAAACTTTCTCCTCAGCATCTGTCTGCAGGGTTTAGGGTGGGAAGGTAGTTGCCCTGGGGGCCGTGTTTCCTGTACCAATCCCTGGGAGGCACGGTGCCCAGCCTATGGGTACATTCAGTCATCCTCTGTGCTCCACTAAAGCGATGTTCCCATGTCCATCACGTGCCATCACCCTGTCAGGATGGTGCCCTGTCTAGCTCCAGGCTGGAGCCTTCAATCCACCCAAGAGCTGGGACGCCCCTTCCTTCCTCCTCCCACCTTACTCATCCTCCTGTGGTGCCGCCCTCTCAAGTCCACAGTCAGCCAGCCTGCAGGGTGAGAGAAGGAACCACAGGGGGCGCACTCCTGTTCCTGTAAGTTACATGGTCTGCCATGACTGAATTGTGTCCCCCCAAATTCACATGGTAAAGCCCCTAGTCTCCAGTGTGATGGTACTTGGAGGTAAAACCTTTGCTAATTATGTTTCGGTGAAGTCATGAGAGCGGAGCCCTCATACTGGGATTAGTCTGTCTCTCTGACTGTCTCTTGCTTGCTTGCTCTCTTTCTCTCTCCTCTTTTTTCTCTCTGTTAGGATTCAGCAGGAAATTAGCCACCTGGAAGCCAGAAAGAGGCCTTACCAGAACCCACTCATGCTTGCACTTTGATCTCAGACTCCAAGCCTCCAAATCTGTGAGAAATCAACGTCTGTTATTGAAGCCACTCAGGCTGTAGTGTTTTGTCCTAGCAACCCAAGCAGACCAAGGCATGGTCTGAGTCCCGGTTTGAAGTACTGGAAGTCAGTCCATTCAAAGAAAATCTTGCAGATGGGTCAGTTTTACCCATACCTCTTCCCAGGTGGGACGAGTGCTGAGCCTTACTGATGGGCCAACCAGGAGGAGGTTGTGTGTGTGTGCTTAGTCATGCAAGCCCATGGACTACAGCCTGCTAGGCTCTCCCATGAGATTCTCCAGGCAAGAATACTGGAGTGGATTGCCACTCCTTTCACGAAGGATCTTCCCAATCCAGGGAGTGAACCTGGGTCTCCTGCATTGCGGGTGGATCCTTTACCATCTGAGCCTCCAGGGAAGCTGAGGAGGAGGCTATGGCAGGGAAAAGATGACTAGGAGCGCAAAGGTTCTTGTCTTCAAATGAGTAAGCCGAATACCATAAAGAGCCCGGTGAGCCATACCAGGTCCTGAGGAGGTTCACCAAGTAGGAAATGCTTCCAGAACTATTCCCTCAGGAGCCAAGGTGGCTGATCCAGAACAGCCATCAGGACTGCGAGTAGAGGTCACAGTGCAATGTCACAAGATTAAAGGAGTCTGGGTCCGAGGACTTTGTGCAGAAAGGCTGGACAGCCAACCCCCGGCCTTCAGTGGGAGGGGAAAAGGTACTTTTCGTGTCTTTTAAGCCACTGTCTTTTAGTCTCTGTAACCCACAGCCAAAGATAATCATAACTGATATTGCATGCGATAAGTGTTGGCTGTTATCTGCCACGTGATCACAACTATTTAATGTCTGTCTTCCCACTGGATTGTAAGCTCCATGAGGGCAGGGACTGTGTCTGCCCGGTTCAGTGTATTCTCAAGGCCCAAGCCAGTGCCATACACACAGCTGGCACTCAGTAAGTATCTGTCAGGTAAGTCTGTGACCCCTTTTCCTGCCCTTTTCCTCCCTGAACCTGCGTACCAGCCTTGTGTCATCTTTTCCACTGAGGTCTTTCCTAAAGCCCACTAAGAAAGATCATCCCAGTCACGTCTCACTTCCTCTTGGTGCAGGGCCCTTAGAAATTACACTGTGTGTGACGTGGAAGAAGTGGTCCTGCTGGTGGTGTGCTGCATGGGGGTCATTCTGCGGTTAGTCCCTGGATGCTTACGTTCTTGCGTAACTGCACAGTAATCGGCTTTGGAGGGGAAAACACTCAGTTTTTAATCATCGGGAGCTTGGCCCCAGTTCCTCCTAAATGTTTACAGCAGACAATAAACACTTCATGGAGGAAGAAAGGGAGGGAGGGAAGGTGAGAGGGAAGAAAGGAAAAGGGAGTGAGGGAAACCCGACAAGGACCCAACACTGAGGAGGCATGCTGGCATTTCAAGTCAGGGAGAGCGACTCTTAAAAAGGAGAAATAGGGACTTCCCTGGCAGTCCAGTGGTTAAGACTTCACCTTCCAATGCAGGGCATGTGGGTTTGTTCCCTGGTTGGGGAGCTAAAATCCCACATGTCTCATGGCCAAAAAGCCAAAACATAAAACAGAAGCAGTGTTGTAACAAATTCAATAAAGATTTTAAAAATGATCCACATAAAAATCTTAATTAATTAGAAAGGAGAAATGATGGGGTGTTCCCTGGTGGCCGAGTGGCTAGGATTCCAGGCTTTCACTGCCATGGTCCGGGTTCAATCCCTGGCTAGGAATCTGAGATTATCCGGGAATAAAATGAATAAAAATTAAAAGGAGAAATTAGTAAAGCCAAAAAATGATCAAGCAGAATGGTAGGGATAATACAAGAGAGAAGCTCCCAAGAGCCTAACTTGAAAAAAAATTTCAAAGGCCTATTGATGTGTGTCAAAAAATGGGAAACTTTGGGATTCTGGGGACCTGGGTTCATGGGTGATTAGCTGTGACCTTGGGTAAGTCAAGTCTCTCCTAAGGAGCCATTTCCTTCCTTTTTCAATCAGCAGGTCTGACTCAGTCAGTGGTCTTCCGGTGGTGCTCCAAGGAGCCCAGGTAGAGGCTCAAGATACAGGCATCCACCCCTCACCTCCTCAGCTGGAGAATCTCTGCTCCATTCGGTTCATGCATTGGCTTTCTGCACAGAATTTAGTTTGAGTAAAAGGCTATGGAGCCAAGACTTCCCTGCTGGTTCAGTGGTTTAAGACTCTGCTCCCAATGTCAGGGGCCTGGGTTCCATCCCTGGTCTGAGAACTAGATCCTATATGCCGCAGCTAAGAGCCCACGAATGGTAATACCCACAGCTATGACCCAGCACAGCCAAATAAATAAATAAACAATTTTTTTAAAGGCTATGGAGCTATAACCACATTTAAAAACCACTGGAGTCAATGACCCCTACCGCAACTACATAAAGATCTCAAGTTTTATGATTCAACAGGTCTCTCCCATCACTGGAGCCCCTTCCTCACAGAAGAAAAGATACACATGGTATCTTCTGGGGCCTTGGTCTCATCTTCCCAATGAGACTTTAAATTCTGAGGAGGCTGAGTTTGGGCTCATGATTCTCGGCTTCCCATGACAACTTCCCTTTTGGGCAAGCCCTCATGGACTCTCAGCCTTGGCTGGATTTATAAAGGATGTTTCACAAAGTTCTGCAGCTGGATGCCTTGAGAGGGCAGCAGAAAGGCTGTGAGAGGAGGAGGGTCTAATCCACCTTGGGGGGCTCTAAGGGATGTGGGGACCCCCATCCAGAGGGGTTCTGCTCATATGTGTGTCTTTCATTTCATGACTTGGTCTGTCCCCTTCTTCTCAATCTCTGGTTTCTTGTCTCTCCTTTTCCCAGTTGCCTCCCGCCAGCCACACCCCTGCCTGCCCAGCCTGAGGTCTGTGCTCCCTCTGAAGCCCTGATGCTCTCCCTGATGCAGAGTCCTGTATGGAGTCCTGGGTGTGGCCAGGGAGTCAGTGAGATGCCCAGAACAAGCAGGGCTGAATCAGGCATCAGGGGCCTTGCTCTCAGGGGAAGAGACACCTAAAGGGCCCATATGAAGATACAAGCACTGGGACTTCCCTGGTGGCCCAATGGTTAAGACTGAGTTTCCAATGCAGGGGACAGGTGCAAGTTCGATCCCCAGTCAGGGAACCAGGATCCCCCTTACCATGTGGCGTGATCAAAAAAAGTTACAAGAACCATAAACAAAATGTGGTACCTACACACATACAGCGGAACACTATTCCTCCTTAAAAAAGAAGGGAATTCTGACACTTACTAGAACACAAATGAACCTTGAAGACATTATGTGAAGTGAAATAAACCAGTCACAAAAAGACAAATACACGATGACTCCACTCATACAAGTAATCTAGAGTAGTCAAATCCATAGATCCAGGACGTAGAATGGTGGTCGCCAGGGACTGGAGAGAGGGGGAAATGGGGAATTATTGTTTAATGGATATAGAGTTTCAGTTTTATAAGATGAAAAAGTTCTGGAGACTTGCTACACACCAATGTGAACACACTTAACACTACAGAACTGAACACTTAAAAATTGTTAAGATGGAAAATTTTATATTATGTGCTNGGGACTTCCCTGGTGGCCCAATGGTTAAGACTGAGTTTCCAATGCAGGGGACAGGTGCAAGTTCGATCCCCAGTCAGGGAACCAGGATCCCCCTTACCATGTGGCGTGATCAAAAAAAGTTACAAGAACCATAAACAAAATGTGGTACCTACACACATACAGCGGAACACTATTCCTCCTTAAAAAAGAAGGGAATTCTGACACTTACTAGAACACAAATGAACCTTGAAGACATTATGTGAAGTGAAATAAACCAGTCACAAAAAGACAAATACACGATGACTCCACTCATACAAGTAATCTAGAGTAGTCAAATCCATAGATCCAGGACGTAGAATGGTGGTCGCCAGGGACTGGAGAGAGGGGGAAATGGGGAATTATTGTTTAATGGATATAGAGTTTCAGTTTTATAAGATGAAAAAGTTCTGGAGACTTGCTACACACCAATGTGAACACACTTAACACTACAGAACTGAACACTTAAAAATTGTTAAGATGGAAAATTTTATATTATGTGCTGCAAGAATACTGGAGTGGGTTGCCATTTCCTTCTCCAGGGGATCTTCCCAACCCAGGGATTGAATCTGGGTCTCCTCTATTGCAGGCAGATTCTTTATCATCTGAGCCACTAGGGAAGTCCCGTTATGTTATGTGCCTTTTTCCACAATTTTTTTTTAAAGAGGAGGGAGCAAGGACCATTTGAGGATCCCTTGGTATCCCCAGGGCTCCTAGTGGCCCTCTATGTACTTGTCACCCGGACAGACCTAAGGTAGAGAGTGAGCCTTGGAAGGAAATGAAGCTCCTCCTGATCACAGCTCCTCATACTGCAGACCCTTCCAAAACGCTCTGCTCACGGTCTGACCCTCCTGTTTCTAGTTCCCTGGACCCCGGCCCATGTCCCCCAGCTCCCAGATACTGCTCATTCTTCTGAGGAATATGCATGAGGCCTCAGGTGACATTATCACACACACTCACAAAAACCCAACTCAACAAATTAATTGGCTTTAAAAAACAACTCAGAGGCTGGTTGGGACCTCGGCCCAGCCTTGCTGAAGCTGTTTATTTATGGGGAGGACTGTGGGCCCTTGAAGTCCCCAGGACTGCCATGCAGTGGAAAGTCCAGGACTCCAGCTCCAGCTCAGTCACTCTGGGCCTCTTGGTAACTCACCTGGGCTAAGGCCCCGGGCCAGGCACCTGAAAGAGAGCATGAGATGGAAAGGGTTCTACTTCCCTCCACACCCCAGCTCCTGATGACAACCCCACCCCCGCCAGCCGCACCAAGGCCGAAGGGACTCAGGGAAGCGAGTGAAGAGGATCAGGGTCAAGGGCATAGGCCCGGGACATTCTCTTCCACCTGCAACCTCATGGCCAGAAGCCTACAGAGGAAGCCCCACCTGAGCGATTCGTCTGGCCTTGAGAGACCCTGGAAGAGGCAGGAGGATGTGACTGGTGGGTCAAGATTGGGTGCAAAGACCAAGGAGGTCAGGGGCAGGGCAGGAAAGGATGAAGGGGAGGCGACAGGAGCACTCAGAATGCAGGGGCGATGGTGGGGCCGGACTGCCCTCTGTCTCCTGCAGTGTCCTCGAAGGGGGTCAAACCGGAAGAGAAGGGCTCTAGGGTGTGTGGTGTGGCTCTGGACACCCCGCGGGGGGTGGGGTGCACTCACCCTGGAGGGGTCTGCTTCACCCAGACATGATGTGCTTGACAAAGGCTGGGAAAGAAGACGGAAAACAGCCACATCACATGGCCCCCCTCGGTGCCTTAAACCCCTCCTCCCTGGTTTATGCCACCTGACCGCAAACCTTCCCACCACCCTTTCTTCAGACTATGATTCCTTTTCCTGTTTGGGGTTGATGAGGAGAAGGTGGAAGAAAGGAAAGGAACCAACCGCTGCTCTGTGTGCACTCTCTGTGCTGATAGCAGACATGGACAAAGTGAGCTACATTATCTCTGCCAATCCCTGCAACCCTGTGAAAGGGGCCAGCATCACCCTGTTGCTCAGATGAGAAAATCAATGTTATGAGAAGGTAAGCGACTTAAGCTTAAGATCACCCAGCTGGTATATCACAGAACTATCTCCAAAATCCACGCTCCTTTTACGTATTCCAATTACACTCCTTTTACAATCCAATTACGCAGTGATGTTCACTCCCAGGGGGGAAAAGAACAATATCCACTGGGAGCTCACCAAAGACCACGAGGTACACATATCCTCTAACTCCTGCATCTGTTCTGTCCTGCAGCCTCTCCTGGCCTGAGCTGTATCCACCCCACCCCATCCCTGGCAGCCCGAGGAAGTGCGAAATGAGCTGTACCTTCGTAATTGATGCAGCCATTGGCATCCTCCTGACCTGCTAACAGCTGCTCCACTTCAGCCTCACTCATCTTCTCTCCTGGGGTGGGAGACAGTGGGCACTTAATGACCGATGGGCAAAGGAAGACCGGCCAAACCCAAACACCCCCTGGAGTCTGATCCCCAGGACTTCCTGGATCAAGGAAGTGGTCAAACCAAACCTCCCGCAAGGCTCTGAAAGGTGGAGTTAAGGTCTTAAGACCCTTCCTAGCCCCCAGGTTCTCTCCCTCTGCCTACAGCCACCAGTGGGTGAGCAGACCAAGGCCCTAGCGACAGAGGCAAAGACAAGGACAGGGGCCCTGGGTCCCACCTCTCAGGCCTCACCCCTGCTCTGCCAGCCTGCTCTCCTCTCCTTCCAACCCTGCTGAGCAAACCCAGTTGGGGACGATGGTACCTACAGAACCCAGGGAGATGGGCTTGGACCAGAACATGAGACTCAGGATGCAGGGAGCCCCACATCACCCCAACATACACTGCTCAGACGCTTCTCATCCTCTGTTCCTCTCCCTTGGCCTCCGCCCCTGCCTGGCTGGCATACAAACCCAGAGTTGCGAGGACGTGGCGAAGCTCAGCGCCCATGACCGTGCCGTTGCTCTCCTTGTCGAACACACGCAGCCCCTCCACGAAGTCCTCGTAGGTGCCCTGCTCCTTGTTTCGGGAGATGTGCTGCAGGATGGGCAGGAAGGTCTCAAAGTCCAGCATCTTGGAATTCATCTCTTCCGGCGGGGACCGGTAAGGAAAGGAATTCGACGTGAGCTCGAGGGGAGCAGAGACTCGGGAGGGGTCTCAGCCAGCTCTGCCAGGCTATCCCGGAGCTCGGCTGTCGTCACTTCTGGGTGGGGCCCCCAGGCAGGAACCCTGGAGGGCACGAAGCCCCGGGAGCCTGGCAAGAGCTGGCTCTGGGCACTCCTCTCAGTGAAAGGACCCAGGACCTGTGACTCCACCCTGACCTCTGAACTCCAGGAGGCCAGTGGGGCAGGGAGGTGAGCAGCCCCAAGTTCTCGCATTCACAACTTAGACTTCGGACACGTGACAGACTCCCAGTCTCAAGGGTAAACTGACAAGACTGCAAAAAGAAAACTTTGCACAACTCCAAATTTGGGTCCCCTCCTAGTCCCCACTGCCTGGAGCAAGTCTAAATCAATAGTGACTAGCACCTTTCTCCCACATTGTGGTGTATTAAAAGTTTTAACTTACTTTTGTGTTTTTGACAAGCTATAAGCTGCAAAAAGAAATTGGCAAAAGACAATTTATGTTATTAAACTACAGATTGCAATAATTACTTAAAGAATTCCTACTGAACAGTAGGAAAAAGACGAGAAACCTGGAATAAAAACTCTTGAATATTTACCAAAGTTAAAAAAAAAACACTTTACTTTCATAGAGGTAAAACCATTTTTAAGTATCCCAAGGCTGGCATTGCTTTCTTTTACAACCCAGAAACCTCCCACAATGGAAAGACCCAAATATCTTTTGCCCTCTGAGAAGCTCTACTGACACGGGCAGGCTCCTGGTCCTCTGGTCCTTTCTGACCCACATCCTTCACCCTTGCTGGTGTCTTCCCCAGCAAGAGTAGCAAAGGAAGGACCCAGAACCAAGGAAGAGGGCAGGAAGGCCCCAATATAGGGCCCAAACGATCCACCCTGGCTAAGGGCTCCTGCCCAGGTCTGCCCAGCCCAGCCCCTCAGAAGGACTAATGTGTTAGGGCAGCTGTTAGCCTGACTGCCACAGTGACAGATGATATTCACAAATGGGACCCTTTGCACCACTTTCTAAACCCTCATTCACTAAAACCTATCTAATGCAAACCAGTGAAACAGGTACCATTACAGAGCTGAGCCTGAGTCTGCTCTAATTTATATTAAATGAATAATTTGCAATCTCAGGGCTGTATTATCAGAAATACATTATCTGTGATACAACTCATGGTGGTCACAGGACATCTCAATGCTGTAACACCTCATCCACAATTTCTGGTGGAGGCGGGGGCAGTGGTCAGTTCCCAATTTCCCTCCCAGCCCCCCTGCCCCATGTCCCAGGTGCCCTGAAGCAGTAGAAAGTAGGGCCTGCTCCCCAGGAGTTCCCACTCTCACAGAGAAAATGAGAACAAGCCCAGGTCACACTCTTTTTTAGGACTGACCAAGGGCCAGATATTTCTGGGTAATTCTAGCAATGGGAGGCAGGTAACCTGGGGAGAGCAGGTTGGTCTTGAAGGGAGAGAGCCCCAGGGGTGGAGAGGGGAGGCTGACCTTCCGGCTTGGGCTTGCCTAGGACACGCAGCACCTCGGCATTGGTGGGGTTCTGGCCCAGAGCTCGCAGCACATCCCCACACTGCCCATAGGCGATCTTCAGCTCTCCAGTCGGGGTCCGGTCAAACAACGAAAAGGCCTCTTTGAACTCTGCAGAGAAAAGACTGACTGCAGCCCCCTGGGGCCACGCGAAGGCAGTGACTAGGGGCTGATCAGTTTCTACCCTCGTTGAAGAGCAGGTCAATGGAGTTGATAAAATATTTCTCTACAGCCAGCACGCCAGCCCCTCCCTGGAACCCATGCCCACCCCATCTCTGACAACTAAAGCAGTGTCCTGGAGCCCCCATGACCTGTTCCAGCATTGCACCTGGGATCTCTTCCAGCAACCACTTGTCACATCATTTGACGTCTCCCCTGCCTCAATCCTTCCCATCCACTCATCTTTCCCTCTGCAGGTGAGGTGCCTGACAGTGAAAAAAAGCAGGGAGGTAAAAAGAGCACTGGCTCAGGAGTCAGGACTCCTGGGTTCTCCTCCTGGCTCTGCCAACCAATGTAGAATAAGCTGGGCTGGGTCCCAGTTTCCTTAAGCAAACACACCAAGAGTCAGTCCTCACCTGACCCTCCCAGTTGAGTGCCAAAGGAGGGGGCAGTGTGTGGAGCCACTTTGCAGAGTGATAAGACCAGTTCAGAAGTCAGCCAATAACAGTAATGCCTGTCCCAGGCTGAAAGGGAGCTAGCTCTCAGGTCGGACAAGGTGACAAGGTTGGATAGTCAGTCCACCCCAGCTCTGCCACTGACCCACAGGTGGCCTCAGGCAAACTCCCAACTTCCATGGGCCCTCTGTCTCTCAGCTCTAAGGAAGAATGACAGTGTGCATCTGTTGGGGCTGCGGGGGGATGACAAAGCCCCCTAAGCGTGGTGTCTAGCACGTGGTAAGTGACTTAGCTAACTGTATGTGTGTGTGCGCGTACACGTGTGTGGGGTCAATCACATTCAACCCTTTGCAACCCCATGGACTGTCGCCCAACAGTCCCTCTGTCCTTTGGATTTCCCAGTCAAGAATACTGGAGTGGGTTGCCATGCCCTTCTCCGAGGGATCTTCCCAATCCAGTGATCAAACCCACGTCTCTGGCATCTCCTGCATTGGCAGGTGGATTCTTTACCAGCAGTGCCACCAGGGAAAGAGGCAAGTGGTTATTATTACATTTCTAGTTCTGAAGCCAGACTCCCAGAAGATACCAGTGCAGGAGCCCAGGGTGCCATGCTGAATGAAGGTGCTCCTGGGCCCTTTGCAAACAACCTTAATTCCTCATCAATTTGGGTTCAACCAGCTCATTACCGGGGATAATTTGGACTGGGTATGTCATTGAAGTACCTTTGTGCTACCCATGAAGAAGTGGTTTACAAAGTGGATTAACAATATAAACCTAAGAAGAATGTGTGAACTACTTAGGAGAAAAGCTGCTTTTAATCCTCTCTAAGTACTTTAGAAACACTTACTTCCTTAGAGGCTGCATATGGATTATTTACAAATCATTCCACATATCAAAACAGGTTCCCCAAGACGTTTACCTGCAGCTCTTTATTAGGCTTTGTATGAATTGCAAAGAGATAAAACCACATGTCTTTCAAATTACTAAATAATTGAGCTCAAATTCCATTTCCGTTGCTTTCTAACTATGTGACCTGGGGCAAGTAAATAGTTAACCTCTATAAAACTCTTCTTTTATAAATGGCACCTACCTCATAGGATCTTTAAATTACATTCAAATAAAATACAATAGCGCATGTAAAAAAATCTTATCTCTGTCAGTTCCCCAACAATACTGTTAGTAATCTCTCACTGACTTTAATCCCAATTTTAACACTTGATTTTGTGATCTTAGCCAAGCCACATAACCTCACTGAACCTTAGTTTCCTCCTCTATCAAAAGGAATAGCACTGACCTCACAGCTTTGTTAGAAGAATTAAATTCTTAACATGTAAAGCTATTAGCATGGCTTCTGGCACAAATTCATTGTCCGATACATACGGTAGTTGAATCTGCACTCCTAACTCATTCAGAAGAACGAGGGCAAACACAAAGACGCAGTCTCCACATAAAAGAATGATATTTAACAGGAAGATTGAACAAGAATAAGAATGATGACCTATGGTTCGAGCACTTATCATGGGCCAGGCTCTGAGTTTATAACTTTGCATGAATTACCCCATGTATATTTACAAAAACTTTATACTATAGGTATTACTATCCTCATTTATAGGCCACTACAGATGTGACTTCCAGTCAACTATTAAGGAAAACAAGTGAGGAGAGAGGAGGAGGAGGAAGTGGCCTGTTGTCCCAGTGAATGTTCCTGCCTACTGGGAAGGCTGGCGCACACATAAAAACCCAACACTGAAGTCTAGGATTGCAACTGGGGGAAAACTAGCCCAGTGATCTCAAGGTATATGAGAGACGACACTCGTGGTCTCTGAAGAAACTTTTTCTCAAAGTTCTATAGTAGCGAGCTGCCTGCTAGAGCAATAAGCAATGCTGATGATCCCTTTCCAAAGGGATATGGAAATCTGGAGAGGGACCAGAGAAGGAAGTCAGGAGTTAGAAATTAGCTCCTATGAGAAAAAAACAAATAAATAAATAAAAGAATTTGGGGCTATACCACCCAGAGATGACAAACCTAAGAAAGGATTTGATGATTATCCTCAAATAGATGGAGGTTATCTAGAGAATGCTGAAAAGAATCACAGAATTTCTGAATTGAAGAGAATCAAATACCTTCACTTTGCAGAAGAGAAAATTCAGGTTTAAAGAAGTGACTTGCCCTAAGTCTCACGGCCACCAGTGGCAGATTTAGTGCTAATAGCCAAGTCTCCTGGTTCCAAAGCATGTTCTTCCAGCAAAACAGAAGAAAATCGTCTTCAGCTTCACCAAGGAGCAAAGGAAGAGATGGGAGCAAAATCAAAACAAACAATTCGAATCCAACCTAAGGAACAATGCCTTCGAAGTCAGAGGGATGAAAGCCTGGAATCAGATAAGTCCCAGCCCTGAAAATCTTCATGGAGAAAAGAGGCAGCCAGCTGTCGTCCCGGTTGGCTTTGACCAGGATTCTCACTTGGGAAATGAAAAATTTTTATCATTGATTTTTAGCCTTCCTGTGTTCCACTGTGTTTGTATATACAATGAGTATAAATTTAACTTGTTATTGTTTAGTCACTAAGTCATTTCTGACTCTTTTGCAACCCCATGGACTATAGTCTGCCAGACTCCTCTGTTCATGGGATTTCCCAGGCAAGAATACTGGAGTGGGATGTCATTTCCATTTCCAGGGGATCTTCCTGACCCAGGGATCAAACCCATGTCTCCTACATTGGCAGGCAGATTCTTTACTGAGCCACCTGGAAAGTCCATATATGTAACTAAAATGCATTAAAACTAATTTTAAGAATTTCACAGCACTCCAGACTATTGACAGGAGCAACCTGAGGAGTGGTGGCTGCGCAGGCGCAGGAGGGCCTAGAGGAGCTATCCCACATTGAAGGTCAGGAACGGTGGCGGTAAGGAGATACCCCTCGTCCAAGGTAAGGAGCAGCAGCTGTGCTTTGCTGGAGCAGCTGTGAAGAGATACCCCATGCCCAAGGTAAGAGAAACCCAAGTAAGATGGTAGGTGTTGCAAGACGGCATCAGAGGGCAGACACACTGAAATCATACTCACAGAAAACTAGTCAATCTAATCAGACTAGGACCACAGCCTTGTCTAACTCAATGAAACCAAGCCATGCCTACGGGGCAATCCAAGACGGGCACGTCATGGTGGAGAGGGCTGACAGAACATGGTCCACTGGAGAAGCGAATGGCAAGCCACTTCAGTATTCTTGCCTTGAGAACCCCATGAACAGTATGAAAAGGCAAAATGATAGGATACCAAAAGAGAAACTCCCCAGGTCATCAGGTGCCCAATATGCTACTGGAGATCAGTGGAGAAATAACTCCAGAAAGAATGAAGGGATGGAGCCAAGGCAAAANAGCAGGGTGACAATATACAGCCTTGACGTACTCCTTGATGAGTTGTATTTAAAAAACATTGTGCAAATGTCAACTTTCATAAATTATTAACTGGGAAATGATTTTATATGCTTACATTGTTGTTCTGTAGATAAAGTACTTTTAAGATAAGTTCACAGCTGCTGCTGCTTAATTACTTCAGTCATGCCCGATTCTGTGCGACGATATGGACTGTAGCCTACCAGGCTCTTCTGTCCACGGGATTCTTCAAGCAAGAGTATTAGAGTGGGTTGCCATGCTCTCCTCCAGAGGATCTTCCAACCCAGGGATCAAAACTGGGTCTCTGGCATGGCAGGCAAATTCTTTACCATTGGACCAAGTTCACAGAGCATAATGCAAAATGATGCCATTATTCAGTACATTGCATATTGGTTGTCAAGTTATTTGCTGAAATTATATTAGTATAGTAAAATGATCCTGCTTCAGGGGCAGGTATAGAAAAGATTTCCAATATGATGAACAATATGTGAATTGAAACAGAAGAAAATATACATGGAACTGGGTACTAAGTAAATGTGTTTTTGTCAACATTCTATCCATGTTGTTCTAAAATAAAGAACAGGTTCTTAAACATTAAAACACACACACACACAAACNTATGATGAACAATATGTGAATTGAAACAGAAGAAAATATACATGGAACTGGGTACTAAGTAAATGTGTTTTTGTCAACATTCTATCCATGTTGTTCTAAAATAAAGAACAGGTTCTTAAACATTAAAACACACACACACACAAACAAGGAGAATGACACAATCAATAAAACATGCAGAACATATTCTTACACACACACACACACACACACACACACTCAATCTGGCAGCTGCTGACACATCTAGAGATAACTAGACAAGCTCTAGTGGAGAAGGCTTTCCATTTTCCCCAAGGAAAGGAACATTTCCTCCACACCCCCACACCATTTGCATCCCTAACCAAGGTGCGGAGAGAGGAGGAACCTCTGTGCTCACCAGTTTGTCTTTCTACTTTCAGGCGTGTCCCTGGGTTTTCAGGGTTAAGAGGCTAGCTCAGGGGTGTGGCGGGGTGCTCAAGGCAAGGAGGGTGGCCTCAGCAAGCAGCACTGCCACCTTGTGGCTGGGGACGGTCCCGCCTCTGGATACGGCCCCAGGGACCCTCAGTGGGGCTTCTTTAGACTCCTCAAAGGAACACATTCAGTAACTCAGCAGCATTCCTTCAAATTCACTTTTATTGCTTTCTTAGTAGAAAAGTAATTCATGTTCGCCTTATAAATTTTAGAAAGTGGAAATAAAGTTAAAGAAAATAATAAAAATTATCTGTAACCCCAACTCCCAGAGATAAGCAAGGTAAGGCCGCTTGGGTGTATATTTTTCATTTTGCTTCTTTTTTTTTTTTAAGCAAAAATGGCATTATACAGTACATACAGATTTTTTTTCATGAAGTAAATATATTGTCCAAATATCTTTCAACTCATTGTTAAACATTGTTCTGGAACTTTTTTTTTTTCAATTAAAGAAAATTCCAAAAATGTAGGAAGGCAGAGAGCCTAGTATAATGGGCTTCTATATNTGCCTGGGAAATCCCATGGACAGAGGAGCCTTCCAAATATCTTTCAACTCATTGTTAAACATTGTTCTGGAACTTTTTTTTTTTCAATTAAAGAAAATTCCAAAAATGTAGGAAGGCAGAGAGCCTAGTATAATGGGCTTCTATATACAAATTACTCAGCTTTAACTACTGTCAGCACACAGCTGACCCCACAACACTTTTGATGGCTGCATTATATTCCTTTCTTTGGCTGACTAGGCCATAGTTTATTTACAGTACAGTACAGTGTTAGTTGCTCAGTCTTGTCCAACTCTTTTTGATCCCTTGGAATGTAGCCTACCTGTCCATGGAATTCTTCAGGCAAGAACACTGGAGTGGGTAGCCATTCCCTTCTTCAGGAGATTGAACCTGGGTCTCCCACATTGTGGCAGATTCTTTACCATCTGAGCCACCAGGGAAGCCCCTGTTTAAATAAATAATTTATTTAACCAACTTTTTATTGGTGAGCGTTTAAATTATATCCAGGTTTACACTGACATACTGTTATACTGGGATGAACATCTTTATTGCTAAGTCTTTACAGAAATGCATGGTTATTTTCTTGATTAAATTCCCAAGTCAAAGATGACATGAAGTTTTTAAGGTGTTTCTTATATTACCCAGATACTTTCCAGAGAGGCTGAATTGGGAGCCTTTTTAAATATAAAAAAAATTGAGGACATTTTCCTTCATATGATAGTGAAGAGAAATTGGTAGAGAAAATTTACAATGATAAAAAAAAATCTACTATAAGTTCAGCAGTGTTTAAAAGGGAGTTTTATTTGTATTAATCACAATCACACCTACAGAGTTTTCCTTCAAATTTTTTATTTTAAAAAATCCAAAACTACAGAAAAGTTGAAAAAATAGTATTTTGAGCACCCCTACACTTTCTACCAAGCTTTAACAAAGGTTAATATTTGATCATTTTGCTCTGTCTATATATATATATATATATATATATATATACATAAACACATTTTTTGCTGAAACTTTTGAAAATAAATTGCAAACATCGTACCACTTCACTCCTAAATACATTAGCATGCATCTCCTAAAATAAGGGCATTTCCTTTCATAAGTACAAACCACTGTCACATCTAAGAAAACTAAGAATAATTCCATAATACAGCTAATACAAGTCTATATGGAAGTTTTCCCAATTGTCCCCAGTTATAGCTTTAGGGAAAAAAATCAGATTGAATCAAAGCTTCTGAACTGTTGTATCATTTGATCTAGGTTAGCTACTCCTTCCTTTTCCAAGACATTGTCCTTTTGAAGACTGCAGGCCAGCTTTATTATAGAATGTTCCACTCGCTGAATTTAATGATTGTTTCCTCTAGGTGTTGTTCAACTTGTTCCTCTACTCCCTGTGTTTTCCAGACCCCTCTACAAAAGAGTATAATCAATATACTTGATTATATTATTTATTGGTTCTGACTGTAGTCCATCCTATCCTGTGAAGTGCTTGGCCTATATAATACTCAAGTATTTGTTTGATAAATGAATGATTTGCTTGTATCCTTTTGCAGTGATTTTCAAGAGCCAGTATATGGATCGCTGATGATCTTGAAGATATTTTCACTAGACAAGAGCAAATGAGGAAACAAAGGACTCTAGAGATTTCCAAAAAGACAATTTCATCTAAAAAAACTTGTTGATTCACCTTACAGATTACTTAACAATTCCAAAGGAGAAAAGAGTAATGTAACAGTGGAGAAACACAGTCGCCACCATTCTAACCATGTGATTAGAGTTAACATGTCTCAAAATAGGATAAACTAATGTCACATACTTCCTGCTGTGATATACGGAGGAGGGACACATCATTTCTGTGATATTTTTAGCAAAAATGCTTTACCTGAATATAATCATGAGGAAACATCAGACAAATTCCAACTGAGGGACAGTCTATACAATGACTGGCCCATATATTAAAAAAAAAAAATGTCATGAGAGATGAAGAAAGGCTGAGGAGCTGTTCCAGACCATAGAAAACTGAACAGACATGATGACTGAGTGCAACATGTGATCCTGGGCTGGACCCTAGACCAGAAAAAGACAATAGTTCTTAGAAGGAGGAGGAGGAGCGGAAGGATGAGACAAGGGGGAGAGGAGAAGGAGGAGGGGGAGCTGCAGCAGTAGCAGGCGGGGAGGAGACATTACTGGGACAACCAGCAAAAACTGAAGAAGGTATGCAGATTAGATAATAGCATTGCACCAAAGATGTCAGACTTCCTGATTTGGTAAGAGTATTGTGGCATTTCATGTATAAAAGATACTATGTCTACAGTTTATTCTCAAACAGTTCAGCTAAGAAATTTATGTATTAATAGTTACACTATTCTCTCTCTGTGTCTGTGTGTGTGTGCATAAAACGACAAACCAAACAGGACAAAATATTTGGTAACTGGCAAATCTCAGCGAAAAGCTCATTGTACTGTCCTTGCAGCTTTTTTGTAAGTTTGAAATCATGTCAAAACAAAAAGTAAAAAAAAGCAAAATCTATTATAATCCTTCAATGATGTCATTTCCATATTTTTGGATAAAAAAAGTTTGTTTATGAATGAAATGATAGTGATGGTAGATGGTAATTATTATCAGCGAACTTCTTGGAACACTAAAAAGTTAGCCACTTCCTGTTGGCTCCTTCTCCACTATCTTTCCTGGTACAAAAAAAAAGTCCTAAAATGTGAGAAGCACTATTTTAGTGTGTATCCCTGAAAGAACAGTCTCCTGCCTTCATCCAGGGGCAGGATACCCTGTGTCTTCAGCTTGAGCCAAGAAGCGCTCTGTGGAGGCCACTTGGGGCGTAAGAGACCTGCACACGTATGTCCTGAGCACTCATCCACAGCACACATCCTGAGTGTCTCTGGAAACGGAAGTCCTGCCTCTCTTGGCCTGTCCCTGGCTGTCCAGCCTAAGATGTGATGGGGTGCTCCAGAGTTAACCAAAGCGACAGAGTTAACATTACTGGCTCTTTCTGGAGACAGCAAAGATAGAACGAGAAAAACATGGCAAGTTATAAGGGCTCCTAATTAAGCCCTCAGCTGCATGGAGCTTGGACCTTGATGGAAAGGGTAGGATTTAGCTAAGCCAGGGGAGAGGGTGATGATCTTCCCTTACTATGCTCAGTAGGTGCTCAAAAGTGGCTATGTTGCCATCATCAACTTCAGGAAACAGGGGCAGCTGAGACTCTGGATCAAGCCAGACTTGCTTCCTTTATCAATTCTCAGAAAAATGTTTAGCTGACCAAAGAGGATCCCTGGATGTGTTGGGATGGTAAGCAAGCTCCACTCCACTTCAATCATCCCGGCAGATTCTTGAAGGATGCAGGACCTTCAATGGCAGGTGAGATTAAGAAACAGTGGTCCAAATTGTCATTATATGCAGATGACATGATACTGTATATAGAAAACCCTAAAAACTCCACACAAAAACTACTAGAACTGATAGATAAATTCAGTAAAGTAGCAGGATACAAGATTAACATACAGAAATCAGTTGCATTTCTTTACACCAACAATGAAGTATCAGAAAGGCAATGCAAACAATCCCTTTTAAAATTACAGCAAAAAATTAAAATACTTAGGAATAAACCTCACCAAGGATGTGAAAGACTTACATACTGAGAACTACAAAACATTAATAAGTGAAATTGAAGATGACTCAAAGAAATGGAAAGGTATTCCATGCTCTTAGATTGGAAGAATTAATATTGCTAAAATGGCCATACTACTCAAAGCAATTTAATGCAATCCTTATCAAATTACTCATGACATTTTTCACAGAATTAGAACAAATAATTCTAAAATTTATGTGGATTCAAAAAAGACCCAGAATTGCCAAAAGCAATCTTTAGGAAATAGAACGAAACAGGAGGCATAACCCTCCCAGATTTCAGACAATACTACAAAGGTACAGTAATCAAAACAGTGTGATGTTGGCACAAAAGCAGACATATGAATCAATGGAATAGAATAGAGAGCCCAGAAATAAACCCACACACCTATGTACAACGAATATCCAACAAAGGAGGCAAGAATATACAATGGAGAAAAGACAGTCTCTTTACCAAGTGGTGTTGGGAAAGCTGGACAGCCTCATGTAAATCAATGAAGTCAGAACACACAATCACACCATACACAAAAATAAACTCAGAATAGTTTAAAGACAAATACATGACACTATAAAACTGCTAGACGAGAACATCGGCAGAACATTCTCTGACCTAAATTATAGCAATGTTTTCTTAGCTCAGTTCCTAAGGCAATAGAAATAAAAACAAAAACAAAAAAATGGGACATAATCAAACTTACAAGTTTCTGTACAGCTAGGGAAACCATAAACAGAATTAAAAGACAACTTATGGGCTAGGAGAAGATATTTGCAAATGATGCAACCAACAAGGGTCTAACTTTCAAAATATACAAACTACTCATACAACTCAATTACAAAAAAAACAAACAATCCAGTCGAAAAATAGGCAGCAGATCTAAAGCTCAACATTCAGAAAACGAAGATTATGGCATCCGGTCCCATCACTTCATGGGAAATAGATGGGGAAACAGTGGAAACAGTGTCAGACTTTATTTTGGGGGGCTCCAAAATCACTGCAGATGGTGATTGCAGCCATGAAATTAAAAGACGCTTACTCCTTGGAAGAAAAGTTATGACCAACCTAGATAGCATATTCAAAAGCAGAGACATTGCTTTGCCAACAAAGGTCCGTCTAGTCAAGGCTACGGTTTTTCCTGTGGTCAACTATGGATGTGACANAGATGGTGACTGCAGCCATGAAATTAGAAGATGCTTACTCCTTGGAAGACAGGTTATGACCAACCTAGATAATATATTCAAAAGCAGAGACATTACTTTGCCGACTAAAGTCCATCTAGTCAAGGCTATGGTTTTTCCTGTGGTCATGTATGGATGTGAGAGTTGGACTGTGAAGAAGGCTGAGCACCGAAGAATTGATGCTTTTGAACTGTGGTGTTTGTTGGAGAAGCCTCTTGAGAGTCCCTTGGACTGCAAGGAGATCCAACCAGTCCATTCTGAAGGAGATCAACCCTGCGATTTCTTTGGAAGGAATGATGCTAAAGTTGAAACTACAGTACTTTGGCCACTTCATGCGAAGAGTTGACTCATTGGAAAAGACTCTGATGCTGGGAGGGATTGGGGGCAGGAGGAAAAGAGGACGACAGAGGATGAGATGGCTGGATGGCATCACGGACTCGATGGATGTGAGTCTGAGTGAACTCCGAGAGATGGTGATGAACAGGGAGGCCTGGCGTGCTGCGATTCATGCGGTCGCAAAGAGTCAGACACGATTGAGCCACTGAACTGAACTGAACCAGACTATTGACAGAAAGTGAGTGTCAACAGGATAATACAAAAATGGAGTCAGATTTAGTTCACTATATTCAAAATGCATCTGCCATCAGCATGCCCCTTTTGTGAGTAACTGGCTTTTGGGAGGGGAAACTTGACAATAACTATTACAATTTTAAATGCACATAGACTTGACACCTTCCTGGTGGTCCAGTGGTTAAGAATCCGCCTTGCAATGCAGGACGCCGGTTCGATCCCTGGTTAGGAAACTAAGATCCCAAATGTGTGTGCTTAGTCACTCAGTCATGTCCAACTCTGTGACCTTGTGAACTGTAGCCCACCAGGCTTCCCTGTCCATGGGATTCTCCAGGCAAGAATATTGGAGTGAGTTGCCATTTCCTTCTCCAGAGGAATCTTCCCGACCTAGGGATCAAACCAGAGTCTCTTATGTCTCTC
This sequence comes from Neotragus pygmaeus, assembly GCA_006410875.1. NCBI lineage: Eukaryota > Metazoa > Chordata > Mammalia > Artiodactyla > Bovidae > Neotragus > Neotragus pygmaeus. The sequence continues at coordinate 534,970 of SJYV01013097.1, read as the reverse complement.
GCTTTGGCAGGTGAGTTCTTTACCACTAGTGCCACCTGGGAAGCCCCAGGATCCCATATGCCAAGGAGCAGCTAAGCCCACTGTCCACAACTAGAGAGTCTGTGAGCTGTCACATAAGCTCCTGCATCACATGGTGAAGACTATGCGTGCCCTAGAGACCAGAGCCTAATTAATTAATTTTTAAGAATAAAAAAAATAAAATGCACATATCCTTTGACTCATTGCTCGGAAAGTCTCCTGGGGAAAGCATAATGATTTTTCCCCCAGCTGGGGATAGTCCAAAGGTTTAGCAATAGAGCTAATTGGATTAAAAACTACATCAACATGTGAGAATCTATACAATGGTTTAAAAGAATGATGTAGAACTGTTTTTGTGTTAAATATTAGAAAACATATTTAAATAGATTATTAAATAATATATACTGTGTTATATATTGTTGAACCCAAATGTATATTAAATGAAAGATGCAGAACAGTATGTACCATAGGACTCAATCTGTGTAAACTTTACACATACATACATACTTACTGGTATAACATGATATATTTTTATCAAAGGATACGTAGGCCTGTTAACAATGATTGTTTTGGGGAGAGCAGATCAGCATGAAAGGAAAGCAAGGGGAAACTTTTTATTTTCATTACTTATATTAAGTAATATATTAATTTTTATCATATGCTTGTGTTAGTTTAATTTTTCAAATATAGCCAGTGCTTAAAATCAAGGGGTTCGATCAGGTGACCTTCCAAGGTCCCTTCCAGTTCATATGATTTTCTGTCCAAGAGTGATTTGATGGGGGAAACAGAGGGATAAACTGCAGTGAGGGTGAGGCTCTAAAGTAGATATCACATGATGAAACATTTCATTCTCAAGACACCAGAATCCTACAAAAGAAGGGCTGAGGGGCTTGTCTAGAAGCTACACTTAATAATATTTATATAACATTGAGAAAACCAATTGTCTTCGTCAAAGATAGAGAAGAGTTGATGAAGACCACAGGTGGACTAGGGACCCCCAAGACACTGCTGGCCCTGCCACCATTAGGGGGTTGAGCATCTTGGTAGACTTCATGATGCGGAGGGAGAGAGCTGGTAGCCTAAGGAGGGCTTTTCAATAACAGGAACAGAAATTATGGCTTTTAAATATCTTGGATTTTAGGGTAGAGAAAAGAAAAAAAAATTTTTTTTTTTTTGCTGTGCATCTGTTATATTCCAGGCCATCTGGCAGAGCTGTTAAGAACTCAATCTGGAATCAGATTGCCTTAGTTGGAATCCTGGCTCCACCACCAACTATCTGTGTGAGACTGAGCAGACCACCCAACCTCTTTGTGCCTCGGTTTTATCACCTGTAAAGTGGGGTGGTGATAGTCCCTACCTCATAGGGTTGTGGTAAGAATTAAATAAATTAATCCATGTAAAGTGCTTCAGTAATAACAGTCAAAAAGAGCAAACCCATACTTGCTGTTTAGTTTTTGTTTGTTTGTTTGTGGTGGCGGTGTTTTGGGGATTGTTTTTTCGGCCGCAGTGGGGATCTCAGTTCCCTGACAAGGGATTGAACCCTGACAGTGAAAGCCCAGAATCCTAACCATGAGACCACCAGGGAATTCCCTATACTTGCTATTTTGCATAACTGTTTTCCAGTCATGCCTTTGTGTACCCTGACTCAAATACAGGGTTGCACTGATGATGGTGATGAAATGATGGTGATGGTGGTGATGATGGTGATGCTCGTGATGATGATGATGGTGGTGGTGGTGATGGTGATGATAGTGATGATGGTGATGACAGTGATGATTACTATTATGGTGATAATGACAACCCCTTCCCCAGGAGGCTCAACAGCAGAGAGGGTGTGGTGGGGCTGTTGGAGTTAGTACTCACCTTCGATCTGGTCAGCAGTGAAGTCTATCTGTGGAGAGAAACAGAGGAATGAGGGCTGGGACTGCTAACAGCTTCCAGTGAGAAGCAGAAACGGCTTCTGAGGATGTGGGTCACCCACCGTAGTTCCAGATAAGGAGGGAAGGAGATTGTGGGCTGAGAGTCAAACACTGGCCTCCTGACGACCAAGCCACAGCTGACAGCCTATCAAACACTGCAGCCTCCAAAGCTCTCTCAACACCACTTGTGAAGTGATGGCTCCAAGCCAGAGGGAAAGAGAAGTGCTCGGAATAACTCCGGAGCCCACACAACTCCCTATTATAATTGCTTTGGGTCAAATGTAAATTCCATCCTAGCAGCTGTAAATGGTTTATCCCCTTTCTCCTTGACACTGACTTTCAGTCTACCTCCTTCCAGGAAGCCTTCCCTCACCCTCTTCCACTCCAGCCCCTCCTTCTCACACATCCCTCCCAGGCTCCCTGCAGGGAAGCCTATTGTGGGCGAGCCCTGGATGCTTCCCGTTTTCCAGTCATGCCTTTATGACTACCATGGCTCCTTCAAACCAGGGTCCCTCCTGGGCAGGGGATTTGAAAGAAAAAAACCTGACACAGAGTAGGTACTCAAAAACTATTTGTTGCAAGAAGGAAATTTTGGATTTTCCTCCCCTATTCAAATCTGAGTATGAAAGAAGGTGGAAAGATGAATGACAATGAAGAAGCATGAGTCATCGTTTTAATTTAGCATCTTGCATGTTACTTCATGGTCTTTATCCACCACCACCCCCTCAAATCCGCTCTCCACGGGTGGTGGAAACCAATCCTGGAGCATCTTCTTCTTCCTAGTTCTGGTTCTGCTGCTCTGTGCCCATCCGAAGCCGACCTCGCTAATGAGAACCCCTGAAGGTAGCCAGAATGAGCTAGAAGAGCAGGAAAAGGGTTACACTGTGTTGGGAAAGGAACTGGCTATGCCCAGGATGGACTTTGCCAGAGGTGTAGGTGACGGTGGCCAGAAAGCTAAAGAAATCCCCTAAATGGGGCAAAGGATGCCTTGAATGAACCCTCTGAGGAACGGTGCCACTTGCCTCTCTTTGCAATGCTTTAAGTCCCAGGAGTAAACATGTAAGAGATATTAATATACAAACATAACATCAGAATATATAGTCATAACCACACACATTGGACTTAAGTTTACTTTTGCTTTACGTTTTTTTTTATTTTTTCTACTTTATTGAGGTATAATTGACAAAACTGTAAAATATTGAAAGTGTACACTGTGATGATTTAATATACGTATACATTGTGAAAGAATTCCTCCCATGTGTTAACTGAGAATGTGTCACCTTATTTATTTATTTTCTATTTTATTTTTGTGAGAACATTTGGGTTCTACTCCATTGTGCTGTGCTAAGTCACTTCAGTCATGTCTGACTCTTTGTGACTCCATGAACTGTAGCCCGCCAGACTCCGCTGTCTATGAGATTTTCCAGGCAGGAGTGGGTTGCCTTTCCCTTCTCCAGGGGATCTTCCCGACCCAGGGATCGAACCAGTGTCTCTCATGTCCTCTGCGTTGGCAGGTAGGTTCTTTACCACTAGTGCTACCTGGGAAGCCCTCTACTCTGTTAGCAAATTTCAAGTATACAATACAGTATTACTGATCGTAGTCACCACGTTTTTCATTAGATCCTCAGACTGGCCCCTGGCAACAACTTTTCTACTCTCTGTTTCTACAGTTTGACTTTTTATTTAAATGCCACAGGCATGTGCTACCACGCAGTGTTTGTCTTTCTCTGGTTTATTTCATTTATACTTTTGCTCTGTCTTTGAGCAAAGAACCTTCTAAGCAAAGGAACTGGGTAAGTATAAGAGGGGAAATGACCCTCATGAAAGATACCTAATTTTTCTTCCACTTTAAAGCAACTTCAACAACTCCTAGAACTGGAAGACCCAGACATGGAGAAGACAACTGCAACCAGGGGCAAGAAACTAGGGAAGGTGGGTGATGGAGGGGAAGTGATAGGCCAAAGAGAAGGCACTCTGTTGATACCATCAGGCAGCTCTTGTCCAGACTAGGTTGACCCACAGGAACAGCATGTTATCAGAACTAATCAGAAATACAGGTTTCCTGAAGGGGGAGATAGCTTTTCTTGCTAGGCTCTGCTCACAGAGGGAGTGGTGTATGACCTAGAAAAGCTTCAGGCACTTTCAAGGTCTTTTCCTTTGCCTCAGTTTCCCCAGAGTGTCCCATAACCAAGCCTGGGGGTGGGGGTGGGAGGCAACTGCCTCCATCTCTTGGCCAAGCCAGTTCTGCTTAACCCCTCCCTTGCTGGAATGACCATAGGTTAACCCTATGGTTCTGGGCATGGTGGCAGGTCCCCCAGGACTGTGGGCACTAGAAAGAACCCTGGGAGAGCCAAGAAGGGTCATCCAGTTAGAGTTCTGGGGGCTAGTTTCCTGGCCTCTTTGTCATAGAACAAGGCTCTGAGCTGTAATTTTGATCTGATTCCTCACCAACCCCCCAGCTCTGCCCTGAGGCTGAGATCCCTAAGGGCCCACCATTCCCAACCAGTTATTAATAGCTTTTCATACCAGTAGCCACTTGACCTCTTACATTCTGGCACTGATGCTTAAAACTGCTTGAGCCTCCAGGGGGCTCTAACTCCCTCCTTCCTTGGCTAATCCCCTCCCAGTTCCATTCCTTAAGCAGCTGGGCCAGATAGCTGAGAGGCCTAAAATGACTGAACCAGCAGGCAGGGTCTACACCAGCTCCAAGGAGAGGAGCCTTCCAGATTGAGGGGGGCAGGGCGGGGCAAAGAGGAACAGGGCTGGGGCAGCCAAGGAAGCAGCCCCTACACCTGCTGAGACAGAGCGTCTCAGACTGGGAAGGGCCACTGCATACTCCACCGAGGAGGCCAGGGTAAGGGCACAGATGAGGAGGAAAGGAACTATAGATAGGCTGAGAGTCGAACACAAGCCTCCTGACCACTGGCCTGTCAAGCGATGCAACCTCCAAAACTCCCAACACCTCTTGTGAAGTGAGGACTCCAAGTGAGGGAGAAAGAGAAACACTGAATGATTCTAGAACCCACACGCAGGAGGGTTCCACCTGGGTAGGGAAAAGGAGAGGCAAGCTGGCTCTTCTCACCTTACCTGGGTAGGGAAAAGGAGAGGCAAGCTGGCTCTTCTCACCTTACCTAGGGTATCCTTGCACCCACCACCCATCCACTGCAAGCGTCTTTGCAAGTGAAGCCCTTCCCAGACTCCAGCACACAGAGATCATGCTCCCTTGCTATTGACATCACCTACTCTGCAGTAAACCGGAAGTGATTATTCTGCGTCTTTTCTCTTAAAGATATCACACAGTCTTTTTTCTTCACTATGGTGCCTGAAAAATAGTTTGGGTGGTTGGTTGGTTGTGCCTCCCTGCCATTTCCGACTTTACTGAGCAAATGTGGGATAATAAAGCAGAGCTTCCTCTGCTGCTGCTGCTGCTAAGTCACTTCAGTCGTGTCCGACTCTGTGCGACCCCAGAGACGGCAGCCTACCAGGCTCCTCCGTCCATAGGATTTTCCAGGCAAGACTACTGGAGTGGGGTGCCATTGAGCTTCCTCAGTCAGGGCTGAAAGCTGTTCTTAAGGAAAAAGAACAGCCTACCAACCAAAAGAGCACTCCCCAGCACCTTCTCCATCGCCCCTGGGACTATGATCAGGGGCGCAGACACCTCAGCCCTCTCCCCGGTCCAGCCTCCATGAAGCAGATCTCTGAGCCCCAGGGCCAAGAGAACTCTGAATGTCACCCCACCCCCATCCCAGGGGCTGAGGCTCACTCACCTTTACACTCTTGGGGTCAAAGACAGGTTCCTTGAGGGGCTCAGGAGGTGGGGCAGGAGTCGGGGCCGGGGCTGTGGCTGGCTTGGCCACCTCCTTCTTAGGCTCAGGCTTCTTGGGAGGCATGTTGTCCTGTTGGGCTCTTCCGAGGAGGTGGGACCTGGGAAGGAATCAAGAGATCTGGAGCACCAGCGAGATGAGATGGGAGCCTGGGCCGCCTCCTGCCCCTTTTATCCTGGGCAGGAGCCCCCAGAGAGGGGCTGGGTGAGAGCTAGAGCAACTGCTGCTGACTATAAAAGGAAGAAACACCAGCAGGGCCCAGCTGACAACTGTGTATTGTCACCAGGTTTGGGGCTACCAGCCCCCTCCCCCGGCCCTTCCCCACGGCCTCCACCGAGGGGACAGGAAGGCTGACCCCTTCCTGTCAATTGGTGGACACCCAGAGGGGCCAGGGAAACAGAGCCTCTCAAAAATGTCAGAGTCCAGCCGGAGAGATGAGCTGACTTGAGCAGCTGATAACCCTCACACAAAGCCCAGGGGAGGATCAGGCTTTTTTTAGCCCCTCCTGAGCAGAGGCAGCCCACTGTACATTCCTTTTAAGCCAAGATCCTTTAAGCTGAGAGCCACTCTGGGGCCTCGGCTCTGCCCTGAGGTTCAACTCCAGCCTGTAGCACCGGAGCAACAGCTGGTCCGGCCAACCCGCACTGTCTCACACCCTCCCAAGCCACAGGGTAAAACCCTCCGTCTCTCAGAGCTGGCTCCCCAGGAACTCCAGCAGACCTCAGATTCCTGGGTTCACCCCCTACAGCTTCATTCATTCAACAAAAATGGAGCATGTAAATTGTGCCCAGCAGGGAGAAGCAGACTGTTTGGCTGCAAGTCAATGAGACTAGAGGTCAGAAAACTTGAGTCTCATTTTTACTATACCTGCAACTCACTCTGTGCCCCCTGGGGTGTGTGTGTGTGTGTGTGTGTGTGGTGGTTACTATGTATCAGGCACTTGTAGTTAACTGCCATTCATATAAAATTTCCTTAAATCTTCACTACAATCCTATAAGTTAGATATTATTATTACTCCCATTTTGTACATGAGGAGAATGAGACTAGAACTAGTCAAATAGCAAGGCCATTCAGCTAATGAGCTAAAAACTAGGATTAGGACAAAGGTGTATTTGATTCTAAAGTTTATGCTTGAATGCAGTGCATGAATGCTCAGTTGTGTCCAGCTCTTTGCAACCCAGACTGTAGCCCACCAGGCTCCTCTGTCCATGGAATTTCGAAGGCAAGAATATTGAAGTGGGTTGCCATTTCCTACTCCAGGGGATCTTCCTGACCCAGGGATTAAACCAGAGTCTCCTGCATTGGCAGGCTGATTCTTTACCACTGTGCCACATGGGAAGACTTATGCTTGAATACTTGATACTATAATTCCATAGAGGGGGGGACACGTATGTTTGTGGTTCATCAGAAAGTTCAGGAAGAAGACACACCAAACTGTCAACAGGAGACACCACCGGGGACTCGAAGGGTAAGGGCAGGAGGATGACAGCAATTTTCAGTTTTTTAGTTTTTTCACTTCCTGTATTCATGGAAATTTTTACGAGCATGTACTGTTTTTATCAAAAAAAAAAAAGTTGAAAGGTAAAAAAAAAAGTTCAGAAAAACAATCATAAAAAAGCTTATCCACTGCACAGAATTGTTTTGAGTTGAATCTTACAGCTCTATAGTTCAGAGGATGAAGAGAAAGCTGAGAGAAGCAGAAAAGTCAGAACCTTTCTAGGTCTGGTTTCCTTTCCTATACAACAAGATTTCTAGAGCACCTAACACCTGGTACTCCAGAGTCCACATCTGTCCATTCTCTGGATTCCTTCAGCACAGGCTCCAGGTCCCACATCATCAGAGTCAAAAGGGTTCTTAGAGATCGTCTCATCCCACCTGGTTTGACGAGGAACCTGAGGCCCAGGAGACTTCAGAGCTACCATGAGACCTTCGGCTGTTCATGGGCAGAGCTGGGCCAGCTAATCCCAGCTCCCCGTGTCCATGTAGTGCTCCTACACTACCTGCCCCTGTTATACCCTGTATGTGCTCCCTCCATCGGTGAGCAGAGAAGCCTCCAAGGAAAACAGGCAGGGGACTTCCCAGGTGGACCAGTGGATAAGACTCTGCCTTGCAATGCAGGGGATGTGGGCTCTATCCTTGCTTGGAAACTAAGATCCTATGTGCTGTGGAGCAACTAAGCCCGTGCCAGAACTACTGAGCCTGATGCCACAACTAGAGAGGCCCTGTGCCACAACTGAGACCCCACACAGCCAAACAGATAAATACACTTTTTTTTTTTTTAATGAGATACTGAGGCAGGAAAGGGGACCAGGACTCATGCAGGGGATCCTGGAGCAAGACTAGGGCCCAAACCCTAGGCCAGTCCTGTCCTGGGCGGACATGGCAGCTCCTCGGCTCTTTTCTTCTCCCCCCACCCCTCCTGCCTTCTATCTTCCTTCTGACTCCTCGGCACCTGCTGGCACCCTTCAGTATTCCCCAGCTGTCCACTCCCTGACTACCTCCTCCACGGGTGTTGAGGGCTCAGCTTGTTGGTGATGAGGAAGGAGGGAGGAGGAAGCCCAGTCTCTCCTTCTCTCTCTGACCCTACTCACATTCCCTTCCTGGACGAGGTGCAGAGAGAGCCACAGTGTAGAAAGCTGCAGGCCAGGGACTTCCCTGGTGGCGCAGTATAGGACGGGAGTCTGCCTGCCAAGTCAGGAGACACGGGTTCGATCCCTGGTCCGGGAGGACCCCACATGCCCTGGAGCAACACAGCCACAACTACTGAGCCTGTGCTCTAGAGCCTGGGAGCCATGAAGTCCCCGAGCTCTAGAGTCCACGCTCTGCAACGAGAAGCTACCGCAGCGAGAAACCGGCACACCACGAAAGAGTACGCCCCGCTTGCCGCAACTAGAGAAAGCCTGCAACAAAAACCCAGTGCAACCGAAAACAGACACATAAATAAAAATTATTTAGAAAAAGAAAGGAAGAAAGCTGCAGGCCAGAAGCTACAAGAGCTGAACATTACTAGTCCTGACTGCCAGCCACTTCCCCGTCTGGGCCCCAGCTTCCTTATCTTTAAAATGAGAGATAATCAGGAGCTTTCAGTGGTCAACAGATATGTAAGGCTTCCTTAACTTGCTTCCGGCTGTAAGGGACATAACCCTGCCACTTCAATCAGTATGACTCCTGCGTGTTTATGTGCTGGAGGCCCCCCAGTCATTTCCTACAGTTTAAAAGTTTAAAAATAACCAGTTGAATAGAAGAACAAGTTATTCTAATCATTCCGGGAAGAAGTATGATCGCCAAAAGACAGGCAGCTGGAAGCGTGTCTTTTCCTTTCTTTTTCTTCTTTCTCCTCTTTCATTTATTCTTAAAAAAATTTTTTTTAATTGCTTTCAATTCTAAGGCTAAGCCAAGTGTCCAGCCTGCTTGGGAACAGAGCTCTGAGGTTAGAAAGCTGAGAATGCTGAATTGAGCTGGAGGATCTGGAAACACGGAAAAGGTGTGGGCTTTAGAGGCAGACAAGCACAAGTCTGAATCCTGATTTTGCCATTTCTAAATCTTGAGCCCAGCACCCTCAGGATCCTCAACAGTAAACATTTTCTTCTCAAGCTGTTGTGAGATTTGTATGAAATAATAGTTAGGCACCACAAACCATCTCTGGCACAGAGGAAACAAGAGTTGTCAACTTCACTTTGCTTTCCGAGGCAGAGAAAGCTAGGGGTGGGCTCTGGTTACTCAGCCTTCCCAGAAAGACAGCCAGAAGAGGGGACCACAGGAGGGAGGGATGACGAAGGTGGCAGTGGCTAACGTGCTTGTAAGGTGTGGGTTTAGGAACGAGAAAGAGGTGGAAGGGCACGGGAGAGGGGAAGGGCAGCCGTTGGGTACCCACCCAGCTAAAAACAAAGTGGCTAGCACTTCAGAAGTGACTAGAGGGGTGCTATGGATTCTCAGGAAGAAACATGCATCAAGAGTCAAGATACCTGACACTAGCCTGGAGAATCCCATGGACGGAGGAGACTGGTGGGCTGCAGTCCATGGGGTCTCTAAGAGTCGGACACGACTGAGCAACTTTTGTTTCACTTTTCACTTTCATGCATTGGAGAAGGAAACGGCAACCTACTCCAGTGTTCTTGCCTGGAGAATCCCAGGGGCGGGGAAGCCTGGTGGGCTGCCGTCTGTGGGGTCGCACAGAGTCAGACACGACTGAAGCGACTTAGCAGCAGCAGCAGCAGTCTTGTTATTACTCAAACTCAGTGATGCCCACCCTTCATGAGACCCCAGGAACTGGATCCGAGGTTCCACTTTCTTATGGTCCTCCTTCTGTCTCACAGTCACTGACATTTGCTTCCAATTTCATCCACATAGAGTACTCTTAAGGCTTAAAGAATCCACCTTCCAGGAAACGGAAGAGATATGGGTTCGAGCCCTGGGTTGGGAAGATCCCCTGGAGGAGGGCATAGCAACCCACTCCAGTATTCTTGCCTGGAGAACCCCATGGACAGAAGAGCCTTGTGGACTACAGTCCATGGGTTTCCAAAGAGTAAGACACCATAGAGCGCACACACACTCCTGAGAGTACCCTTCAGGGGGCCTATGGCAGGGTTTTATCCTTCAATATGTATTGACTAATCAAAGCAAAGGAAAGAAGAGGTAGCAAGAACTAGCAGCCTAACTACGGCCCCGGGGAGTCATCGCATGGTCCCCAGCCAGAGTGGGTCCAGCCACTCACATGCTGCCACCAGAAGGAGGAGGTGGAAAACGCAGAACAGTTCACACCAGTCAGCTTACACCACATGTCGAATCTGGACAAATGCACAGCCCAGGACCGACTGGGCTGGGCTGACACACACTCACACATCCTCCTCCCTTCTCCTCTGACCACCAGCGTCTGTGTCCTGTCCTGAGAGAGATCATTTAGAGCCTCCTGCCCGGGATCAAATGTTGCTGACAACAGGCCTGGCTGTTAATGCCTTGTTCTTGTCACCACCCCCTCCTCTCTTCTGACCCGTGTCTCATTAGCTGGACATCATAGGGCAATCCCTGGCCAACACTGCTTTTATCTCTCCCCATAGAGGGCACTGGACAAGCCAGGCTCTGCCGCAAGGACCCACTCAGGAGTTAGAGTCCTGGGTCAGAGTCCTGATTAATTTGCCAATTAGACAACCAGTTAACTTATTTTATTTATTTATTTGGCAGTATCAGATGTTAGTTGAGACACATAGGACCTTCTATCTTTCTTGAAGCCTGTGAGATTTTTTTTTAAGTTGCAATATGCAGGATCTTTAGCTGTGGCGTGAAAACTCTTAGTTGTGCATGTGGGATCTAGTCCCCTGACCAGGGATTAACGCCCCTGTATTGGGAGTGCGGAGTCTTAGCCACTGGACCACCGGGAAAGTCCCCTCAGTTAACTTCTTTATATCTCAGTTTTCCCATCTGTAAAATGGGGCTGCTAATATAACCTGTGACTGTGAGGATTAAATGAGTTTATACAGGTGATAATGCTTAGAGTAGTGCCTAGCTCAGAGCAAGTGCTCAAAATCCTTAAACTTGATTGAACCAGTGTGACTGGTGCGCCCCCCAAGGTCAATTGTGGAAGAATTATAAACAGGAAGGAAGGGGAAGTTGCTCAGTCGTGTCCGACTCTTTGCGACCCCATGGACTGTAGCCTACCAGACTTCTCAGTCCATGGGATTTTCCAGGCAAGAGTACTGGAGTGGATTGCCATTTCTTTCTCCAGGGGACCTTCCTGACCCAGCGATCAAACCCAGGTCTCCCGCATTGTAGGCAGACACTTTACCCACTGAGCCACCAGGGGAGCCCATAAACAGGAAATACCAAGAAATGAAGACAATTGTGAGACACTCCTTGGGTGAGGGAGACCCTACTCTGAACTGGTGCGAGTGAGGGGTGGCTCTGGTTTATGGCAGGAGGTGGCCAGGCATGGCTGTGGAATAAGAGGAAAAAGAAGAGTGTGTCTGAGGTTTTCATCGCTCTTCTCTGCAATTTCTTAGGACAGTGATGCGACATCACCATCGGGATTCAAACTGTTAGTTCACACAACAATGTGAATGTGCTTAGTGCCACTGAACTATATGTTAAATATGGTTAAAATAGTATTTTTCAGGACTTCTCTGGTGGTCTAGTGGTTAAGAATCTGCCTTTCAGTGCAGGGGACATGGGTTCAATCCCTGGTCCAAAAATTAAGATTCTACCTGCATTGGGGCAACTATGGAACCCACATGCTCCAGAGCCCTCGCATCGTGACTAGAGAGATGCCCAAGAGCCCCAACTAAGACCAGTAAATTTTATTTAAAATAGTATGTTTTATATGATGTGACTTTTACTACAATAAAAACATTTTTTAAAATCAACGCTAAAATCAATGTTATAATTCTTAAAATGGGAGATGGGTTCATGGTTACTAGTTTTATGCTTCATAACTTACATAAACATACATATATTCTTTTATAAGTACCAAATACTTCAAAATCAATATATTTAAAAATAAAAAAGTTATCAATGAACTTTTTGTGCCCTGGAGCATTAAAATCTATCCTTCTACCTATCACTTTGTGGAAAACTTTCAGGGTGGATGGATAGATAAATGCACTTATTTGATTGGGCCATCAGTTTAGGGAGTGTGCACAAATACCAAAATTTATCAAACTGTACAAATTAATGCATGTGCCTATTCTTGTATGTCAATGATTCCCCAACAAAATTCTGTAAAACAAACAAACAAAAAACACTGATCCCGGTGCTGGTAAGGGTAGCATCGGGGCATTGAAGATGCACTGTGCTTATGAGGAGCCAATAAAAAACAGAAGGGGGAACTGAACTTTGGACAGTTGTTTCCTCTCTGCATCCCCTCAACTCTCCAAGCAAATGAACTGCAATCTAAAAAACACTTCCCCCTAAGGTTGCTTCTCCCATGGGAGGTGGAGGGCAAAGGGTGATGTCTGACATGAGGAGTTATTTTGTGGGGTTGGGTCTGACTGACTTGGGAGTTTTGATCCTGGGGTTCTCAGTTCTAGGACTCATCCACCCCCGATCCTCACCCCCTGAGCTAAATGGCACGGTACACATTGTTGAACAGAGCAACCTATGTACCCATGGGCAAAATAACAAGACAGGTGAAGAGAACATACAACCCACTTGATTACAGATTGCCCTTTAAGTAGAAAGATGATCGGGACAGACCAAGATTTTATTTTTTTTATTTTTTTTANTGCTGATTTCTTACAAATATATTATTGTTTTATCTTTCATATTAGCTCTCCAGTCCATCTGGAATTACTTTTTTGTGCATGGTGTGAGATAGAGGATTTTAAGGTTTCTTATTTTCTATATGGATGTCCAATTAACATTGCAGCACTATGTCATCTCCATTATAAATTAGTGACTTTAACTTGTGAGTCTCTTCTGGGCTATCTGTTCTATTCCATTACTATACAGCATTTTTTTTTAAAGAAATGTGGTATTTGTGTGGGAAGTGTTTAATTGAGGAAATTCTAGAGTTAAGAGGAATTACTTTGTTCAAAATAACTTAGGAAGCAATATTAAGCATTTGTCCTTTAACTAGAAGAAGAATATCAGTAATAGAGCCAAGCTTAGGTATCACAATCTTTTAATTTCAAACATATAAAGGGTTATCTCTAAATTGTTTTGATGGTACATCTTTATGAATAAGTGATGTCTGAAAGTATATAAAATTATATATATATACATATATGGAGGTAGATTCTATTATGTATACTATATAGAGATATTATATAAAATTATATAAATATATGTTATATGTACCTATATATAGATTCTATAAGGTATACTATATATAGGCAACATTATAAATTATATATATCTATAGTACACATTTATTAATATGTTATTTGCATTATAACACAGAAAAAGGTTGGGATTAAAAAGGAAATCATAAGGAAGAAATAGAAATTCTAGTACTTTCTTCGTACACCTTTCTGTCAGCCAATATGGGCTAGATTATGTGTACTAACAACCCTCAAATTTCAGTGGCTTAAAACAACATGGGTTTATTTTTCTCATGCTATAAGTCCATTACAGTTTGGCTTTAACACTCATCTGCATTGTTCTTACTCTGGCTCCCAGACGGATTGAACAGCCGCTTTCTGGAAGCTTGTTTGTCCCAGGAAAAGAGGGAAACATAATGGTGAATTAGCAGTTAAAGCCTCTGCCTAGATGTGACACATGTCACTTCAACTCACATTTCATTGCCAGAACAAGATACATGTCCTCACCTAATTCAGAGAAGAAAAATGCTAACTTTGTGCCCAGGAGAAAAATCCTGTACAGAAAAGAACTGTGCAGGGGAAAACCTAGAGTATTTTCGGATCAGTTCAGTCGCTCAGGCATGTCCGACTCTTTGAGACCCTATGAATTGCAGCACGCCAGGCCTCCCTGTCCATCACCATCTCCCAGAGTTCACTCAGACTTACATCCATCGAGTCCGTGATGCCATCCAGCCATCTCATCCTCTGTCGTCCCCTCCTCCTCCTGCCCCCAATCCCTCCCAGCATCAGAGTCTTTTCCAATGAGTCAACTCTTTGCATGAGGTGTCCAAAGTACTGGAGTTTCAGCTTCAGCATCATTCCTTCCAAAGAACACCTAGGGCTGATCTCCTTTAGGATGGACTGGTTGGATCTCCTTGCAGTCCAAGGGACTCTCAAGAGTCTTCTTCAGCACCACAGTTCAAAAGCATCAATTCTTTGGCGCTCAGCCTTCTTCACAGTCCACCCCTCACATCCATACATGACCACAGGAAAACCATAGCCTTGACTATACGGACCTTAGTCGGCAAAGTAATGTCTCTGCTTATTATGGTAAACGTAAGGAATTCTTTTAACATCTAGCACAGTCTAGGAATTTGGTTTATGATAAAGCAAAAGGTAAATGTATTCTTTTAATTCTTTTAAACAGATGTTTGTGTTTACAGTATTGTGTTCACCTCGTGTGTTGAGTTATCTTTACACATGTGGAACCTGCGTTTTGCATCACCTTTACTAAAAACCAGGAAACACACATTTTTGCTTTGTTATAATTTCAGTACCATTTTCACACAGAGCCTTATTTACTGTCCTTTTTGTTTCTAATTAATAAACTGTTCAATAATAGTACTATTTAAAGACATTACAGGAATTAACAGGTTATTGCTAACAAAGGTCCGTGTAGTCAAGGCTATGGTTTTTCCAGTGGTCATGTATGGATGTGAGAATTGGACTGTAAAGAAAGCTGAGCTCTTGAACTGTGGTGTTGGAGAAGACTCCTGAGTCCCTTGGACTGCAAGGAGATCCAACCAGTCCATCCTAAAGGAAAGCAGTCCTGAATATTCATTGGAAGGACTGATGCTAAAGCTGAAACTCCAATAGTTTGGCCACCTGATGCAAAGAGCTTACTCATTTGAAAAAACCCTGATGCTGGGAAAGATTGAAGGCAGGAGGAGAAGGGAATGACAGAGGACGAGATGGTTGGATGGCATCACTGACCCAATGGGGATGAGTTTGGGTAAACTCCAGGAATTGGTGATGGATAGGGAGGCCTGGTGTGCTGCAGTCCGTGGGGCTGTGAAGAGTCAGACACCACTGAGCAACTGAACTGAACTGAACTGATCAGTGAAAATCACTGATTAATTTTAGAAAAGCTTAGCACTGGGGTGGCCATTGTGTCATGGTTAAATATGTGTAATGTAAAAAAAAAATCATTTTGTCCAATGTCTTATTTTATTAGACAACCTTCTCATATTCTGTCTTAAGTATTGTCTTAAATATTCCCATTTGCATTTAGGTTTAGTTAGGGCACGAGGTATTGTTTGTCTTTCCCCTTCAAGTAATTCTGGTTATCGTTAGATGAATTTAAATTATTAACTTGTGGTGGGGAGAATTTAGATTGACTGACATCCTGCCATTGGGACTATAGTGAATTCTTGAGTCCACAGGCAAAAAAACAAAAAAAACAAAAAAACCCCCAATGTATTGTGAAACTCCAGAATTGGGTAGAAAGAGATTGTCTGTATAGTGGCTTTAAAATCAGTATAGTGGCTTTAAAAAAAAAAACAAAACTGGGAAGAGCTTTTACAAAAGCAGCAGGAAGTTCTTACTGAATCAGCACTAGGCCATTGTGTGGAGGGTTTGCAGATTTCTAATTAAGCCAGTGGATACTTACAGTCCTCAGTTCACATGGAAAAATGTGAAAGTGGTGGTGAGGCTGCTGTCGAGTGTGTGTGTGTGTGTGTGTGTGTGTGCATGTAATGACTCAATCACGAACATTAGACCAAAAAAAAGTGTCATGCATGAAAGCAGGAAGAAGAATCCAAATAGAGTGGCCTGAAAAAACAGTAGGACAGCCACTGAAACGTCGTTCCACGTAATTTCGAGATCAGACACAGCACTGGCCCCAGCATAAGGTGAGCCGGTGGGGGCCTGTGACCAAGTCAGAAACGGGCGGCAGCGCAGCTTGGAACCTCGCTTGCTGCTCTTTAGTCGGTTACCCTAGAGATAGACTTTGCGTACTGACTGCCATTGCCGGGGTGGCTCAGTCATCTGCGTGAAAACCTGAATGGGAGATTTGAACGTGAGAGCTGACCATAGTCCATACAGCGTGTTACATTTGCGGTTGGGTGGGAATTTATAGACTTGCAGTCATCTTTTGGAAAACAGTGACATAAAAGGTCAGAAATAAATTCCGATTCTAAAATGTTCAAGACAAGAAAGCAAGACTTTCTGAAATCCTTGGGCCTGGGCTGCCAAGGCTGATTTGAATGTCAGGCACCCTCTCAATTTGCAGCTGAAGAGGTAACTGGAGAACGTAGATAACAAGATCAATAGTCAGGGGAGTGCTGGAGATATTGCTTAAAGACTGAAATGATAGAATCAGCCTAGAATGACCGAAATCCCATGCAGCTCTAACTTGACATGATTAGTGAGAACATGTGAGCTTTCACCCTTTGGCTTGCTCCGTCTGCTGCGTTTTGCCTTCTGGTGTTGGTCTGAGGCTGCACTGAAAATGACATCTCAGAGATTCTCCTTGAAAAACACTAATTCAACTGGGGAGTGTTCAAAAAGTGTCAGATAACAAGTGGAGGGGGAGCCTGGACAGAGCGCTCTGGTGGAAATGAATACTCTTCCCCTGTGGTGCTATTTTTCTAGACCACCTGGATCAGAAGCACCAGGGTGCTGATGAAAAATGCAGACTTCTGCTCCCTCCTTCCCTCCACCCCCAGACCCACTGGTTTTGGTTTCCTGGGGCTGGCACTCCGAAATCTGTATTTTGAACAAGTTCTTGGGCTAGTGTGTAAGGAAAAACACTTCCAAAATATAAATGCAGTTCTTTGCTCATAAGACACAGTGATTGAAGGTTTCAGATCTGTCTTAACTTTGGAAACAAGGAACATTTTGGAGGTGGTATTTCACCCTGAAATTACTGCGTGATAGAAATGCTAGAACTTGTGCAGATGCTAGAACTTGGGCCACTGCACAAGCGAGGTGTCTGTGTGAGGAGAAAAGTTTTCATAGAAAGCGTTTGCATGTTTGTGATCAGATTATCCCTCGGTTTAATGATCACAATGGCTTTAGGCAGAGTATTTCCCTTTTGGAGAGAGTAACAGAGAGTCACTTACATTAATTTTTATTCCTTTGTTAGAAAAAGTTTTCTAATTCAACCAGAGAAACATTTGATCCCATCCCTCATTTGCCACTAAAGGGTACCCTATTTATAATATTTGAAGCTTGTAAATAGTATTATCAGGCTTCCCTGGTGGCTCAGTGGTAAAGAATCCACCTGCCAATGCGGGAGACTTGGGTTCAATCCCCTTGAGGAGGGCATGACAACCCAACTCTAGTATTCTTGTCTGGAGAATCCCATGGACAGAGGAGCCTGGCGGGCTATAGTCCATGGGGTCACAAAGAGTAGGACACAACTTAGTGACTAAACAACAACAATAAATATTATTGTTTACATCTGAAATTTTAGGTTTTATTGGAGATGTGATTGAACTGAAGCTTCATCTCTTATTTTTCCAAATCAATGTTACGCTTTCTGCTATTTTAACTACTTGGTTGCAAATTTAGGGGCTGGCCGTACGGGCAAAGAACAGGTTGGCCTCATGGCCATGGAGAGCTGTGGAGGGAGCTGGCCGCCCAGCCCCAGCCCGGGTGCTCGAATGACTTTCCCGTGGGCTCTCAGCCCCAGCTTTTGAGTGTTCCTCTTAGAAGAAAGCCAAGTTCTCCTTTTGGTTCGGATGTGTTTCTGGAACCGCTGACCTTGGGCCGCAGCTCGGGGTGTCCGGCCTGCTCCGTGTTGGGCGTGGAGCTCAGGTGCCCGTGTGGGCAGTGGGCCTGTGCCCAGCCCTCCTGCACCTCCTTTAGCACAGGGGTTGGTGGCTTAAAGCACAGACAGCACCCCCACAAGATAAGGCCAGACAGTACTAGCTAGGAGTGGGGCTAAAGTTCACAGCCTGTGCCCAATAGTGTGTTTGTTGAAGAAAATCTGTGTAAGCTCCTCCTACGTTATCCAGCCTGCATTTCCTGTATTAATTTGAAGGTTTAAACTTGGGTCTATTTTACATAGACTTGAGCCGTTGGCATAGCTTTAAATTTGTTGTTTTGTTTAGTCACTCAGTCATGTCCAACTCTTTGTGACCTCATGGACTACAGCACGCCACTTACCTGTCCTTCATGATCTCCTGGAGCTTACTCAAACTCATGTCTGTTTAGTCAGTGATGCCATCCAACCATCTCATCCTCTGTCGTCCCCTTTTCCTCCTGCCCTCAATCTTTCCCAGCATCAGGATCTTCTCCAGTGAGTCAGCTCTTTGCATCAAGTGGCCAAAGTATTGGAGTTTCAGCTTCAGCATCAGTCCTTCCAATGAATATTCAGGGCTGATTCCCTTTAGGATTGTCTGGTTTGATCTCCTTGCAGTCCAAGGGACTCTCAAGAGTCTTCTCGAACACCACAGTTCAAAAGCCTCAGTTTTTTGGTGCTCAGCCTTCTTCATGGTCCAACTCTCACGTCTGTATGTTACTATTGGAAAAACCATAGCTTTGATGAGATAGATCTTTTTAGCCCCCAGTAAAATTTTCTAGCTCCAAGGAAATGTTTACGAAGAAGGCCCCACTCCCTTCCAAGGCCCCTGCGGTGAGCGGGATGCTCTCTCAGTGAGACCTCAACTGGTCACCCAGCTAGTGCTGAGCATCAGCTGTGTAGGCGGGAAAGGACTCATGCAAGCTGGTGGCCCAAGTTGCCATTTCTCAAACCACTTCCTTAAATAATTAAGTGAAACTCAGTTCACTGCAAAACTCATTGAGAGGTTTTAATTGACCTTCAGAAAGTTGACCATCTTATGATTCCAGGAGTAATTGTGTTCTGTGATCCTTACTTGTTGGAGTTCATTATATATTTCTAAAGAGAAGATTTTCATTGATGGATCTTGTGTTATAATGTGCAGTTAATTATTTGCAGTTCCCTGGGGATATTTTAACAGACTGTACTCATTTCATTGAGATAGAAACGTTTGATAACGGAGGCAGATGTTGCTAAAACGGTTGGAAGCTTTAAACCCTAGATGATTAAACCTTAGATGATAGCCTTTTGATTTCTTGGGAAAGTCTGTGAAGGGCTGTTTAGTGAAAGAGCATGCTTGCCTGCTGACTGGCTCCAAGGTTCTCCTGGCAGTTGTCTGTCCTGCATTCGGAGCGGCCCTCGTGACTGCAAGCTCATCCGCCAGCTACTCTCTGGCCTCCTCGGGCCTGGCCTCGTGGGCATCAGCTTCTTTCTGCGAGTGGCTTGCACACCCAGGTGCAGAATGTCCCTCATGGTGTACTAGAGATGTGTGCTGTTGATAGAAACAGTCCTTTGTACCGAGTGGGCTGATTGGTAACCTTCCTTGTTGGTGTAATCATGGCCAAAGCAGTAACCCAGGTATGGTTTGTAAAGGCAAAAATCCCACTGAAAGGTGGAGGTGAATAGGCAAAAGGTCACTGAAGTATTCCTGAGATGACCCAGGTGTGGTGTAACGTTTAAGAACCAGCTCAGGTCAGGCTTGGTCTGCAGATGTATGTGATCGGGACAGACTTTTTGTTTTAATGGGCTAGTCATCAAAATTAAATGTTTCCAACAGTAGTAATAATAAACACCTGAGCAAGCACAGCAGTGGGTACAGCTCTCAGTTTCGAAGGTGCGTGAGAGACTGTGGTATCTCAAAGCTGCAAGGCGATCATCAAGGTAAAGAAAAAGAGAGTCAGCTTGGGAATTCTGTACCTGTCCATCTTTATTCCTGAAACAGTTAAATAGCCTGAAAATCATGTAGGAAGCAAGAGGCCAGGGAGGCTCGAATGGGGCAAAAGTGAGGTGGAGGGAAGCACGGTCAGGACCAGGGTTCTCTGGCCAAGGTGGTTCCGCGTGGACCTGAGGGTCCCTGCAGCGGGAAGTTTTGATTTAGTTCTGAGACCCGGGACCATCACCCAGGCAGCCGAGGCGGTGAGTGGTGCCTTGTGAAGGGCGTCCAGGGCTGATGCCTGGCCTTGGTGCTGTCATTCTGCTTGAGAAAGTCTTTTTGCCCAGAAGGGCAATGGCCCAGGGGTCCAGCCTCTGCAGCTTGGATGCCCTCTCCCCAGAGAGGGCGGGTGGTGCCTACTGTACAGCTCAGGGAACTCTCCTCGGTGCTCTGTAATGGCCTATATGGGAAAAGTCTACGAGAGGCTGTACGTGTACAAGAGCTGATTCGCTGTGCTGAACACCTGAAGCTGGCAGTGTTGGTAATCGGGTAAACTCCAGTAAAACTGTTTTTTAAATGTGAACCTCCACATACACATTTTATCACACCAGCCCCTGACTAGGTTATTTTTCAGTAGTGTAAGATATTTTTTAGTATGTAAACGTGGTTCTTCTCTTTTCCTTTAAAAATGTCTCCCTGTGTTTTCTTTAGCAACATTGTGTCTCATAAAGATTTTAGAACTTTGCATTTGTAGCAGGCTGGTCGTTGATGTGGGTAACCTCCCATGAGGATGGCAACCTTTTTCACTCTGGAAATACGTTGCTTTTCTTCCAAGTAAATAAGCATCTCCTTTGGACGATGATGCTCTGTGAAAGGTTCCGTGGTTGTAAGCATGACCCTCCTCCTGCCTGGTCCCGTGTCCTGTGTGTCCAGGGGGAGCCTCCTCCAGGCTGGGCTCCCGTCACGTCGCTCCTCCTCCGTCTGCTGATGCTGTCCCCGCTTCTCGCCATCAGGAGACGTTAATCACTGTGCACGTCACACAGCCAGTTGGCAGCACACATTTGGCTCCTTCTGTTGAATCTGTAGTTGGCGGGGAGATTGTGTGCTCATTGAGAACAGGATGTGTGTGAATTTGTGTTTGTTTATATGCGTGTTACTGGCAGAGGGTAAGGCAGGAGCAGAGTTGGGCTGGTTAAATACAACCATCTCTTTTCCATTTTCTTTTTTTTTCCACTTCACTATGTACCAGAGGAAATCATGGGTGTTTGTTAACTCACTTTTTTTTTTCTTTTTTATGTGTTCTATTTATTTTCTTTTAAAAAAATTAAAGTATAATTAATGTACAATATTATATGTTATAGGACTTCCCTGGTGGCTCAGTGGTAAAGAATCTGCCTGCAATGCAGGAGACGCAGGTCCAGTCTCTGAGTTGGGAAGATCTCCTGGAGGAGGAAATGGCAGCCCACTTTAGTATTCTTGCCTGGAGAATCCCATGGACAGAGGAGGCTGGCGGCTTACAGTCCATGGGGGCGAAAGAATCAGACATGACTTAGAGACTAAACAACAGCAACATTATATGTTACAGGTGTACAATATGAAAGTGAAAGTCACTCAGTCGTGTCTGACTCTTTGCAATCCCATGGACTATACAGTTCATGGAATTCTCCAGGCCAGAATACTGGAGGGGGTAGCCTTTCCCTTCTCCAGGGGATCTTCCCAATACAGGGATCAAACCCGGGTCTCCCACACTGCAGGCGATTCTTTACCAGCTGAGCCACAGGGGATGCCTGTGTACAATATAGCGATTATCGTTTTTAAAAGGTTATAATCCATTTATGCTGCTGCTGCTGTTAAATCACATCAGTTGTGTCTGACTCCGTGCAACCCCATAGATGGCAGCCCACCAGGCTCCCCTGTCCCTGGGATTCTCCAGGCAAAAACACTGGAGTGGGTTGCCATTTCCTTCTCCAATGCATGAAAGTGAAAGGTGAAAGTGAAGTCGCTCAGTCGTGGCCAACTCTTCGCGACCCCGTGGACCATAGCCCACCAGGCTCCTCTGCCCATGGGATTTTCCAGGCAAGAGTACTGCAGTGGGGTGCCGTCGCCTTCTCCATAATCCATTTATGGTTATTATTAAGTATTGACTGCATTTCCATGTTGTTCAGTGTAGCCTTGCAAATTGCTTCATAACTAAGTTTGTGCGTCTTAGTTCCCCACCCCGAATTGCTCCTCCCTTCTCCCTTTCTCTGCTGGTAACCACTAGTCTCTTCTCTGTGAAGAAAAGAGCAAGTCTGGTTCTTTTTTATTTTATTCATTCATTTGTTGTATTTTCTTGATTCCATATGCAAGTGATACCATAGAGTATGTGTCTTTCTCTGCTTTGCTTCACTTAGTAATGACGCTCCTTAGGTCCCTGCACGTTGCTGTAAATGGCGTTGCTTCACTCTTATCTATGGCTGAGTAATGCTCCATTGTATATATGTACCACAGCTTCTTTATCCATTCATCTGCTGGTGGACACCGAGGTGCTTCCATGTTTTGACTACTGTAAATAGTGCTGCTGTGAACCCTGGGGCACATGTCTTTTTGAATCAGTGTTTTTGTCTTTTTTGTTTACATACCCAGGAGTGGAATTGCAGGATCATATGGCAACTTAATGTTTAGTTTTTTGAAAAACCTTCATATGCCCAGTCAATTATTTGACTTGGAGTCTGTGTATTTAATATTTTATTTTTAGAGTGGTAAGGTATGGGGTACATGTTTGCACACCTCTTCCTCATGTTGTGAATCCCCTCGGCCCTGGTGGCCTATGGGAAGAAATAGAGAGGGTGAGTCACCAGGTGTGTGCATGCTGAATCTCTAATCCCATGAGCGGAGTAATCAGCTGAGGGCCCCTTAGCTGGTGAGCGAGGGTGTCACTGAGGGCAGGCTCAGCCATGACTGGTGACGGATGAATCAGCTGTCTGAGGGCGCCTTGGGACCGTACTCACTACTCACTCATGCCGTGGGCCCAGTGGGGGGGTAGGGCAGGTCCCTCAGAGCCCCAGCACCACAGAGGCTCCATCTCAGCTTCTGCTTCTGGGTAGAGATGCCAGCCAGGCTCTGCCTTGCAAACCCCCCCTGCCCCACCTCCCCCTGAAAGTGACACATTCCACCCCTGCTCAGTCTGTGGTCTGAACCTTTGCTGGGCCCTAACCTCGCTTGAAGGCGTGGGGCACAGCCCCAGAGGGCGGGGCAGTGGAGTCGGTGAGCAGCCTGGCAACTAGCAGGAGGGGGAGCCAGCCTCTGCCCCAGCACAGTGACCACACGGGGCCCGCAGCTGCGGGGAGTGCACGGCAGGCGGCAGGATGGTGTCCAGGACCGTTTCATCACTTATGACACAGAAGACGTGTCCTTGGAAGAAATTAAGCAGACGCTCCCTGCCGTGTGCTCATTATTGTGTGATTTGTAATTTTTGATATGATGTGCTTTTATACAAGAGGTGGAGAAGCAGGGATGGTAGGAACATGGACTCTGGAGTTAGGCTGCTTGGATTGCTGCAGAGCTCCTGTGTGATCTTGGGTGAGTTACTTCACCACTCTGGGGTTTAATTGCCTCCTATTTCAGTGGGATCAGCAGTAGCACGTATCTGTACAATACGTCCATCATTGTACAGAGTCACTGTATCATTTAAAGCTGTGCGTGTGTACTGCTGTTAGTATAGCCAGGGTAGAACTCAGAGTAAATGTTGAATAACTGCTACCTACTATTTTCTATTGTGAATTTTGTTGTGCCACAGAGTAAATGACATCTCTAAAATTATAAAGAAAAAGTCTGATGGCCAGGTTGACCTATGAGGGTGTCAGTGTGTTATTGGAAGTCAGGTTATACTGACGCATGGATGCTTATCAGTGTTTATAATTTTGTGCTCATAAATTTCCTTTGTGTTCATCAAGAATTGGGGAAGTGTTGCCCTGAGTCCTGTTTCCCACAGTAGGGTTAGAGGTAGAGTCCTATTTTAACAACTTATTGACCAGAAACGTATTAATTAATACCTCATCCCAAACGTTATTGACCAGAAATGTTTCAGTATTCACTTACATAATAAATCTCTGGCCACAGGCATTAGTTTCTGCAAAAATCTCCAGGTCAATAATGTGTTAAGAATATAACATGAAAGAACTTGATTTAATTATCAGATATGTTTGTAACCAGCAAGTCAGTGAATGAGAATGCAAGTGGAAACCCTAGTGAGCGGTCTGGTGTGTGAGCTCTGGAGCAGCGGTGGTCTGGGGAGTGGTCTTGTCCCCCAGGGACAGACGTCCGGCAGCGTCTGGACCTTTGTCCTCCTTGACAGAGGAACATGGTACAGCTGGCGTCTTGTGAGTAGAGGAGGGACAGTAAAACCTTTGGCCTTGCGAGTTTTACTCTGGAGTGGTTTGGGTGAGGACTCTGCGATTGCTGATTAAGTTGCTGATTATCTGGAGGCTATGACGAAAATCAGACTATGAATTATTGTGGTGAAACACAGAACTTTCATTTTTCCAGAAGCCAAATCACACCCCACCCCCCCACACACAAAAAAAACCCTAAAGTAACCTGATATATTTTTCATGACTTAAACTGACATTTCTTGTTTATCAGCAAGTGAAGGAGGTGAAGAGGGTAGCAGATCAATGCTTAGAAGAACACCTGCCCTGCGGTTAGCTTTCATTAAGTTCTAGTTACCATTAGCTGTGAGAAAGAAGACCATGAATAATCGTATTGAGTATGGTTTAAAATTTAAGTTATTTTACTCTCATTCTTTAGAAACGGTATAATGCATGTCTTAATCACCTTCCAGATAACCAGAATATTAAATTAACCAGATCATCCCATTTACTCAGAGCATCTGATGTTGCTGTAATCTGCTCTATGTTGGTGGCTGATTGGTGAAGAATCCATCTGCAATGCCCAAGCCTCAGGAGACTTGGGTTCGATCTCTAAGTTAGGAAGATGCCCTGGAGGAGGAATGGTAACCCTCTCCAGTATTCTTCCCTGGGAAATCCCATGGACAGAGGAGCCTGGTGGGCTGCAGTTGATGGGGTCCCAGAGAATCAGACACGACTGAAGTGATTTAGCATGCACGCACGCTCCATATTAGGGCTTAATATTTATATGTAGTCAGTTTCCATCATTGATCAGCAGACTCTTAGGTTCTGTCATACTCAGAGTTGCAGTCCTGTGAAGTTATTTGATGGGCATGAATCTTGTTGGCAGTCTGACCGGATCACCAATGAATGTAAACATTTCTTGGCGCAGCCAGCTTTCAGGACTGAGCCCAGGGTTCCTGGGTTCACCCAGCAGCGTCACTGGGTGTCACTCTGACATGCATGTGGTGCTGTTTCAGCTGGAAGGTATCTGGCGCAGGGGAGTTCATGTGCCCCAGCCACGCCAGGGACGTGGTGTGGCCCACAGCTGCCCTTTGATCTTAACTCTGAGGGCTGGAGAGGAGAGGGCGGAGGCAGGAGGAGGCCTAGATCCTGGACCATCTCTGCTGTCGTTCCAGCTCTGTCATGCGGTCCTGTTGAGGCTCAGTGTCCACCATCGAAGGGGCGAGGGCTCCCTGTCCATCCACAGCTGTCGGAGGTGGAACTAATTCTGGGACTTGGTGGAAACGATGACGCTCCATGACTTCATCCACCTTTTTTTTTTTTTCTGGTTCTCTCTTCCTTTATTTTATTCCTCATGTTGGGCACAGTGATCTTTTCCAAATGTGGATCTGGGCACTAACAGCCCTGCTTGAATCTCTCCTAGTCCTCCACTGTCTGGAGCAGAGAGCCCCACGAAGCCAGCACTGTCCACAGGCTGGGGGCCCGCCGTCCGCTTACCCCTCCCCTCACTGATCCTCATCATGCCCTTCCCACCAGCTAGCACTTAGAGCAGCTGATTGGAGGCGTGCCTGCACATCTACCTTTGTTCAAGCTGCCTCCCCGACAGCCTCCCTTCTCTTGTCCACCTGTCCATCTCCCTGGCCCCATGCCCTCTCCCTTCAGCAAGGAAGCCAGCCCTCTCTTTTGCCAATAATATATGTACTATTTTTGGATATATTTCCATTGTTGAATTTTTTAAAACTGTTGAAAAACATTTGTTTCCCACTTTTTCTCCTAGACTAACAGGTTTTTAAAGAAAGGACCTGATGCTTATATATCTTTATGTTTCTGAAGTCAAACGGTGCCTGAGAGGTAGTGGGTAATTGATGCCTATAGTTGAAGGAAGCAATAATTGAAGAGAGATGGTCCAGGCAGAAGTAGAAAAAGATGGCAGTTGTTCAGGACTCTGATGGGAACAGAAGTGGTAGTTGGCGCTTACGGGTTGCTGGAGAAGCAATGAGTATCCTGTCATAACTTTGGGGCAAAGCTAGTCTGGGCAGGTAAGAATCTTGAGTGGATTAGGGGTTTATCCTCTCACATTTGGTGCAGCAAACGTGACTGCAGTGTCATGAAGACAGTGGGAAGGTGGGGACGGGACACAGCTGCTGAAAGCCAGGCCCGGGGCTGTTCTCGGCGCGCCCCTGGCGAGCCCCGTACCCCTGCCTCTCCCACTCGTTAATGCAGAGATGTGGGTGCGGGGAAGGTGAGCAAGCCCAGGGCACGCGGCTCATGGGCAGAGTTAGCATCCATTAGGCTCCGAGCTTGTGCGCTTCACGTGGTCTCAGCATCACTCGTAGCAGATGGCTCATTGACTGTGTTTTTTAACCTGTTGAGCCTAGTATATTGTTTCTACTTAATGACTGTAAACATCAAGAAGTAGATCTCATGTATAGAATTTTTTTTAATAAAAGGAGAGTCACTGATGTTTGAACAGTTACTAGTTTAAGATTGAAAGTGTAAGCGTTAGTCAGTTGTGTCTCTGTGATCCCGTGGACTGTAGCTTGACAGGCTCCTCTGTCCATGGAATTCTCCAGGCAAGAATACTGGGGTGGGTAGCCATTTCCTTCTCCAGGGNTTACTAGTTTAAGATTGAAAGTGTAAGCGTTAGTCAGTTGTGTCTCTGTGATCCCGTGGACTGTAGCTTGACAGGCTCCTCTGTCCATGGAATTCTCCAGGCAAGAATACTGGGGTGGGTAGCCATTTCCTTCTCCAGGGGATCTTTCCTACCCAGGAATTGAGCATAGGTTTTCCACATTGCAGATACGTTCTTTACCTTCTGAGCCATCAGTTTTAGTTTAGATGGAAATATTTGTATGCTTTTATTGAGAGGGTGAGAAACATTTAGAAGCAATTCCGCATCCCTTCTAAATTAACCTCAGTTTATTTTCATTGAATATTCTTTTTAACTCAGTGGATGAAGGAAACAAATAGCCTATGGAATGCCTTTTATGAATCTGTTGCTTATGTACAGTGGATAGGACCTCCACAGCTCTGTTTGAAGGCCAGCATTTTGAGTGAGATATATTTTGACTGTTTATAAACATGGTAAGGTTTGTTTAGATGTGGACCATTTAAAGCCATCTTGAGTTGACAATGGCTTCTTTTAAATGACCTATCCATATAAATTCAGTTAGAGGCTACAGTACATTTCCATAGCTGTGTTGTTTCAAGTTAGTCTTAATCCTAGTTGCAACTTGGTATTGATTATACGTTTGATATTCACAATAGATCCCATAAACTCTCAGGAACTGAGCTGGGGCTGGCTTTGTTTCCACGTGTGATGAGTCTGCCCTGGGCTTGCTCTGCGTGATGCCCTGTGATGTTCTCTTCTCCTGTCTCAGCGCTGGTTGGGCACAGGGGTGTTAGGAAGCACCTCTGAGAGCAGTGAGGCTGAACTCTTAGAGCTGTCAGCGCTTTGGGACATGTAAATTTAAAACGGCTAATGTGTATTGGCTGCCCTCTAAAAGAGAATAATATATACATCCTTTCTCAAACGTCAGTTCAGTTCAGTCGCTCAGTTGTGTCCCACTCTTTGTGACCCCGTAGACTGCAGCACTCTCGGCCTCCCTGTCCATCACCAACTCCCAGAGTTTGTTCAAACTCATGTCCATTGAGTTGATGATGCCATCCAACCATCTCATCCTCTGTCACACCCTTCTCCTGCGTTCCATCTTTCCCAGCATCAGAGTCTTCTCCAATGAGTTGGCTTTTCACATCAGGTGGCCAAAGTATTGGAGCTTCAGCATCAGTCCTTCCAATGAANGTTGATGATGCCATCCAACCATCTCATCCTCTGTCACACCCTTCTCCTGCGTTCCATCTTTCCCAGCATCAGAGTCTTCTCCAATGAGTTGGCTTTTCACATCAGGTGGCCAAAGTATTGGAGCTTCAGCATCAGTCCTTCCAATGAATATTCAGGATCCTTTAGGATTTTTTTTTGAGAGATACCAGTTTTTATTTCCAAGTATTCCAAGGAACGCAGTCAGTTTGGGAAACAAAAAAGAGATTACTTTAGAGTAAATTATTATTAAAATTGCTCTTTAGAAGCCTCAGAAACTGTTCCTCTGATCCTTATTTAAAGGAAGCGACCAACAGAAGTATTAGAGAATTGAAGTGAGTTTGACAAACCTATGCTGAACTAAATTCACATATTTTAATTATTCTGTGCGAGTCTGTTCATTTAATAAAAGAGGGAGAATTGCAAATATGAATCCATTTCCTTTGATTAAAAAAAGAAGGTGAGTCCATTTTCCTACAATTGAGGTTAGAATTAAACTGTCATGATTTATTTTTCTTGGAAAGCGCGACAAATAAGCAAGCACTTATGTATCTTTGGTTAACTGAAAGGAGGCCTCGAGGGTTTCTGGAGAAACTCATTCTTTTGAGATAAAGTAAAATTAACTTAGTGGAAGTGTAAGCATAGGTTAACCTGCCTATAGCAGAATAAATTATACCTACAGGGGATTTCCCTGGTGGCTCAGATGGTAAAGCGTCTGCCTACAATGCGGGAGACCTGGGTTCAATCCCTGGGTCANTAAAATTAACTTAGTGGAAGTGTAAGCATAGGTTAACCTGCCTATAGCAGAATAAATTATACCTACAGGGGATTTCCCTGGTGGCTCAGATGGTAAAGCGTCTGCCTACAATGCGGGAGACCTGGGTTCAATCCCTGGGTCAGGAGGATCCCCTGGAGAAGGAAATGGCAACCACTCCAGTACTCTTGCCTGGAGAATCCCACAGATGGAGGAGCCTGGCGGGCTACAGTCCATGGGGTCGCAAATAGTCGGACAGAGCGAATTCACTCACAGGAGCCTTAGAATCTTCTGTGGAATATGGCCTGAAATGTGTGTAGCAGGTATCAAACACTTTGTGCATCTAAAAGAGCTCTTTCATGGGGCTATCATGCTTTTATTATTATCATTTTTAACTCAAAGTGAAGGTATCTTCTAGATTGCCGTTTTGGAACCATCTGAAGTTTCTTTCAAGATAAAAGATAAAATTTTAGCACTATAAAACTCTAGGAGATATTTATGGAATAATTCAGCAGAATTCGTCTAGAACTCATGAATTGAAGCAGGAAATCCAAAGAATTCATTTGTGTGGGGGGGTCGGGGGTAGGGAAAGACGCTGCTGTATGTCTATGTATTTATATGTAAAATAAAATAGTATGTGTACTAAAGTGCTCAGGTGCTCAGTCACATCTGACTCTTTGCGACCCCATGGACTGTAGCCCACCAGGCTCCTCTGTCCATGGGATTCTCCAGACAAAAGTACTAGAGTGGGTTGCCATTTCCTTCTCCAGGGGAGCTTCCCAACCCAGGGCCTGAACCCAAGTGCCCTGTGTCTCTTGCACTGGCAGGTGGATGCTTTACCACTGAGCCAGCTGGGAAGCCCACAGGCACTAATAGATGATTACAGGTTGTGGGAGTCAGAGCCCTGACCCCCTCCTGACCCTGGAACTGGTGAGTATGTTGTCCCGTGGCAAAGAGGAATTAGGACCACAGGTCGGAGTTAGCTCGCTAATCAGCTGTTCTGAGGTGAGGAGGTGACCCAGGAGTGGCCAGATGGGTTCCATGGAGCCCGAGGGCCCTTAGGAGGAGGAGGAGAGCAGCAGAGAAGGGCAGAGGGAGGCCGCGTCAGAGGCACTCCAGCCTCTTCTCCTGCCTTGAGTTGGATGAAAGACCATAGACCACTGACCTCCGTATGTGAGGGGGTAAAGATCGGAGGATGGGTCTTCCCTGGAGCCTTCAGAGAGAAGTGCAGTCTGGTCTACACTTGACTTAAATGAGCTCATCGAGATCCACTTTGAACTTCTGACCTCAGAACTGTAAGATGATAAATTTGGGTTGTTCGAACCTATGAAGTTTGTAGTAATTTGTTACAGCAGCCACAGCAGACTGATACACATGTCAACTGTGAGCTGTTCAGGTTGACTCCCTGTGTTTGATGATCCCCCAGTATTTTCTTGTGCAGACTTTTAGTTCTTCTAGAAGATACGCATTTAGTGTAAGGATTCAGTGGTGATCTGCTTAATGCTCCTGGAAACAGTTAAAAAGTGAGAACAGTGAAACAACTTGTTGAAGAAAAATAAGGATTGAAAACGCATTCAGTTACTTGCATAGGAAATAAAACCTTTAATAAAATTCAGATCAGGCATTTGGAATTCAGTTACTTCATGACTCCAGGGTCTATGGAGTTGCTGCCATTCACTCTTGTGATGTGCTTTAAAAAAAAAAAAAAAGTTTTCCTCATGAATGTCCTGAATCGAAGCATTTAGGGTACAGAAGATTCCGCTTGAGAATCCAGGATGTTATGTTTCCCTCTGGGAAATTACACTGCANAAAAAAAAAAAGTTGAAAGGTAAAAAAAAAAGTTCAGAAAAACAATCATAAAAAAGCTTATC
The DNA here is from genome assembly GCA_006410875.1 of Neotragus pygmaeus. NCBI lineage: Eukaryota > Metazoa > Chordata > Mammalia > Artiodactyla > Bovidae > Neotragus > Neotragus pygmaeus. The sequence continues at coordinate 504,188 of SJYV01013097.1, read as the reverse complement.
CACTGCACAGAATTGTTTTGAGTTGAATCTTACAGCTCTATAGTTCAGAGGATGAAGAGAAAGCTGAGAGAAGCAGAAAAGTCAGAACCTTTCTAGGTCTGGTTTCCTTTCCTATACAACAAGATTTCTAGAGCACCTAACACCTGGTACTCCAGAGTCCACATCTGTCCATTCTCTGGATTCCTTCAGCACAGGCTCCAGGTCCCACATCATCAGAGTCAAAAGGGTTCTTAGAGATCGTCTCATCCCACCTGGTTTGACGAGGAACCTGAGGCCCAGGAGACTTCAGAGCTACCATGAGACCTTCGGCTGTTCATGGGCAGAGCTGGGCCAGCTAATCCCAGCTCCCCGTGTCCATGTAGTGCTCCTACACTACCTGCCCCTGTTATACCCTGTATGTGCTCCCTCCATCGGTGAGCAGAGAAGCCTCCAAGGAAAACAGGCAGGGGACTTCCCAGGTGGACCAGTGGATAAGACTCTGCCTTGCAATGCAGGGGATGTGGGCTCTATCCTTGCTTGGAAACTAAGATCCTATGTGCTGTGGAGCAACTAAGCCCGTGCCAGAACTACTGAGCCTGATGCCACAACTAGAGAGGCCCTGTGCCACAACTGAGACCCCACACAGCCAAACAGATAAATACACTTTTTTTTTTTTTAATGAGATACTGAGGCAGGAAAGGGGACCAGGACTCATGCAGGGGATCCTGGAGCAAGACTAGGGCCCAAACCCTAGGCCAGTCCTGTCCTGGGCGGACATGGCAGCTCCTCGGCTCTTTTCTTCTCCCCCCACCCCTCCTGCCTTCTATCTTCCTTCTGACTCCTCGGCACCTGCTGGCACCCTTCAGTATTCCCCAGCTGTCCACTCCCTGACTACCTCCTCCACGGGTGTTGAGGGCTCAGCTTGTTGGTGATGAGGAAGGAGGGAGGAGGAAGCCCAGTCTCTCCTTCTCTCTCTGACCCTACTCACATTCCCTTCCTGGACGAGGTGCAGAGAGAGCCACAGTGTAGAAAGCTGCAGGCCAGGGACTTCCCTGGTGGCGCAGTATAGGACGGGAGTCTGCCTGCCAAGTCAGGAGACACGGGTTCGATCCCTGGTCCGGGAGGACCCCACATGCCCTGGAGCAACACAGCCACAACTACTGAGCCTGTGCTCTAGAGCCTGGGAGCCATGAAGTCCCCGAGCTCTAGAGTCCACGCTCTGCAACGAGAAGCTACCGCAGCGAGAAACCGGCACACCACGAAAGAGTACGCCCCGCTTGCCGCAACTAGAGAAAGCCTGCAACAAAAACCCAGTGCAACCGAAAACAGACACATAAATAAAAATTATTTAGAAAAAGAAAGGAAGAAAGCTGCAGGCCAGAAGCTACAAGAGCTGAACATTACTAGTCCTGACTGCCAGCCACTTCCCCGTCTGGGCCCCAGCTTCCTTATCTTTAAAATGAGAGATAATCAGGAGCTTTCAGTGGTCAACAGATATGTAAGGCTTCCTTAACTTGCTTCCGGCTGTAAGGGACATAACCCTGCCACTTCAATCAGTATGACTCCTGCGTGTTTATGTGCTGGAGGCCCCCCAGTCATTTCCTACAGTTTAAAAGTTTAAAAATAACCAGTTGAATAGAAGAACAAGTTATTCTAATCATTCCGGGAAGAAGTATGATCGCCAAAAGACAGGCAGCTGGAAGCGTGTCTTTTCCTTTCTTTTTCTTCTTTCTCCTCTTTCATTTATTCTTAAAAAAATTTTTTTTAATTGCTTTCAATTCTAAGGCTAAGCCAAGTGTCCAGCCTGCTTGGGAACAGAGCTCTGAGGTTAGAAAGCTGAGAATGCTGAATTGAGCTGGAGGATCTGGAAACACGGAAAAGGTGTGGGCTTTAGAGGCAGACAAGCACAAGTCTGAATCCTGATTTTGCCATTTCTAAATCTTGAGCCCAGCACCCTCAGGATCCTCAACAGTAAACATTTTCTTCTCAAGCTGTTGTGAGATTTGTATGAAATAATAGTTAGGCACCACAAACCATCTCTGGCACAGAGGAAACAAGAGTTGTCAACTTCACTTTGCTTTCCGAGGCAGAGAAAGCTAGGGGTGGGCTCTGGTTACTCAGCCTTCCCAGAAAGACAGCCAGAAGAGGGGACCACAGGAGGGAGGGATGACGAAGGTGGCAGTGGCTAACGTGCTTGTAAGGTGTGGGTTTAGGAACGAGAAAGAGGTGGAAGGGCACGGGAGAGGGGAAGGGCAGCCGTTGGGTACCCACCCAGCTAAAAACAAAGTGGCTAGCACTTCAGAAGTGACTAGAGGGGTGCTATGGATTCTCAGGAAGAAACATGCATCAAGAGTCAAGATACCTGACACTAGCCTGGAGAATCCCATGGACGGAGGAGACTGGTGGGCTGCAGTCCATGGGGTCTCTAAGAGTCGGACACGACTGAGCAACTTTTGTTTCACTTTTCACTTTCATGCATTGGAGAAGGAAACGGCAACCTACTCCAGTGTTCTTGCCTGGAGAATCCCAGGGGCGGGGAAGCCTGGTGGGCTGCCGTCTGTGGGGTCGCACAGAGTCAGACACGACTGAAGCGACTTAGCAGCAGCAGCAGCAGTCTTGTTATTACTCAAACTCAGTGATGCCCACCCTTCATGAGACCCCAGGAACTGGATCCGAGGTTCCACTTTCTTATGGTCCTCCTTCTGTCTCACAGTCACTGACATTTGCTTCCAATTTCATCCACATAGAGTACTCTTAAGGCTTAAAGAATCCACCTTCCAGGAAACGGAAGAGATATGGGTTCGAGCCCTGGGTTGGGAAGATCCCCTGGAGGAGGGCATAGCAACCCACTCCAGTATTCTTGCCTGGAGAACCCCATGGACAGAAGAGCCTTGTGGACTACAGTCCATGGGTTTCCAAAGAGTAAGACACCATAGAGCGCACACACACTCCTGAGAGTACCCTTCAGGGGGCCTATGGCAGGGTTTTATCCTTCAATATGTATTGACTAATCAAAGCAAAGGAAAGAAGAGGTAGCAAGAACTAGCAGCCTAACTACGGCCCCGGGGAGTCATCGCATGGTCCCCAGCCAGAGTGGGTCCAGCCACTCACATGCTGCCACCAGAAGGAGGAGGTGGAAAACGCAGAACAGTTCACACCAGTCAGCTTACACCACATGTCGAATCTGGACAAATGCACAGCCCAGGACCGACTGGGCTGGGCTGACACACACTCACACATCCTCCTCCCTTCTCCTCTGACCACCAGCGTCTGTGTCCTGTCCTGAGAGAGATCATTTAGAGCCTCCTGCCCGGGATCAAATGTTGCTGACAACAGGCCTGGCTGTTAATGCCTTGTTCTTGTCACCACCCCCTCCTCTCTTCTGACCCGTGTCTCATTAGCTGGACATCATAGGGCAATCCCTGGCCAACACTGCTTTTATCTCTCCCCATAGAGGGCACTGGACAAGCCAGGCTCTGCCGCAAGGACCCACTCAGGAGTTAGAGTCCTGGGTCAGAGTCCTGATTAATTTGCCAATTAGACAACCAGTTAACTTATTTTATTTATTTATTTGGCAGTATCAGATGTTAGTTGAGACACATAGGACCTTCTATCTTTCTTGAAGCCTGTGAGATTTTTTTTTAAGTTGCAATATGCAGGATCTTTAGCTGTGGCGTGAAAACTCTTAGTTGTGCATGTGGGATCTAGTCCCCTGACCAGGGATTAACGCCCCTGTATTGGGAGTGCGGAGTCTTAGCCACTGGACCACCGGGAAAGTCCCCTCAGTTAACTTCTTTATATCTCAGTTTTCCCATCTGTAAAATGGGGCTGCTAATATAACCTGTGACTGTGAGGATTAAATGAGTTTATACAGGTGATAATGCTTAGAGTAGTGCCTAGCTCAGAGCAAGTGCTCAAAATCCTTAAACTTGATTGAACCAGTGTGACTGGTGCGCCCCCCAAGGTCAATTGTGGAAGAATTATAAACAGGAAGGAAGGGGAAGTTGCTCAGTCGTGTCCGACTCTTTGCGACCCCATGGACTGTAGCCTACCAGACTTCTCAGTCCATGGGATTTTCCAGGCAAGAGTACTGGAGTGGATTGCCATTTCTTTCTCCAGGGGACCTTCCTGACCCAGCGATCAAACCCAGGTCTCCCGCATTGTAGGCAGACACTTTACCCACTGAGCCACCAGGGGAGCCCATAAACAGGAAATACCAAGAAATGAAGACAATTGTGAGACACTCCTTGGGTGAGGGAGACCCTACTCTGAACTGGTGCGAGTGAGGGGTGGCTCTGGTTTATGGCAGGAGGTGGCCAGGCATGGCTGTGGAATAAGAGGAAAAAGAAGAGTGTGTCTGAGGTTTTCATCGCTCTTCTCTGCAATTTCTTAGGACAGTGATGCGACATCACCATCGGGATTCAAACTGTTAGTTCACACAACAATGTGAATGTGCTTAGTGCCACTGAACTATATGCTAAATATGGTTAAAATAGTATTTTTCAGGACTTCTCTGGTGGTCTAGTGGTTAAGAATCTGCCTTTCAGTGCAGGGGACATGGGTTCAATCCCTGGTCCAAAAATTAAGATTCTACCTGCATTGGGGCAACTATGGAACCCACATGCTCCAGAGCCCTCGCATCGTGACTAGAGAGATGCCCAAGAGCCCCAACTAAGACCAGTAAATTTTATTTAAAATAGTATGTTTTATATGATGTGACTTTTACTACAATAAAAACATTTTTTAAAATCAACGCTAAAATCAATGTTATAATTCTTAAAATGGGAGATGGGTTCATGGTTACTAGTTTTATGCTTCATAACTTACATAAACATACATATATTCTTTTATAAGTACCAAATACTTCAAAATCAATATATTTAAAAATAAAAAAGTTATCAATGAACTTTTTGTGCCCTGGAGCATTAAAATCTATCCTTCTACCTATCACTTTGTGGAAAACTTTCAGGGTGGATGGATAGATAAATGCACTTATTTGATTGGGCCATCAGTTTAGGGAGTGTGCACAAATACCAAAATTTATCAAACTGTACAAATTAATGCATGTGCCTATTCTTGTATGTCAATGATTCCCCAACAAAATTCTGTAAAACAAACAAACAAAAAACACTGATCCCGGTGCTGGTAAGGGTAGCATCGGGGCATTGAAGATGCACTGTGCTTATGAGGAGCCAATAAAAAACAGAAGGGGGAACTGAACTTTGGACAGTTGTTTCCTCTCTGCATCCCCTCAACTCTCCAAGCAAATGAACTGCAATCTAAAAAACACTTCCCCCTAAGGTTGCTTCTCCCATGGGAGGTGGAGGGCAAAGGGTGATGTCTGACATGAGGAGTTATTTTGTGGGGTTGGGTCTGACTGACTTGGGAGTTTTGATCCTGGGGTTCTCAGTTCTAGGACTCATCCACCCCCGATCCTCACCCCCTGAGCTAAATGGCACGGTACACATTGTTGAACAGAGCAACCTATGTACCCATGGGCAAAATAACAAGACAGGTGAAGAGAACATACAACCCACTTGATTACAGATTGCCCTTTAAGTAGAAAGATGATCGGGACAGACCAAGATTTTATTTTTTTTATTTTTTTTATTTTTATTATTTTTTTAATTTGACTTTACAATACTCTATTGGCTTTGCCATACATCAACATGAATCCATCACAGGTGTACACAAGCTCCCAATCCTGAATCCCTCTCCCACCTCCCACCCCACAACGTCTCTCTGGATCATCCCCGTACACCAGCCCCAAGCATCCTGCATCCTGTATCAAACATAGACTGGTGATTCGTTTCTTACATAATAGTATATATGCTTCAATGCCATTCTCCCAGATCATCCCGCCCTCTCCTACTCCCTCAGAGGCCAAAGTCCGTTCTCTATATCTGTGTCCTTTTGTTGTCTCACATACAGGGTCATCATTACTATCTTTCTAAATTCCATATATATGTGTCAGTATGCTGTATTGGTGTTTTTCTTTCTGGCTTACTTCACTCTATATAACAGGCTCCAGTTTCATCCATCTCATTAGAACTGATTCAAATTTATTCTTTTTAATGGCAGAGGTTAATAAACATGTTAAAGGTGGTTCAAACAGTAAAGGATCTGCCTGCGATGCAGGAGACTCAGGTTCTATCCCTCGCTCAGGAAGATCCCCTGGAGAGGGGAATGATTTCCCTCTCCAGTATTGCCTGGAGAGTCCTGTAGTCAGAGGAGCCTGGTGGGCTACAGTCCAAGGGGTCGCAAAGAGTTGCACGTGACTGATCGACTGACACTTTCACTTTCAAAACAGATAAAGGCAAATATTACCAATATGACACCAGAATGAGAAAACATAAAGAAGAATCAAACAAAAATACCACATATAAAAAGTATAATAGTTGAAATAAGGAAAACAACTTTAATAAAATAAGCAATGTTAGGCATAAAAAATGAATGACTAAAAGTGAGCACACAGACTTGAAAAGTAGTGGAACGGACACAGCTGGGAAACGTATTAGGGAACTGAAAGAGAATATACCCCAGCAGAAGAAAAAGAAAGGCAAAGAAACGGAAAAGCTAAGCAACATGAGGGATAGAAGCGTAGTGCTTCGCAGTTAGAAGAGCTGTCAAGAAAGTATAATCTGAAAAACACCTCACATGAGATCATAAGGGACATGAACAGGATATTCACCTCACCATGATTTGTGGTGGCAGGACTTGGAAGCAATCTGGGTCTCTGTCACTGGGAATCCCTGGGTAAGAGGCACAGGCACCATGAAAGAGTGTGCAGCAGTTAGAAGCAAAGGATTAGATGCATACACGAAAGAAACAGTGATAAGTGAGAAACTGAATGAGATATAAGCCACGATAACACTTCTACAAGTTAAAAAATATATGCATACAGATATATATATATATATATATATATATGCACTACCGTGTCTAAAATAGATAGCTAGTGGGAAGTGTCTGCGTAGCACAGGGAGCTCAGCTCAGTGCTCTGTGCTGATCTCGATGGTTGGGATCGGGTAGAGTGGGCTGGGATGGGAACGAGGCTCAAGAGGAGGTGGATATGTGTGTATATATATATATATATATATCTGATTCACTTTGTTGAATAGCAAAAACTAACACAACATTGTAAAGCAATTATACTCCAATAAGAAAACAGAAGTAGAAAAAATAATTAAAACTGGAAAAAAAATGTGCATACAATCTTACTGATATCATATTGGTTATGAAGGAGCTAAAATTGAAGCTTCAAAAAAAGAAAATGCTTATTTGCAAATTAGCTAGACAGAGATCAGAATTTATGCTAAAATTGAAATTTCTCATGGTGCAAATTAGTGCAAAGTTTTCTAACATAAATAGGCAAGAGATTTTCACTGTAATCAATAGTATTATGTAAATTGGCTGCAAAAACAACAAGAAAGTTTAAATGTTGGTATTAATACATCTTAGAGTTGCTTTTCAATTTATACAATATCTCTTTGAATTTCATGTGAATAATACTGATTGACAGGAGAACTGGTAAATTTACTTATCTTGGACATATCTTGGGCCTCCCTGGTGGCTCAGAGGGTAAAGCGTCTGCCTGCAATGTGGGAGACCCAGGTTCAATCCCTAGGTCAGGAAGATCCCCTGGAGAAGGAAATGGCAACCCACTTCAGTATTCTTGCCTGGAGAATCAATCCCATGGACGGAGGAGCCTGGTGGGCTACGGTCCACAGGGTTGTAAAGGGTCGGACACGACTGAGCAACTTCACTTTCATTTCACTTTCAGAGCTGCTTTCCAATTTATGCAATATCTCTTTGAAATTCATGTGAATAATACTGACTGACAGGAGAGTTGGTGAATTTACTTATCTTGGACATAATTTTGAAACTGATATATGCTTTTGCTTCAAAGTTAAAATCAATTATAAAATGAAGCAATTTTGTCAATTTGGATGTAGATATTAAAAGAAAGTGTTTTTTTGGTATTTGATTCAGTTATTGGAAAATTTTAAAGCATGCTTGGAACCACTCATGTACATGAATCTACTTTTCAATTGTGAATTTTATGGTCTAAAAACCGTTCAAGTATTTCTGATGAAAAATTTAGCATCCAAATTGAGGTACACTGTAAAAGTAAAACACACAGTGGATTTTGAAGACAAAAAAGAATATAATGTATCTCATTAGTAATTTGTATATTGATTACATCTTGAGATAAAATTTTGGGTACACTGGGTGGAAAAAAATACATGAAAGAGTTTAAAACACGTACATACTAGAAGCATTATTTATTATTTAAGAACACACATAAATAAAAGAAATACACATAAAAATATCTGATGGTTGCCTAATGCTATAATGCTGAGTGTAGTTTAGATGGAAGGGGTAATGAGATAAGAGGGAATAAACAATCGATTAAACAAGAGAGGCCTTATATGAACCATTGATGAAAGAAGGCTATAAGTCAAGGAGAGTGATTAACCCAGTCCTCTGTATAGATTCCTTGCCACCGAGGAAAGAGAAAAAAAGCAATGAGTCACCTGAAGTCTCAGCGACTCTTAAGGCCCAGGGCACCTGAGGTAAAAGCAGAAAACAAGTAGAAAAGCATCTAAAATCAGAATTTCAAGGAGTACTGTAGCACCAGCTCTCAGAGCACTTAAATCGTTTTCTCAGACTTCATTTCCTCGGCTATTTTACTTCAGATGGAAAATGCTACGTATGCTTGACCTCGCCACTCAATAGTCGGCCTCAATGGTTGAAGCTAATTTCTGTGCTGAGGTCAAGGCAGTGCCGCCTAGTGGCGCATCTGTGAACTGCACCGCGGGAGAAGGACGCCGGGAGGGGCCCAGCAACAGGTGGGTGAGAGTCAGCCTGAGGGCCAAAGGCAGAGCCCGGGACAGCTGGTGTTTGGCAAGGCGACTTATAGAAGAAACGCAGCAAAGGGCAAGTTGGAATTCTCACCAGTCATTCGAACTGTGTTCTCCCAGACATCCTGACAGCTGCAAGGAACTTCAGAGGCCCAGAGGAAAGGGGATGACTTGCCCAAGGTCACACTGTAAGTCATGGCAGACATGGGACAAGAAGCTAGGACACTATAGCAATGGTAGGAGCTGAAACTGCTGATGGGGGTTCCCTTTAGGAGAGGCCTGCTGCCCACCCCCCGCTCCAGGGAGCACGGAAGCAAGAAGGCGTCAGTGGATGAGCTGGCCTGGCACCCAGAGTATGGATGGCTCTAAGTAAGGAGGAAGCGACTCAGACTCCTAGCAGGCACTTATTCTCAGCATGTGCTTTCAGTATTAAAGATGATTCTCTTTTCTCGGTTTCCCTCTACACCAGTTTCTGCTTTTACTTCTTGAATTTTGACTTCCTCCCAGCACTCCATCGACCACTGGTCTGTGGCTAGATCTGTGGTCTTAGATACCTCAAGGCCTTCTCAGCTGTACTTACAACACTGAAGTTGTCACTGACCCTCTTTTCCTTCATCTCCTTTATCCAGACTACTCTCATTCATTCATTCAGCACTTAATGAGCACCCACAGTAGACAGGTACTTTGACTAAGATGAGTAAGAAGCCATCCCTGACCCCAGGGAGCTCGCTGTCTGGTATGGAGGACTGTTGTTACTCGTTGCTAAGTCATGTCCAAATCTTTGCAACCTCATGGACTGCAACATGCCAAGCTCCTCTGTCCTCCACTCTCTCTTGGAGTTTGCTCAAATTCATGTCATTGAGTCAGTGATGCTTATCTAACCATCTCATCCTCTGCCACTACCCCCTCCTTTTCTTTTGGTATAGAGGATGCAGATGTATAAATCAATACAGTTTTAATATAATGATAAATAGCCTCACTAAGTTTTATAAGGTGTAACATAACCCCCCAAAAGAAAGCACTTAGAATCCTACCCGAAAAATATCTCAAGTCCCAGTTTCCTTCCTAAATTGTTCAAGCTTCACATTTTCAATTGACCATTGGACATTTCTCACCTGAGGCATTTCAAACTCAGTATGTTTTAAACCTAGCTAATCACTCATCTCCCAAATCACATATTTGTGACACAAAAACAGATAAACAATAATAACAACGTCTACTTAAGACAACTATGGTGTATACTCAGGACTGGAATCGATCAAGTCTGTGTTTAAACCATTGCTGTACAATTTATTTAGAGAAAAATGAAAGCCTCCCTAGAACCTAGAAAAGGGAGAAACAAAGAATCTATTACTCGGTTGGTGTCCTCTCCAAACGATACAGATATTTTTTTGTCCAGCATGTGTGCCCAGTGGTATCTGACTCTTTGAGACTCCATGGACTGTAGCACACCAAGCTCCTCTGTCCATTAAATTCTTCAGGCAAGAATACTGGAGAGGGTTACCATTTCGTACTTCAGGGGATCTTCCCAATCAAGGGATCGAACCGCATCTCTTGTGTCTCCTGCACTGGCAGGCGGATTCTTCACCACTGCACCACCTAGCAGTCAGACATATATGCCCCTTCTGAGGAAAAGGAGATAATAGCCAGTAAGATCATCCAATTCACTCTTTTGGTTCAAAGTCTTTACTCATCGAGCTGCCTTCTGGTTAGAATCTTAATGCCCTAAGGAGAAGGAATTAGATAAGAATATTTCTCAGTATAAATGAGTAACTCAGAACCATTTCCATTTCCATCAACCATCTAGGATCCTACCATAATAGAAACTGAAAGTTGTCTACACTCCCTAGGAGCCTCTTTGCTGCATTCCCAGCCCCTACTCTCTTCTCCAATTCACATAATCCTCAGCTGTTAACATGATCTTTCTCCAATTCCATTCTCATGAGGTCATTCCCCAGCTCTGTCACCCCTGGCAGCTCTCTTGGTCTATTTTATCAGTCTAAAGTCATCAGCCTGGAACCCAGAGCTTATCAACTGTCCCCAACGTTGCCATTTCAACCAAGCTTACATAGCCCTCACTCCAGACAAGTTAATTTGACTGCCACTTATCACTTTCCCTTTGAGTTTGCAGAGTTCTTAAGCCTTAGACCCTGCAGCACATCTCTGTGCTCACCTCAACCAAGACGCATATTCTGATGAACCTCAACACTTCAGACACTGCCTTGACTTTGAATATCTCAAGAACATGTGGACAAGGCCTGCATATAGAGGGACAAGGCCCTCTATATCCAGAGAAGGGAACGTGTTAGTTGCTGAGTTGTGTGCAACTCTTTGCAACCCCATGGATGTAGTCTGCCAGGCTTCTCTGTCCATGGAATTCTCCAGGCAGGAATTCTGGAGTGGGTAGCCATTCTCTTCTCTAGAGGTTCTTTCCGACCCAGGGATCAAACCCCAGTCTCCTGCATTGCAGGTAGATTCTTTATTGTCTGAGCCACCAGGGAAGCCCAGTGTCCAGAGTGGGGGAGTCAAAAAAGCATGAAGGGGGACTTTCTTGACTATTCAGTGGTTAAGACTTCACCTTCCAATGCAGGGGGTGCATGTTCAGTCCCTAGTCAGGGAGCTCAGATCCCACATGCTTCAGTGCCCAGAAAAACTTAAAAAGCAGAGAAGCAATATTGTGAAAAACTTAGTAAAGACTTTTAAATGGTCCACATTAAAAAAAAAAATTTTTTTTTAAGCATCACGGGACTTCCCTGGAGGGTCAGTGGTTAAGAATCTATGCTTCCCCTGCAGGTGGTGCAATCGCTGGTCAGGGAACTAAAGATCCCACATACCGCTTGATGGAGCCAAAAAAAAATAAAGAGCATCAAATTATGATCAGTAAGAGATAAATTAAGTGATCAAGCCATTCAATTATAAGATATTAAAAAATGTTTACAGATTTATAATAGCTTAAAATCTGTCCATATTCGTACAGGGCACTCTGCTAGGTGATGGGGATATCACAAGAAGCCAAAGTCCCTGCCTTCATGGAACTTATTGCCACTGTTGTTCTGTCTCCCAGTCATGTCCGACTCTTTGCAACCCCATGGACTGCAGCATGCCAGACCTCCCTGTCCCTCACCATCTCCCAGAATTTGCCTGAGTTCATGTTCACTGCATCGGTGATGCCGTCCAGCCATCTCATCACCTGACACCCTCTTATCCTTCTGCGCTTGATCTTTCCCAGCATCAGGGACTTTTCCAATGAGTCGTCTATTCGCATCAGATGACCAAAATACTGGAGTTTCAGCTTCAGCATCAGTCCTTCCAGTGAATATTCAAGGTTGATCTCCCTTAAGATTGACTGGTTTAATACACTACATTAACAAATTGAAAAATAAAAGCCATATGATTATCTCAATAGATGCAGAGAAAGCCTTTGACAAAATTCAACATCCAATTATGATTAAAAACTCTCCAGAAAGCAGGAATAGAAGGAACATACCTCAACATAATAAATGCTATATATGACAAACCCACAGCAAACATTATCCTCAGTGGTGAAAAATTGAAAGCATTTCCCCTAAAGTCAGGAACAAGACAAGGGTGCCCACTTTCACCACTACTATTCAACATAGTTCTGGAAGTTTTGGCCATAGCAATTAGAACAGAAAAATAAATAAAAGGAATCCAAATTGGCAAAGAAAAAGTAAAACTCTCACTGTTTGCAGATGACATGATCCTCTACATAGAAAACCCTAAAGACTCCACCAGAAAATTACTAGAGCTAATCAGTGAATATAGTAAAGTTGCAGGATATAAAATCAACACACAGAAACCCCTTGCATTCCTATACACTAATAATGAGAAAATAGAAAAAGAAATTAAGGAAACAATTCCATTCACCATTGCAACGAAAAGAATAAAATACTTAGGAATATATCTAACTAAAGAAACTGAAGACCTATATATAGAAAACTGTAAAACACTAGTGAACGAAATCAAAGAGGACACTAATAGATTGAGAAATATACCATGTTCACGGATCGGAAGAATCAATATAGTGAAAATGAGTATACTACCCAAAGCAATCTATAGATTCAATGCAATCCCTATCAAGCTACCA